>JALIGW010000006.1:53670050-53885050 GCA_023053685.1 Diadophis punctatus similis | reverse complement strand
TTGGTAAGAGAATTTCAATTTTATTTTTCATTCTTTAATTGTACTTGACATCTAGAAGCTATTGGCAGGGCAGCCTTAAAGTATTTTGCTATCAGAAGCCAAAGACAATATGGTGGCTTCTCTGTTTTGTATGCAAATTTCTTTTTCAATAAGAATAAAGAAACAGGGTTCTCTACCCTCCAGGGCAGTGAACTACCGTATTTTTCGGAGTATAAGATGCACCAAAGTATAAGACACACCTTAGTTTTGGGGGAGGAAAACAAGGAAAAAAGGCCTCTGCCTCCCAGCAATTTGCCAAACAGCAAACAGCACAGATGATATACACTGTTTGCTGTGTATTTCTGTGCATGTGTGCTTGACCCATAGAAATAGCAAAGAATTGGAGAAATGTACATTATGGCAGTATATTAATCCCAGAAAGTTTTCTTAAATGTAATCACACTAACTCCTCCCAATTATTTAAATACATCTACTCCAAACATGACTAAGTCAGGGTTTAATTCAGCTGCCTTATTTTAATACTAATACTTAATACTAAAACAGGACATTTCAGATTATACTTTTACAGATCTTTAAAATTGATGTGGCTTTCTGGAAGGCTTTCTGCTATTTAAAAGAAGATACAATAGCACTGGGCCTCTTCAGAGCAAGCATTTATTTTAAAAAGCTTCTTCATTTTGTTAAGTTGTCTAGAACAATAATAAAGCAGTCTTTAAAAAAATAAGTCTTATAATTTTAACATTCTACAAACATTTAACAAAATAACATATTAACAGAATCTGCCTCTACCTAGGATAAAACTCACAACCTCCTGACTGTGAAGCAAGAGCTCTACCTCTAGGCTACAGTAGCTGTAGCTTACTTTCTTGCAATTTCAGCAATGTAACATTGCCAGCAGTTTATCTCCCAGCATTTTGTCTCATTACAGCCACCGTAGTTAGTTTCATTTTACCTCGTGGCTTGCAAGCCTCTGTCAGCTGTAGGTCGGGAGGCAGATAATCTCTTAGTGTGATATTAAGGCTTCTGTTTCTGTTCTGTTTGCTGCAAAGAGGTAAATTGTTGGCAGGCAGAGGCCAAAGCGTGGGGGTGGCTGGGTGGGGCTACATTCGGTGCATAAGACGCACCCAAATTATCACCCTCTTTTTGAGGGTAAAAAGGTACGTCTTATACTCTGAAAAATACGGTAATATAACAAGGGAGTACATGTCCCATACAGCCTCTTTCTCCAAAATATGGGAATGGTTGCCCAAATGGCTTCACTCTTTCTGATGAGAGGATCATCCCTGACTTTGATAATAAATGATGAGGTGATGATTTCAGAGTTGATGATGCTTCTCCATAAGTGTGCAAAAGCGATAGATATACTTTTCCTCATTCATAAATGCTGCTTAACTGAATGGGTCATGCAGCATATACAATGTAGTGCTTTTTGACCTTGCTGCTGTTGGACAACAAGACATACTGAGCTGATCTCATATTGTCCCCACCGAGTTTGGATTAAATTAGTTTAAAAGAAAGTTAATCAAATTCGTAGATTATATATGTGCCATCATCTATTAAAATAACCAAAGTTGTGCAAATGTTTCATATTCCAAACATTCCAGCTATTTCAGCTCTGAGCTAACATTCTGTATTTCTAAGTACGTATAGTAAAAAAATAAATGTGGAAGTTATGATGTACTGAAGAGCATAATAGAGAGACCCGTTATCTGCTTTTGGACTTCCCAAAGGACCCAGATGGTCAACAAGATGCGAATGAGATGGTCTTAGTCTGACCTAGCATGTTCTTTGCTCTCAGAGAATAAAGTTGATGGCTTTATCTAACCAACAGTTGAAGATGCATTTCAGTTCCAGTCAAGTGTCAACATCAACGCTGTAATGTCTGATCTTCACTGAGGAATTCAAAACAAAATAAGTTAAATGCATCATTGACTTTTTGTAGAGTACCTAGTTTTGGCTGCTTCTCCATTTTTCATTTATTTCTGTAAATATTGCCCATTCTCTGCTCTGCTCCAAGCACTCAGCCAGTAAAGAGTAGAATAAAATAGCAGAATAGGTTTGACAGAACAGTTTGACTTGATAATAAATAAGACATTCTTAATATGGACTGTAGTAATCTGAGTGCTCTTCAGGATAAAAGTGTAATCCATACCCTATCCCACAAATTACTAGTAAATCTGTGACCTTTATTTTTAGAAAAAAATACATACCATATTTTTGAGAGTATAAGACACACCGGAGTATAACACACACCTAGATTTTAGAGGAGGAAAACAAGGAAAAAAGTATTCTGAACCAAATGGTGTAGTCATATATTATTTAATAATATACCAGTGTAGCAGAATACTTTTTACAACCATGTACACTTTTTACAACCATGTATACTTTTTACAAACTTCAAACTTGACAGCTTTAAGACTAGTGGTCTTCAACTCCCAGAATTCCTCCTTCAGTCATGCTAGCTCAGGAATGGGAGTTGAAGTCCACAAGTCTTAAACTTTCCAAGTTTGAAGACCCTTGCACCCCTAACCCAGGGGTCTTCAAACTTGACAGCTTTAAGACTAGTGGACTTCAACTCCCAGAATTCCTCCTCCAGTCATGCTAGATGGGGTAATTAGAAGGCAAAAACACCAGTTTTTGCAAAAAATGGCTCATTTTTCGCTTGTTTTTTTGCAAAAACAGGGCATGCAGAGGGTTTGGGAAGCCTGCAGAGCACTCCTAGGGGGTGGGGGAAGGCAAAAAAACCCCAATATTTGCAAAAAACAGCTCATTTTTCGTTTTTTTTTTTTCAAAAGAGAAAGAGAGCAGTAAAGATGATAAGGGGTCTGGAAGCCAAACCGTAAGAGCCGAGATGTGCAGTGGTTAAATGCAGCATTGCAGGCTACTGCTAGTTCAGCAGTTCAGCTGTTCAAATCTCACCGGCTCAAGGTTGACTCAGCCTTCCATCCTTCTGAGGTGGGTAAAATGAGGACCCAGATTGTTGGGGGCAATATGCTGAACTCTGTAAACCGCTTAGAGAGGGCTGTAAAGCACTATGAAGCGGTATATAAGTCTAAGTGCTATTGCTAAGTGCTATGAATGGTTGAGAGAACTAGGTAGCTCTAGCCAACAAAGAAAAGGTTTAGGGATGATATGATAGCTGTCTTTCAGTACTTGAGGGGCTCCCAAGGAGAAGAGGGGGATGATTTATTCTCCAAAGCACCTGAGGGTAGGACAAGAAGCAATGGGTGGAAGCTTGTCAAAGAGAGATCCAACCTGGAACTAAGGAGACATTTCCTGATAGTGAAAACAATGAATCAATGGAATAGCTTGCCACCCAAATTTGTACATGCTCCATCGCTGGAGGTTTTCAACAAAAGATTGAACAACAATTTGTCTGAGATAGTATAAGGCAGGGGGTTGGACTAAAAGACTGTTAGACCCAATACAATCAAAACTCCAAGGCAAAGGTGCTCCTCCAAATCCAAATTTATTAGGCATGTCATATTGGCACCTCTGGTGAAAAGCCGACTCTGAAGGTCCCAAGGTTTTTCCCACCCAATTTAAATTCAGAGTTCCTTCCCCCAGTCCACATGTCCATCATATGGTCCATCCAGGTCACAGTCTCAACCCCACCTGGTTTCAGTCCACGACTCCCCAGCACCAGGTGGGAACATCCTTGATTCCCAGGAGAAAGAATATTATTTTGGCTACAAGTTCCCAGCTATGTCTACTCCCCCCTCCCATGCCCACAGCTCCAACCAGGGCTTGCTGTGGCAGCCCTGAAGATGCTCCAAAATGGCTTCAGAGTTGACAAAGACCTCCAAGGACCCTTACAGTCCAACAATTCTATGTCTACGTCTAAAATTTCAGTTGGTATCCATTTGTATAATCTGTCTCAGGGACACATACCTTTCTTTTCCACTGAATCTCCTTCCTGGTATATAAAAGACAAATTATACTTATCCAAAAGGATAAGTAATCTATCTGGACAAGCACACAGCCTCTATTTTGATTAAGAATACATATGTGGAATTTATATATTTTTTAAACTATGGCTCTAATTTTATATTCTAAAAAGGTCTCTATTTGACCCTTCAACATCCACTTCCTAAGTAGAGGATGCACCTTTGCAAGAGACTCACAATCATTACAAATTGCATTAAATTGTGTGGTTGGAACAATTGTCCATATACTGTATAACTATCTCTTGCTGAGACTTAAAAATGATTAAAGGGCAGCGCTCCATAGGTATTACAGCACTACCAAGATTTTTCAGCATTAAAAAAAATGAATCTGTTTTATCGGTATCCAGAGAAAGATATGAACTCTAATGATGGTATTTGATTTTAGAGCTGCAAAATGTCATGCCTACAGGAACTTTGCTACTCAGTTATTAACAAAAATGTGTTAACATCAGCTTGTCAGTATAAAACATGTGTTGTGCCTTAAAGACCAGCCTTGCAGAAAGAGAATTAGAAGGTTTTTCAGACCTATCTGTAATTTGGGTTGGTGTTGGGGCCTCCAACCGTTGGCCGCGTGTGGCCCTCCCGAGCTCCATTTTCCCTGGCAGAGGATTGCAGGAGGCCATGGCAGCTGAAAACAGAGCTTGGGAGCCCATTTTCGCCGGCAGAGCACTCAGGCCCCGCAGCCACCCCTGACATGAGTGACATTGAGCTGGCCATGGCCACCCTGGCCCCCGGAGGTCAAACACAACCCTGATGCGGCCCTCAATGAAATCGAGTTTGACACCCATGCTCTAACTCAGTGGTTCCCAACCTTTTTGTGATCGAGTACCACTTGGAGGTCCCGTACAGTCGCCGCGTACCACCTGGTTCCAGAGAAACTAAATTCGATCAGATATCACTTTATTTCCATAATTGTACCATTCCTTTTTTGGCCCCGCGCATCCAGCAACTGGATTCTCGGGCCGCTGGGACCAGGTGGGTGGCGTGTGGCAACAGTTGTGTTAGGCAGTAAACATTTTTGTGAAGTAAAAAATAACTAACTAAAAATCGTTCATGACCCCGAAAGTGTTCGCGTACCACCTGGAAGGCCCTCGCGTACCACTAGTGGTACACGTACCACAGGTTGGGAACCACTGCTCTAACTGGTCTGTTCTTTAAGAAAGCATTAAACTTAAGCAAATTTGACCTTTCTCTTCTTTTCCTGTACTTCTTTTCCTTTTCCTTTTTTTTTTTGGGACAGAGCTTTGTGCTAAAGAAACACACTTCCGGGTTACTGAATAGTTATCAGATGGGGTATCACAAATGGAACTTTATGAGCATTTCATATTGCACCCAGCATGGATATTCTCCAGTGTTAACTCAAGGTTGGGCCTGGTAGGTTTCATATGATTGGATAATCATTATGGAAAGTGAAAAGTAGTTAACCCAGCAATTTCATTGTGCTGTGCTAGAAATGTTAAGTCAATTGCTGTGTAAAACTGATTGTACTTTCATAAAAGTAACCATGCCATATGTTAACATTACATTTTCTCTGGCAGTAATAATCCTCTGTAGTTTCATTCCAGGACATACAAGTAGTAAGTCGTAAAAATTTCCCAAATATGGATTTTTGGTTCCTTTTATTGTACTGTCCTATTTAGCAGATCTAATTATGACATTCCACTCGGAATTAAACTTTTAGAATGATTGGCAGGAAAAGCTGAAGTAGGAAATGTCATTTTGTTAAAAAAAAAAAGAATGAAACGGAAATGAAGGAAACCAAGTGAGAGCTTTCTTCAGTCTATTAGGAGCACACAGCTAGATGAAGAATTTGAAGAGCTATTAGGGAAAAGACTGAAACGGCTGTGACAAATGAATGCAGTCTTACTGAAAGGTTGGAAGAGCTTTTGTATCCAGGTGTTTAGGTGTTCTGAATATTGAAAGTTATCTCGAATGTGACCTTAAAAATGTTGATCTTACTGGAGTAGATAATCAAGCAGAATGTTAATTTGAACTATTAGGAACTGACAGGATACAGAGCCCAGATTGACTGTATTTTAGAACTGCAAAAGGAAATATAAAGAAAAGGAAGAAAAACGTTTGGATGGGTACTTAATAATATATTAAAAGGAGAAGTAGTTTGCTCCAAATTTGTAGTGCAAGATTGGAAGATGTGGAGAGACCAGTGGCCTATAGAATCGTAAAGAGTCGGAAATGACTGAATGGATAACATCATCATCATCATTGTCATCGTCATCGTTGTTAAGGAGTTATTGTGCTGTTAAGCACATACACAGTGAAATGTGTTATAGTAATGGTGTTGCAGTTTGATATGAATGCTATTCAGTCAATAAACAGAATATCTTTAATATGTACAAAATAGTAGCAAAGTTAAATAGGAAGTCCAAGTCATACACAGTTATTCAGTCAATGCGAAGTTTCTTCTTCTTGCCTATCTTTGTTTTAACTCACAAACAAAGATTACAGCTATCACTTAATTCTATACTATCACAGATAGTTACTCTTCTTTTCACAGCGATTCCACACAGTCATAAAGTAATCTACTCATTAGTAAAGCAGCAGAGAGTCTTCAATCCGGAACACACCGTCAAACACCACTCACCACACTAAATTAAGAGCTGAAGTGGTGCAGTGGTTAAATGCTGCGACTGCAGGCTGACTGCTAGTTCAGCAGCTCAGCTGTTCAAATCTCACTAGGCTCAAGGTTGACTCAGCCTTCCATCCTTCAGAGGTCGGTAAAATGAGGACCCAGATTGTTGGGGGCAATATGCTGAACTCTGTAAACCGCTTAGAGAGGGCTGTAAAGCACTATGAAGCGGTATATAAGTAAAGTGCTATTGCTATAAAGTGCTATTGCTATAAACCACACTGAACCAGAAACCACCAACCACATTGAGCATGCTCTCTTGCTTGCTTATATAGTAATCATCCACAATGCATTTAAAGCAATATACACATAACAATGATTTGTGGCTTAATCATATATTAACACACCCAATTGTTTGAACAGGGTTCTAACAATCGTCATCATCACCAGTTTGTTCCATGGGGAAGAAAGAAGAGACAGAGAAAAAAAATGTGTTTTTATTTAAATTAAAGGTTTTCAGGTAGACATATTTGAAAACTATCCATCCCTCAAGATCAAAGTTGTTAGGCCAGCCCATCTTCTAGGCTTTTGGTACGGCTTTTAAATGGTGTGTGTGTGTGTGTGTGTGTGTGTGTGTGTGTGTGTGTGTGTGTGTGTATGTATGTATTTATGTGTGCACAAACAAACATATGCGCACATGCATGTAGTGCCTTCAAGTCAGCATTACCTTCTGGTAACAGTCTGGCTAGTTCCCACAGTTTTCTTGGCAGCATTTTCAAAAGTGGTTTGCCATTGCATTCTTCCTAGAGCTGAGAAAGAGCTGAGGTGGCGCAGTGGTTAAATGCAGCACTGCAACCTACTTCAGCTGACTGCTAGTTCAGCAGTTCAGCAGTTCAAATCTCACCAGGCTCAAGGTTGACTCAGCCTTCCATCCTTCCAAGGTTGGTAAAATGAGGACCCAGATTGTTGGGGGCAATATGCTGACTCTGTAAACTGCTTAGAGAGGGCTGTAAAGCACTATGAAGCGGTATATAAATCTAAGTGCTATTGCTATTGCTAACTGGCCCAAGATCATCCAACTGGCTTTGTACCTATGGCAGGAGCCACAATCTCCCGATTTCTAATCTTATGTTTAACTACTACACCAAATTGAGTCTTTTTTAAAATGCGTGGTTGATTGTAATAACTGTCAGGCCGAAGCCATTTTATTTATTTATTTATTTATTTATTTATTTATTTATTTATTTATTTATTTATTTATTTATTTATTTATTTATTTATTTATTTATTTATTTATTTATTTATTTATTTATTTATTTATTTATTTATTAGTTGCATTTGTATGCCGCCCACTTCACAGAGACTCTGGGCGGCTCACAACAGTAAAAATTCACATGCAACAACAAATATAAAAAGCATTAAAAACAATAGATATTAAAACATTTAAAAAAACATTAAAAACCACAATTTAAAAACCCATACAATAAATCATTCATGGGGCCAAGAATGATCGGTGTTGTATTAAAATCATTGGCCCCAGGCCTGTCAACAAAGCCATGTTTTAACTGCTTTTCTGAAGGCTGGCAGGGTGAGAATAATGCGGATCTCGGGGGGTAGTGTATTCCAGAGAGCCGGTGCTGCCACAGAGAAGGCCCTCGTTCGTGGGCCCGCCAGCCGACATTGTTTGGCTGATGGGACCACAAGCAGACCAACTCTGTGGGCTCTAATCGGTCTTAGGGAGGTATGTTGGAGAAGGCGGTCTCGGAGGTAAACTGGTCCTAAGCCATGTAGGGCTTTAAAGGTAATCACCAACACCTTGAATTGCGCTCGGAGACCTATAGGCAGCCAGTGCAGTTCGCGAAGGATGGGTGTCACATGGGTGTATCTAGGGACACTCATCACCACACGTGCCGCCACATTCTGCACTAGCTGCAGTCTCCGAACGTTCTTCAAGGGTAGCCCCATGTAGAGTGTGTTGCAATAGACTCTTTGGCCTGCCACACTATATACTATTCTATTATGCATTTTCTATTGTGGGAAAATGGGAGTGGGGATCGTATGAGGTTGTTAGTATGTAGCCATAACAAATTCCTTTCTAGAAAGCCAAGGTCATCCTTTGTCTCTGCGCTTCTGCACCTGCATGGAAGGAGATGGATGGAATCTGCCAGCATGGCACTTGGAGATTGGAGAATGTGATGAACTTGTGGGTGTGGAGGCAAGGGCTTGAACTTTCACCTGGGTGGTGAAACCCTGGGGACTTCAGATTCGGGTTTCACCCAGATGTACCAATATGGCTATATTAATAAATTGGGACTTTGAGGAATACTTTGACTCAGACTCTGATTTAATTTTGGATGCTATTTGGAACCCTGACAATAATATTCCCATCCATAATTTAATAATAGTAAGACTTACCTGGTTAATGCTACTTAGATTAGGTAGATGAAATTGGAGGAGTTGCTGTTCACCAGTGCTGTCATCCTGGCTACTTAGTCCAGCACTAGATTGCTGTTTTGCACAGTGTTGGCATTATTCTCACAAAAGGAAATCCTTTTGCTTTAGCATCAGGATTGATGTTAGATATTTGGGCAGAAACAAAGCCATGTATTGCTAGTACTTTGTTCATCATACTGTATTCTCTAATGAAATCTTAAACTGACCTGAAGGAAGATATAAAAGAGCTACCATGCTGGTAGACCAGGGAGATTCCACCCATCCATGCTGAAGCCTCCTTGATAAGTTCAGCTGAGAACTCCAGGGCTGCTATGAGAATCTCATCATTCATCAAGAGCCCAATGTAGGTGCCGTGGTTGTATTTTGAATTGGTTTTGCAAAGAGGAAAGAGTCTGAATTTAGGGTGAGAAGTTCTGTTGGTCATAGAGCAACTACTTCCTCTTGAGATTTAGATATATGGGTGGCATACCCTCCTGGAAGGTATACAATCCATTAGACCAAGGGAACTTGAATTTGATTCTTGAATTTCTGTGCTGAAGAAATTTCTCTCTGCAAGACTAATGGTGCTGTTGAGGCATTTGTCAGGTCAGAGTGGTGAGCTGGAAAGGGCTATGACCTCTTTAGCATTGTGGAACCTGGATGTCTTTGGGTTTTAGAGCATATTTTAATGATGAATGGGGTCATAAGATGGACAAAATGTAGGGAACACAAATGTAAAGATGAATGAAAGTAAACACAAATAAAAGCAGTAATGCTTGTTTGATCAGTGATTTCTTTAGATACCACCCACCTGAATCTTTGAGTGGTGAAGGTTTCTTGTAAGACAACTGAGAGCATCACCTGAACGACCTTTGGGGATTCATTTCCTATGCATTTGAAGAGAAAGTCACTCACATGTCACATCCATAATAACAACAAATCTAACAGTACAGGATTGGGGTGCAAAAGGCAGTAGAAACTAATACCCAGATGAAGATGGTGGAAAATTTGAGATTAGCAATAGCAATAGCACTTAGACTTATATACCGCTTCATAGTGCTTTACAGCCCTCTCTAAGCGGTTTACAGAGTTCAGCATATTGCCCCCAACAATCTGGGTCCTCATTTTACTGACCTCGGAAGGATGGAAGGCTGAGTCAACCTTGAGCCTAGTGAGATTTGAACAGCTGAACTGCTGAACTAGCAGTCAGCTGGAGTAGCCTGCAGTAGCTGCATTTAACCACTGTGCCATCTCGGCTCAAGGATAATCAAGAATTCCTTGGTAGAACAATTTTCAGTGAAGTTGGAAGCCATCTTGTTTCCCATCCCTTTAGACTGCATGCTGCACCACTTATGAGATGCTATTGTAAAAACTGCAAAAGCTAATGGTTAAGTAGTTAAGGCACCAGGATAGAAAGCAGGAGATTATGTGTTCAAGTCCCATTTTAGCTACAAAAGTCACCTGGGTGACTTTGGACCAGTTATTCTCTGTCAGGGTTGTTGCTGTGGGAAAAATAAGAGGAGGAAGGCAGTGGTGGGTTTCTACCGGTTCGCCCCAGTTCAGGCGAACCAGTAGCGGCGGGGGCAGGAGGCTCCGCCCACCCACCCAGACGTCATCACAGACGATCTGCGCATGTGCAGAAGGTTCTGCGCATGCGCAGAAATGCCCCGTGCACGCTCACAGTTTTGAACCAGTAGCGAAGGTAAGTGAAACTCACGCCTGGAGGAAGTTGTGATAGATATGTTTGCTGCCTTGGGTTGTTTGTAAAAATAATAAAGGCGGGATACAAATAAATAAATATTTTTCTTCTCCTCTGTCCTACGAAGTTGCTATATGCTTTCAAAACTTACTTTGAAAGATTGGGAGCAGTCTGAAGCATTTTGAAGACTGAAAAAGGGAGGAGGAAATGATCTCATGGTTTTCATTAGGAGTGATGCTGGTGGAGATCTACCATTCCCTATTCCCAACAATCTCCTGAAAATGTCCAGAATGATTTAAAGCAGATCCCTCTACAGATAGTTTAAAAAAAAACCGCATATTTTGCTATGAAAAACTCATAGGGATTCCATGCCAGCATTACAGTTGAAATTGACCTTGTCCAATTAAAATAATTAAATTAAAATTTGAATTACATATCCAAACAAAGCCTCTGCAGATAGATAATGATATGACATTGCATAAAGTTCAGGCATTTATTCTAGCACTAATGGACACAATATACAGAATATCTCATTAGCCATTTGCAGAAGGAAAAAGAGAAGGGGAAAGGAGTAGGAAAAAGAGAGAGAACTCTGCTTTAAAACATGTGCACCAGTGAAAACAGTGTCACAGGTATTTTCTTGCAAGCTAACATAAGTTTTGGATTACTGAAAATGTGGCAGCACGAATGATTTACTAAAAAGGTAAAGTCTGCAGTACAGATGTCTCAAAGTGTCCAATCGTCACATTTACCCCAGAAATGGCAAAAGCAGAAAAAATGAAAAAATTGTTAAGAAAGAATAAAGATAACGACAGAGGCTCTAGATATTTACAGAGATAGCAATAGGAGAATGAAAGAATAAAGGGGCAACAGCACATGTTCATCCCTATTCAGTATTAATTTTGTATTTACAGTATTAATAGATTTGCTATTAGGAAGCTGGTGGACTATGATTATATGAATGTTACAAACTCTTCTTGGATGGGTATCTATGACATCATGGATGATATGCAATGGTTCCAGTTCCCACATAGCCGAGGTGGTGCAGTGGTTAGAGTGCAGCACTACAGGCTACTTCAGCTGACTGCTAGCTGCAGTTCAGCTGTTCAAATCTCACCGGCTCTGTCACGATGTGATTATTGTCTGTTGTATGTATATGCAGGGAGCTGCATCCCTATTTAATATAATGGTTCATTCCTGAGCAGGTGATTGATATATTCTTGTACACATGTGTACATTCCAAAGTTTCTATTCTTCCATTGAGGGAAGTCACACTTTTATGTCAGGCATGTGATTAATTAGGATTTATTGTTTTTGTACCGAAATAAATATTTTAATTAGAATCTTAAACTGCGGTTTTATTTCTAATGTTGAATTCCGGGAGAAAGATCAAATACATCGCCTCTGTGAGAATTTATTCTCACTTCGTCAGGCTCAAGGTTGACTCAGCATTCCATCCTTCCGAGGTGGGTAAAATGAGGACCCAGATTGTTGGGGGCAATATGCTGAACTCTATAAACTGCTTAGAGAGGGCTGTAAAGCACTATGGAGCGGTATATAAGTCTAAGTGCTATTGCTATTGCTATATGCTTCTACATCATTGTAATGCCAATGCTTAGATTGCAAAAGAAAGGCATTTGTGCAGATTCTGAAATAAATTATTGACAAAACTGTAATCTAGTCATACATTTATAACATTTTAGATTTCATATTTCATATAGTTATCTCTTGTATTTTTTAAAATAAAAATATAATGTGAATGTGCCATATGATAAATAATAATAATATGGGCTGCTTGTGTTCCCAATCCTCTTTTTCAATCTCCAGAACTCCCAAGGTCACCTGTGTCAGGGGTGTCAAACTCAAGGCCCACAGGCTGAATCCGGCCCATGGGATGCTTAGATCTGGCCCATGGGGCCATCCTGGAAACAGCAAAGGACCAGCCCACGGTGCATCTGCCAGCGAAATCGGAGCTCCATTTTCACTGGCAGAGGGTTGCAGGAGGCCGCCACAGCCAAAAACAAAGCTTGTGCGGGCCTGTTTTCACTGGCAGAGCACTCAGGCCGCCATAGGTGCCCCCGACATCATCATCATTATTATCATCATCATCATCACCACCACCACCACCACCACCACCACCACCACCACCACCACCACAACAACAACAACAACAGAGTTGGAAGGGACCTTGGAGGTCTTCTAGTCCAACCCCCTGCTTAGGCAGGAAACCCTACACCACTTCAGACAAATGGTTATCCAACATCTTCTTAAAAACTCCCAGTGTTGGAGCATTCACAACTTCTGGAGGCAAGTTGTTCCACTGATTAATTGTTCTAACTGTCAGGAAATTTCTCCTTAGTTCTAGGTTGCTTCTCTCCTTGGTTCGTTTCCACCCATTGCTTCTTGTTCTACCTTCAGGTGCTTTGGAGAATAGTTTGACTCCCTCTTCTTTGTGGCAACCCCTGAGATATTGGAACACTGCTATCATGTCTCCCCTGGTCCTTCTTTTCATTAAACTAGACATACCCAGTTCCTGCAACCGTTCTTCATATGTTTTAGCCTTCAGTCCCCTAATCATCTTTGTTGCTATTCTCTGCACTTTTTCTAGAGTCTCAACATCCTTGTTGAGACTCTAGACAACGACACATGAGTAACATCGAGCTGGCCATGTCCACCCGGGCCACATAAACACACACACCGAGGTCAAACACAACTCTGATGCAGCCCTCAATGAAATCAAGTTTGACAGTCATGACCTATGTACTAGTTTGAAGCAAAAAGAAGACAATTTGGGGAACAATTTTTGAACCTTTTTATGAGGTGAGCTTTAAGATAAGTGCATTGAGCTTCTGAAAATACTGTTATTGTTTTAAAAGTCTCCAAGCCATTCCCCCCAAAAAACCTCTCATTCCAGTAATGCTACTACCATGGATCTTGGAGCTAAAAATACAATTACAAAGAATATGCAGCTTCAAGAAGAAAAGGAGATGTCCCTCCTCTTGCAGTTGACCCAGAACTGCTTTGACATGCTTTCAGAACATGCACTGGAGTCACTTCCACAGATTGGAAAAGTGTCAGCAGTAGATCTATGCAACAGAACAAGTAAATAGGTATTTCAGAGGTTTTAGGTAAAGATAATTCTATCTGCCACAGAGGCTGAGCTTTTCAGAGATATTGAGAGCAGATGGGAAAAATGAGGGGTCCTCAATAACATCAGCAGTGCTAGTAAGGAGTGGGATTTGCTCTTAGTTTATATTCTAGTAGCTTGCCCTGTCAGTGTGGTGGAGGTGGTTTTAGAGCAGTGGTGGCCAACCTTAAGCATACCATGCACCAATTTTTTCACAGATGAGTTCAGATGCGCCATACAACTCAAGCACGTTTTTTACCTTCTTACTTTCATGTTTGGGGTTGTAAAATAGGGATAGGGGTAGGATCTACTTTGCTTAAGGGACAAAAAGGAATAACTCAATCATGCAATTCAATTAATTAATTTATGCTATTTCAAAATTTGACAAACGTAATATATATTTAATCTTGAATCTGTCTTTCAATCACTCTCAATACAAAAACCACGCTAGTACACTCAATAAAACATTGCTTCAAACTCCATGCCACGATGGCTCACTCAGAACTGACTGACTATATCGAACGCCCGCCGGTCATTCGCACGTGACTTCAAACACATGATGTGTTGATAGTGCGCGGTGTTTGCGATCGTTTGTGCAGGAACGCGCAATGGCATCACCGATAAAAATATTTGTACGTTTGTAAACCCGCCTAAAGTAACATCTCACAAGTTCCATTCTAAGTTTCAGAAACCAAGAAGTTGAACATTACCGAAGGCTGTACGAATTGAACTGTTGAAAATATTAAGATGGATTCAGTTATGACACCTATTTTAAAAAAAATAAGTAGGCGCAAGGATGCTGTATGAATTGAACTGAGATCACTTTGGTGTTGAAAATATTAAGATCGATTCAGTTATGACACCTATTTTAAAAAAATAAGTAGGCGCAAGGATGCAATGCACCACTTGTAATCATCCAATGCGCCACGGTTTGGCCACCCCTGTCTTAGAGGTTATTTGGTTGGGGTGTTTACTATTAGTTTGTTTGGCAGTTTCTTGATGGGGTATTGTTTCTCTCTTGATTGTTGATGTCAGCTGTCACCTCATGCTTGCGTGTGCTTCACTATTATTCAGTGACAGACTGCCATGAATGCTGGGAGGGGGAAAATGAAAGTAAGTCCTGCATCTCCTCGAGACACTGCTTCAAGGTCACTATCATACCACCTGAATACCAAACTGCGCCTGGACTGTCCATTATGAAAACATCTTGCCTGAACCTCATTGGTTTCCCAGGGGTGGGTGATGGGAGGTAACTGAGGGGGTGTGTGGAGTCGAATTTAGGGATTTTAGCACACATTTCTCAGTTCTGGCTTTGCATTACTGCAATATGCTTGACTTCTAATAAAACTATACCTTTCTCAAAAAAAAATGGAGACAAAGACCATTTGCATTTAGGAGTTTAACCTGTGGCAGGTCTGACAGTTGGTCTGATGTTAATTCTTGGAGTTATGCTACACTGGTCTGAGGACCAATGTTCCCTCTAACATTGAAAATCACTGTGCGGCAGTTGGAAACTGCTGCGCTGCGTTTTCTTTTCTTGAGGGAACGAACCGGCCTCCCTGGATGAAGAGTAAGCTGGTGGGCAGCAGCCTTTGATCTCACTCTCTTCCTCTCCCTAGTAGCACAGCCCGCCTGGGGAGGCAAGAGTTAAAGCGTCCGCCTCTCTTTGTTGAAGGCTCCTTTTCCCCACCCTCCAGCCACCCCGATCGGCTGGTGATCAATGTTCCCTCTGACATAAGAAAACGCCGGGCGGCAGTTGGAAACTGCTGTGCGGCGTTTTCTTATCACGTGCACAGCCGCGCAGCCGCGCAGCTTAGAGGGAACATTGCGAGGACTGCCTCATTCTGTCTAATGCTAGGACTTGTCTTGCCAATCCTTCAAACTCATTAAAGAATGATAAATCATAGGATTCCTTGAACAGAAGATATGAGATTTAACTTGTTTAAATGAGCTGTGTTGGTGTGGCTTGTATCAGGAAGACAACCAAGTGAAAGATCTTGGAAGCACAAAGAAGGGGGAAGACTATGCACAACTATCTCAGGTTGAGCATGCCTTGAATACAAATACCAATAGATCTTGGGGTGGTGGTGAGGTCTCTTCCAAATTAATGTCTCATGGTACATAGAGAGCCGAGGTGGCGCAGTGGTTAAAATGCAGCACTGCAGTTCAGCAGTTCAGCTGTTCAAATCTCACCGGCTCAAGGTTGACTCAGCCTTCCATCCTTCCGAGGTCGGTAAAATGAGGACCCAGATTGTTGGGGGCAATATGCTGAACTCTGTAAACCGCTTAGAGAGGGCTGTAAAGCACTATGAAGCGGTATATAAGTCTAAGTGCTATTGCTAGTGCTACATCTACAAACACTATTGTCCATCTTTCTCCATGATCCAGAACAATTTTATTGCGGCAGCAGATAAACAAGATTTCTCTGTGCTATAGGAAGAACTACAGCCATTGAAATTCTGCACTGTCATGTTTGTGCAAAGATGCATCGCTTCTGAGAGAGGGGAAAAGTGACAAACTTTCTGCATAATGATTATAGAAGCTGTAGAAAAGAACATGAGCAACGTGACAGTTGGGATACCAACAGCCCCACAAGAAGAACAAACTAATGTGCTATGAATATTTATCAGGCAGCAAACATTTGTGAGAACTGGATTCCAACCAAAGCAAAACATGTATAGAAAACAACCTAATTTTGCTAATCGTTGCCACAGTAATCCCAAAGGGAAAGCAGCAAAGCAATCTCTCATATTAGGATACAGATAATCCTCATTTAGTGACCACAATTGGGAGCAGCAACTTGGTTATTAAGGTGTTGCTGAGTGAAACCACAACTGTCTTATTTTAGCTTTCCTTTGCTTTACAAACCTCAAAGATTATATCAGTGACCTTTGATCATAAAGTTACTTTTTCATCACTGTCATAACTGCAGTCCTTAAACAAGCAGTGCTTAGACGAGAATTACCTCTACACAGAAACTGTTTTGTTTCAACATGAAACATCCATACCCCAAGCACTTAAGTTTTCTGCGCTTCTGCAAGCATTTTGATGCTTGAAATTTGTGGATAGGGTGGCCAGGCATATAAGATATAACAGCATAATCACTGCGTAATTTCAGCAAGTATTATTGACATGCAAAAGTGGACAATCATTGTAATAATCTCAGAATACAGAATCTTAATCTCTCTTGTGTTGCCTAAATATAAAGTGACCAGATTTTTTTTTTAAGCGGGACACCATTGAAGGGGGGCGGGGCCGCCTGGACGCCGCCATTTGAGTTTTGCCCTCTGCGCATGCGCAGAACGCTGCGCATGCGCAGAGGGCAAAAGAACGCTAATGTCGGCGTCCAGGTGGGTGGGGGGGGGAGGCGGGAGGCCTTTCCTCGCCTCCCGCCTCCCCTTCGGGAGCCGGCAGTGGCTTGGGCTGGCTGGCTGGCTAGATGCGGAGTCTCATGGTCCGGGAGGTTTCCGGTTCTCCTGTGCCTTCCTCATTCCTCACTTGCGGTAGTTTCGAGCCGGGCCTGGCGCAGCCCCCTGGCCCTTAGAGCGCATCAGCGGAACAACCGAGCGCTCCAGGGTTCTAGGATGCCCGATTGCTGGGGCCGCCGCCGCGCCCGCATCCTCTCCCTTGTTTTCTTGGCCGGAGATGAAAGAGGCGGTGCGGCCGGATGAAGAATGAGCGAGCGAGGGAAGGAAGGAGGGAATCGTACGGCTCTGCCCCGGACGCACCAGCAGGCCACACTACCTCCGTCGGGGCTGCAGCAACCCCAGGACCACCCTCTCCAGGCACGGCTTCCGGATCCGGACTACTCGCTTCGTTCTCTGGAGAGGCTGCATGCGCGCTTGTGTGTGTGTGTTCGTGAGCGCTCCAGCAGCCCAGCGCTGGCGGAGGGGGAGCAGGAGAGCCAAGACTTGTAAGGTGACCAGACGTCCCGCTGTTTCGGCATTCTTTCCAAAAAAGCGTGACTTTTTGGAAAGAATGCGGGATGCGGGACACACGCTTGAAAAGCGTGTCTGTCCCGCCAAAAGCGGGACGTCTGGTCACCTTACCTAAATAGGAAATAAATTATTTTCATAAATTCATTATTCTAATTACTGCTGAGTGTCATATATCTTTCGAAGTCATATCCTATTGTTTGTCCCTTTATTGTTATATTTCAGATACATCTGTGAAACATGAAAGTTTAAAACTAAAAAAGAATGAGAAGAACCCTGAAAATAAATGTGTACATTTATTGTTTGTCACAGTATAAGGGTTTAAGTAGGTACACAATACAGCAGAAGAACATTTCTTTGAGCAATATAGCTAATGAAAGATCTGCTACTGTGTGAGCAGGGGTGGACTGCTGGGGGTTCGCAGGGGTTCGGGAGAACATCTAGCTAAGATTCTATGCAGTTCGGAGAAACCCCAAATCCCACTCATGGCTGGCCCTGCCCGTCCCACCCCTCCCAGGAGTCCCCACATGGCCCGTTTTGGATGCAGGTAAGTGCAGGGCGTGCACGGAGGCTCAGGGAAGGCGAAAAACGGGCCTACCGGAAGTTCGGGAAGACCGGAAAGGGGCCTGTTTCCAGCCTCAGGCGGGCCTCTGGAGCCTGGGGAGGCCGTTTTTGCCCTCCCGGAGGCTCTAAGAAAGCCTCTGAAGCCAGGGGAGGGCAACCCCCGCCCGCTGTGGTGCAGGAGGCTGACTAGGCCATGCCCACCATGGCCACGCCCACCCAGCAACCGGGCAGAAAACCCCTTGCTGAAAGTTTTGAAGCCCACCCGTGTGTGAATCTCATATCTTTACTATATTACATAAAAGTTCATATAAAATATGTTTTTTTAAAAACCCACAAACATTTAAGTGCAAAGGTCAGACTGTGTTCTGAAACATGCTCATTCTGCATGCTGAGAGAGAGGGGCCTTAGATGAGCTGTGCTTAGTAAGTTCAAGCTCCTTAAATTGTCAGCAACCTTCCCACCCTCATCCATCCAGTTTTGTCTCCTTTAAGCCAGGGATTCCCAATATGTGCCTGCCAAAACTGTGTGCAAACATCCTCAATCTTGGGGGAATGGCTCCCAAGTGTCCCCCAAAGGGGAAAACGGGGAAAATAATTAAATGCATGGGAGTAATTATATTAATCGTGATGAATTAAAGTAATTTTCACAGTATAGACTCCAGAGCATTCTAATAGAGGCCCAATGATTCCCAGGCACATAAGATGATCTCAAAATAATTATCTAATAGATTTGTTGTTTGTTTGTTTGTTTGTTTTAAAAAGGTCTGAAAAACTCTATGAAACCATTTGGGGGAAGAAGTAAAAATGAATTAAATATAGTAAATAGATGTTTGGTTAAACGGAAATCATGTTGCAGTGATTTGAGCGCTGAATTCACTGGAAACATGGCTTTAGCAGAAAGTGGTTCCATGCACAAAAATTGGGGTCACCAGGTTGTTGTTTTTTTAATCGTAGCAACTATCACTCACTGGGTTGTGTTTCTTGCTTTTCCAGACGGATCCCACTTAGACCTTAGAATAAGACCAGCAAAGAATTTTAATAATTATGGTGAATCCCCCCCCCAAAAAATTAGGCATCCTAATCTTAGATAACCAGATCTATTTTTTGCTAAGGCAGATCCATTGGTGAATGTCTCTTAATTATTTTAAGCAAACAAATACTACCAAAGGGAATCTGAGTCCTTTCTATTTTTTATTATTTCTTAAGCAACTGCCTGGCTAAATTCTCATGACAGTTTCCTACAAACGGTGTCTGAAATGTTGTGACTGACATTTCTGTCTGCAGTCTTGATGCTTGACCTTTGTCTGCCATTCTGCTGAATTGTTCTCAAGGTCAAATTCAAACATTTCATGCATCAGCATAGCAGATGATGTAAACTCCTGTGCACCTGACATCTCACACATGCACAGCTTAGCCATGGCAAGGATGAGTCAGTGCCAAATATAGAAACAAATAAGAGCTGTCCATAAGCAAGCCAGGAAGGAAAGTGTTGCATACAATGTAAGCACACTAGAAATTTGAAGCTGACCACCAATGGTGGACTTGTCCCAAAGCTAGAAATTTCTGGAATAAAATTAGAGCCTGGTTGGGAGAAATACTACAGAAAGAAATTGTTTTAAAGCCTGAATTGTTTTTACTGGGGATATTACTTACAAGATATTCAAAAGAAGAAAGATACCTAATTTTACATATAACCGCAGCAGCTAGACTATCATACGCCCAGAACTGGAAATCAGAACATGTGCCCACTGCTTCGATGGTGCTTAGAAAAATACTCAATTGCGCAGAAATGTGCAAACTGACAATGGAGATTCATGGAAAAGACGACACGGATTTTTACGAAATATGGAATGAGTTATACAATTGGATTAAACAAAACCCAAAATTAAAAATTTGGCTATAAGGATGAAGATGAATTGAGATATATCCATAAATGCTCATAACCTTTCTTTATAAGCTGTAAATAAATTACGGATGATATTCACCGACAATTATTATATGGATTGTACTTATAATGTATATATAGATACAGATACGAAACAAACAACGCTGTTAAAGTATTGGATTATTTCTTGTTGTTGTTTGTAAATATTCATACTTCTTTGTGTTTGTGTGTTTTGTTTGTGTTTTTTCTTATTGTAAAAATTTAATAAAGACTATTTTTTTTAAAAAAAGAAATTTGTAGCTGTTTTCGTCTCAACCTCCCTCATTGCAAAGCATTTTAGAATGTGCTTTCTTGTATTTTATAAACTTCTCAGTTGAACCCCCCCCAAAAAGGAAGTCAAAAGTTTCTTCCAGTTTACATCCATGTATTATCTGTACTTACTGCTCATTTCCCCCATACTACAGTATGCTAATTGTTCTTCCCGTGCTAGGCACATCTTACCTTTTTTCATCCTACATCACATACAAAGCATAATCATGCGGTGAGACATGATTCCTCTGTGGACCTGGTGTCTCTTCAATCAATATAGAATACAGGATTGGAAAGAGGAAGAAGGGGGGTGGGAGAGAGAGAGGGGGGGAAAAAAACAGCATTTTCATTTTGTTTGAGAGAGTGAGAGATGTTTTTATTAACAATCACAAGGGATGGGAGTCTGTCTTTAGAATAATACAGTGAGGTGGGGATATGGGAATGACAGGAGAATTTTATAGTGTGATTTTGAATCCAATATTATACAATGCATATTTAGAAGATTGCTTAACTACTGCATTAAGACAGTGGCATTTGGATGTCATAGATAATAATTCCTATCTGATTATCCTCAGACAACTTAAACTGATTCAGGGACATCTTAAACTTCAGTTTGAGCTGTTGATGAAAAATGGAAATATGCAAATCCGATAATTTAATGGAAGACATTTACCCAGCAATTCTAATCTGACCAGGAGGGGAGATCTGAACCAAAGTTAGCACTACATCTGGAACATTGCTTGGACCAAAGGAACTAGAAGGAGAGAAGATTGTCAATGGCTCTTCTTTTTGGAGATCTTGCTCATTTCCTTGTTTCCATTCACTGAACATCAGACCACATGGATAAGATCCCTAGGCTAGGGATCTCAAAAAAGGAAATTTGACATTTTGGATCCAACCAGTCCAAAAATGCCAGTTCCTAAGAGGGCCTATGTGTAGTCTTTCACCACCTAGAGCAGTGGTGGCAACCTTTTTAGGCTCGCGTGCCAAAAAGGGGGGGCGTGCTCGCGCGCGCTCGCATGCCCACACCCATTCCCTCCCCCCCCACGCATGTGCACAACAACCCCCCATGCTGCCCCCTGCGCATGCGCATGCGCACACACCCCCACCCCCGCGCAAAGGCTTACCGGAGCCTGGGACGACGAAACCGGCAAACCGGAAGTGTGAAAAAACGCACTTCCGGTTTGCCGGTGTGCTGTTTTTTGCACTCCGGAGGGTTCAGGGAAGCTACCTGAAGCTCCGGAATGCAAAAAACTACAAAACGGACAAACCGGAAGTGCGGAAAAGTGCACTTCCGGTTTGTCCGTTTTGTAGTTTTTTGCATTCCAGAGCTTCAGGGAGCTTCCCTGAACCCTCCGGAGTGCAAAAACAGCTCACCGGCAAACCGGAAGTGCGTTTTTCCGCACTTCCGGTTCGCCGGTGGGCAACCCTCGCGTGCCGGCCGCTATGGCTCCGCGTGCCACCTGTGGCACGCGTGCCATAGGTTCGCCACCACGGACCTAGAGCCATCAGGAAAAGCTAGATAGATAGTTTGAAATATCATTTCAGTGGTAACAAAAGTCCTTGACCTTCATGTCTAACTTTGTTATTGCATTCTTTCCTACAATTCATCACCTCCTGACTTTTCCAACAGCCTACTTGCCTTTATCAATTCTTACATCCCCAAAAACAAAACTATCAACCACCTTCATTTCTCCGTAGTCAAGTATAAGTTCACTACACATACAGGCTGGCATTGTATTGTCATCTTCTTAATATTTAACTTCAAGTCATATTTTTTGCTTCCTATTCTTATTTTCACAATGAGATTTTCTAAGGCTTTAATTTCAATTAACAATGTGATGTCGTCTACATATTATTAGTGTATGGATGTCCAATTCTGACTCCATTTATCATCCTTTTCAATACTGTCTTTCCTAAAATACATTTGCTGCATAGGTGAAATAGACATTAGAATAATATACATTGTGTTTCGCTCTCTTTTCTATTCTGAATCGCTGTGTTTCTCGAGATTCAATACTTGCAGCAGCTTTTTGTTCCTTGTAAAGATTCTATATAAAAATAATGAGGAATATGAGCCACGGTTGCGCAGTGGTTAGAGTGCAGTACTGCAGCTACTTCTGCTGCCTGCCGGCTGCCTGCAATTTGGCAGTTCAAATTTCACTAGGCTCAAGGTTGACTCAGCCTTCTATCCTTCCGACTTTGGTAAAACAAGGATCCAAATTATTGGGGGCAATTTGCTGACTCTGTAAACTGCTTAGAGCGGGCTGTAAAGCACTGTAAAGCGATATATAGGTCTAAGTGCTATTGCTATTGCTATTTTAGCATACCTATTAGTTTGTTTCACAAGCTGCATGTATATACCACTTCATAGTGCTTTACAGCCCTCTCTAAGCTGTTTACAGTCACCATATTCCCCCAACAATTTGGGTCCTCATTTTACCGACCTTGGAAGGATGGAAGGCTGAGTCAACCTTGAACCAGTGAGAATCGAACTGCTGGCAGTTGGCAGAGTTAGCCTGCAATACTGCATT
This sequence comes from Diadophis punctatus similis, assembly GCA_023053685.1. Classification (NCBI taxonomy): domain Eukaryota; kingdom Metazoa; phylum Chordata; class Lepidosauria; order Squamata; family Dipsadidae; genus Diadophis; species Diadophis punctatus. Next base: position 53,862,031 of record JALIGW010000006.1, on the reverse strand, counting down.
CTAACCACTGTGCCACCGTGGCTCTATAATCTATATAATCTAATCTGTTATTATTAATGTAATCTATTAATCATGGCTCTATCCAAATATCCATCATCAATGAAACAAAGGTAAATCTTTTGTATATTTTCTTGCTCTCTACATTCCACATCTGATTCCATGTCATTCTGCACTCCTAAAGCTTATCTATTTATTTGGCCTTCCTTTCACCATGTATGGTTCTACTCTTTCATAAGACCTTAAGCAAAATATTACCAGCATGAGGAATTAATTACAGGTAATCCTCAATTTATGAGCACAATTGAGCCCAAAATTTATGTTGCTAAGGAAAACATTTGTTAAGTGAGTTTTGCCCATTTTACAAACTTTCTTGCCACAATTGTTAAGTGATGCACTGCAGTTGTTAGGTTAGTAGCATAGTTGTTAAGTGAATCTGGCTTCCCCATTGACTTTGCTTGTCAAAAAGTCACAAAAGGGGATCGTATAACCCTGGGATACTGTAAGTGTCATAAATATGAACCAGTTGCCAAGCATCCAAATTCTGATCAAGTGACGATGGGGATGCTGCAACAGTCATAAGTGAAAACAGTCATAAGTCACTTTTTTCAGTGCTGTTGTAACTTTGAACTCAAGTTCAAACCTTTATTGTCAAAGTACAACATGTGTACTATGAGATTGGCTGAGCCTCCCTTCATGCACCCCCCTAACACAATACAACTCACACAGTGGTGGGTTCCTACCAGTGCGGTCCACTCTATAGCACTGGTAGCGGCCCGCTGGTGACGTCACAGTACCGGTGCGGTCGGTTGCCGGTGCCTGGGCGCTGCCATGTTTTTTTTTAAAAAAATTTACATTAAAAAAAAAATTTTCTTCTGTGCATGCCCAGAAGCCGAGCTTCCGGCACTGCGCATGCGCTTCCTTCCTACCCCACAGTGAGTCCAGCAGGGGAGGATGGCTGAGGGAGCGCGTGAGACGCTGAAAGAACGGGCAGCAGGAGCTATCGCCATTCCCCTCCCTTCAGCACTCCGAGAAGCCACGAACGCGCGGTGATGATCCCAGGCATTTTCGCATGTTCGAGGCTTCTCACGCTGCTGAGGGGAGGGGGAACGGGCAGCAGGAGCCTAGGATCATCGAATGGGGAGAAGCATTCAGGCCGGACGGAGCCTCCTAGAAGAACCGCTACCGTGGTCTTGCTGCTCCCGCTGGGGGGGGCTGCGTTGCGGGTGGGCAATGCCCCCCGCTTCTCCGGCCACTGCCAAGCTCCCAAGGCCCACGCCCACCCGGTCACATGGCTGACAAGCCACACCCACAAAATAAGCCATGAGTGGTAGTAAAAAAATTAGGAACCCGCCCCTGAACTCACAGTGAAAGACAGAAAATCCCTATCCCAGTGAATCCTGCTAACAAACACCCAATCCTATTGCACCATGTGAACATATTGCATTGCGCCGGCCCAGCAAATCAATGCTACTATATTATTGTAGTAGTTATTTTTCATTGAGGAGTCTGACAGCCCATGGATAAAAACTGTTCTTCAGCCTGTTTGTGTGGCTGCCTATGCTTCTATATCTCCTTCCAGATGGTAGGAGAATAAAGAAGAGCTGACCAGGGTGTGAGTCGTCCCTGAGGATTTTCCTGACTCTTCTAAGGCAGCGAACCCTAGCGATGTCATCTAGTGGTATCAGGGCACAGCCCACGATGTTTTGTGCTGTGCTCACCACCCTCTGTAATGTTTTCCTATCCACGGCTGTCAAGCCAGCATACCACACTGTAATGCCATGAGTGAGGATGCTTTCTATTGTGGACCGGTAAAAGGAGGTCATCAGTGGTTGTTCCACTTTATTATTTATTTATTAGTGACATTTATATACCGCCTCACAGTGCAAGCACTCTCTAAGCAGTTTACATCAGTAAGCAATGAATATTTATATTGCCCCCAACAATCTGGGTCCTAATTTTACTTACTTCGGAAGGATGGAAGGCTGAGTCAATCTTGAGCTGGTGAGATTTAAACCTCTGACCAGCGGATCACAGTCAGCTAAAGTGGCCTGCAGTACCCTACTCTAACTGCTGCGCCACCTGGCTCTTTGTTTTTTCGCAAGACTATGAGGAAGTGGAGTCTCTGGCCACCTGGATCGTGTTGATTTTCCAGGTGAGATCTTCACTGAGATAGACTCCCAGGAATGTAAAGGATGAAACTCTCTCCACATCCCCCCTTGATGTAAAGTGGGGCAGGTTCCTCTCTCTTCTTCCGGAAGTCTAACACCATCTCCTTTGTCTTGCTGATGTTCAGGTGCAGGTTGTTTTCTAAGCAGCATGTGGATAGTTTTTGAACCTCCCCCCTGTACACTCTTTCGTCTCCAATACGGTGGTATTATCTGCGAACTTAATGATCAAAGTGGATGGGTCAGACGATACACAATCATGTGTGTGTAGTGAATACAGGTAGGGACTGAGCACACAGCCTTGTGGGGAGCCAGTGCTAAGCTTCAGGGAGGTGGATATGACAGACCCAACCCTCACTGTTTGTGGCCGGTCCCTTAGAATGTCTTTGATCCAGTCGCAGGTGGAAGAGGGAAAATCCAAGTCAGTCAGCTTTTCAATAAGGATGCTCGGCAGAATGGTATTAAAGGCCGAGCCATAGTCTATGACAGTGATGGCGAACCTATGGCACGGGTGCCACAGGTGGCACACGGAGCCATATCTGCCGGCACGCGAGCCGTTGCCCTAGCTCAGCTCCAGTGCGCATGTGCGTGCCCACCAGCTGATTTTTGGCTTACGCGGAGGCTCTGGGAGGGCAATTTTGGCCTCCGGAGGGCCTCCAGGATGGTGGTGGCGGGAGCGTTTTTGCCCTCCCCAAGCCCCAAAAAAGCCTCTGGAGCCTGGGGAGGGCGAAAAATGGGTTCACTGGGCCCACTGGAAGTCAGGAAATGGGGGAGTGGTGGGGTCACGCACGCATGTGCAGGAGGGTGGGGCAAGTGAGGAGCTTTGAATTATGGGTGTGGGCACACACGCGCGTGCAATAGCGCACATACGCACTATTTCGGCACCCGAGGAAAAAAAGGTTCGCCATCACTGGTCTATGAAAAGCAACCTGACATAATTTCTGGGTTTCTCCAGATGGCTCGCTACAGAATGTAAGGCAGTAGCTATGGCATCGTCTGTCGACCTATTCCCCCTGTAGGCAAACTGAGCTGCCACTAAACAAATGGTTGTAAGTCGAAGACTACCTGTATGTTATAATTTATGTGTTCTTTTTCATCTCCCTTCTCAGTTTAGGAATACAATATATGTGCAACACTTTTCTAATCCATAACCCATACACCTTTGTTTTATGTTTGTTGACATAGGCTTGTTAGCATTTTAACTGCCTATTCTCTTTCAGCGTTAAACAGTTCAGTAGGTATTTCATCTGTGCCTGCTGTTTTTCTGAAAAACTATCTATCTATTGCCATTTCTAGCTTACTCTCTAGAGCAAATGAATATTTCTGAATATTTTCTACTGTTTCTGTCATTTAATAATCCCATTTATACATGGTTTCAGTATAATCTTTCTCTTTTCCTTTAACCCTCATCTTTATCAAACCTCTTCCCCAATTACTTTTTTAGTATTCCTACCAGGTCTGTGCAGCAATCTGGGTTTGAAGAGGAAAAGTTTATTTGAATGAATACATGCATGTTGCACTTATGAACACCTAACTTCAGGTCCTTAAATCAAATGTATCTTTTCTGGGTTTGTTTGGTAGCAATGTCTTTAAGGAATTGCCAGTGCGTACAGCATGCCTGTTGGTCCAATCACCTTTTCTCTTTGAATCTGGATCATTGCTCAATTCATGCATTAGTAGTAAATTTTCTGATCTAGTTTAAAAGATCATTTTCTTTTCCTTATTATTTTTCTCTGTCAACATTCTTGGTTGAGCTATCTTTCCTTATGTTGAAATTCTTGCATTGAATTGTCATATATAATTCTTATTGCCCTTACTTCATTCTCTAACTTTTCTTGATTATCCATGATGGCTTGTTCTGAAAATAACTTTGATCTTTTCCTCTTTGAAGTTTTGGGAATATTTTTTCCATTGCAGTTTTCACACTCTCTCTTATCTATTCCCATAGCTCCTCGGATTCTTTTTCATATGTTAAGAGTACTGAAACTGATGTGGTTTTTTTTCCCCATTCCAATTGTATGTCTTCCAGATCAAATCTTTCTGACACACCTCATCTCTTTAAATTTCTAAGTTTAACCTGTATATTTGACACTAAGAATTCATGCACAGACCACACCTGGTTATGTCCTGGCTAATTAGTTTGTACTCTTCAACATCCATTCCCTGTTGTGTATCCTATTGATTCTGTTCCCTATTATGCAGGCTATAGATTCGATGTTGTACATTTGGTGATATCAATGTATAGAATCTGTCATTAAGTTGTTTAAAATATGTGTAGCAATATATAATTATGTTCATCAAACTTTTATTAATCTATCTCCTATCTTATTATTTCTACACAATTCAAATCTTCATATAATTCCAAATTCTTCAACTTTTGCATTCTAAATAACTATTAAGTATTATATTACTTTCTTACTGTTGCACTAGACCAGTGTTGGCGAACCTTTTTGGCACCAAGTGCCAAAATGGGAGTGCGTGCGGGGGAGCGCTGGAAACCGGAAGAGCAGTATCCCGGCGCACATGCGTGCATCGGGAAGCTGAGCTTCCGGTTTCCGGCGTTCACATGTGCACCCGTCATCTGGTCTTCCAGTTTCTGGCATGCATACGTGTGCAAAGACTAGCTGGCCAACACGCATGCTGGAAACCAGAAGCTCAGGTTCCTGATGCGCGCATGCATGCCAGGGAGCTGCTCTTCCGGTTTCCAGTGCTCCCGCACACATGAAGACCAGCCCGCCGGAACCTGGAAGAGCAATGGGCGACGGCTGGCATGCCCAGAGAGATGTCTCTGTGTGCTACTTCCACCACGCGTGCCATAGGTTCGCCATCACTGCACTAGATATTTCTTGTAATTTGCCATAGAAGTCATAGTCATTGCATTTAGGTTTTACAAACAGTGTGTGTGTGTGTGTGTGTGTGTGAGTGAGTGAGTGAGTGTGTGTGTGTGTGTGTGTGTGTAGATGTAGGTATGTATGTATAGAGATAGATGATAGATGATGGATGGATGGATGGATGGATGGATGGATGGATGGATGGATGGATGGATGGATACATAGATAGATAGACAGATATTTCTATAATGTGCACAAAAGGAATAAGATTAAAAAAGAAATGAATGATAATATTTTACAAAATATAAGGCTAGATTAGAATAGAATAAATGGGTATTTACAGATAATCCTCAACCTACTGGTCACTTAGTGACTGGTCAAAGTTACAATTGACCCCAAAAGGTATCTATAATCCAGGTTTAAAGTTCCAATGGCCAGATTCCCCTCATGGTCACAGGATTATATTTTGGCTGCTTGGCAACCAGTTTGCATTTATGGCAGTTTGCAGCATCCCATGGTCATGTCACCACCATTTTTTTGGCTGGAAATTGGCATTTACTTCTGGTTTCTGGCAAATAAAATGTCCGTTATGGGTAATGAGTTCAATTAATGACCATGAAAAAAGTAGTACAATCAAGTTGGACACGTGATTACTTGGTTAATGATTGGCAAAGTTTACAACCATAATTCTGGGCTCAATTACGGTCATAAGCTGAGAACTACCTCTAGTGTATTAATCAAGAATAGAACCAAACCTAAAGCCTTCTAATTGCAATATAAATTTTCAGAATGCTAGTTGTGTTAGTTTTTTTCAGCAAAAATAGCAGCCTTGAGGTACATGTGCTTCTGATTTGTTTTGTAGCCCATGAAGCACATTTTGATCACAACTACTGAAAGTTGGTAGAACATTTTTTCTAATGTTTTAAGACAGGAACTACTAGAAAACAGTACTAAAATGTCAACAAAATACATATACATATACATATACACATACATACACACACATATACACACATACACATATTCATACATACACATGTACATGTACAAACATACACATACACATACACATACATACTCATACACATACACATATACATTCTCTGAACTCTTCCTTTGCACAAACCCAAGGAAAGCAGCAAATCCTGTCCTCATTTATGTATGACATGGCCTCATTAATATTAAATTTTATTTTATTTATTTGTCAAACATGTACAAGATAACAGGTATAGTATAAACATAAATATGAACATAGTAAATGGGTACAAAAGAAATGGAGACAGTAGGACAGGGACGGTAGGCACGCTGGTGCGCTTATGCCCTTACAGACCTCTTAGGAATGGGGTGAGGTCGACTCTAGACAGTCTAAGGTTAAAATTTTGGGGGTTTGGGGAAGAAACCACAGAGTCAGGTAGTGCATTCCAGGCATTGACCACTCTGTTACTGAAGTCGTATTTTCTGCAATCGAGTTTGGAGCGGTTTATCTTGAGTTTGTATCTATTGTGTGCTCTTGTATTATTGCGGTTGAAGCTGAAGTAGTCATTAACAGGTAGTATGTTGTAGTGGATAATTTTGTGTGCTACGTTTACGTTGGACCGTAGGCAGCATAGTTCTAGGTTGTCCAAGCCTAAAAATTCAAGCCTGGTGGCACAAGGTATTTTATTGCGAGCAGTAAAACATAGGACCTGGACAATAAAGACTCACTCAGTTTTTGCTTCCAGATAGAGGGTGAAAGAAAAGGACAGGCATGGAAGCATCTGAAGAAAAGGCCAACTACTGCTTCATGATACCTTGCCTCAACCTTCACTATGAATCTGGCTCATTGAGTTCTGATTATGAGACTTGATTTGAAATTCGACTCTGACAGTCCTCAAAGCTATGTACTCATCATATTCTGGATCTGGTCCTGCATCTCCAAATGAAAACACACCCATGAAAAGCCACAGGGATATCAAAATGATTATTTAGCATCACCTGAAACTTGGGGATACCTAAGTACAAAAGAGTGTCACATGGGGGGGGGGGGAAGCACACACCTAGCACCATTATGTGCATGTACACTTTTAATTTTGTTATCTTCCTAGGGTGAGAGACTGTGATTGTAACTAGTTACATCTTGGTGTAGATCAGGGGTGTCAAACTCGATTTCATTGAGGGCCGCATCAGGATTGTGTTTGACCTCAGGGGAGGGGTCAGGGGCATGGCCAGGGTGGGTGTGGCCAGCTTGATATCACTTGTGACAGGGGCGCCTGTGGTGGCCTGAGCGCTCTGCCAGTGAAAACGGGCTCACAAGCTGTGTTTTCGGCTGGGACGGCCTCCTCCAACTCTCTGCCAGCGAAAACAGAGCTCGGGAGGGAGCACACAGTCCTCCTGAGCTCCATTTTTGTTGACAGAAGCACTGTAGGCCAGTCCTTCCCTGTTTCCAGGGTGGCCCCACAGGCCAGATCTAAGCACCCCGCGGGCTGCATCTGGCCCACAGGTCTTGAGTTTGATACCCCTGGTATCAGATGGAACTTTCTGCCTTTTGGGGGGACTTGAGGGGAAAAATAGGGGCTTAGGGCATCCTAGTTGCTTTTTGATATCCATAATAAAATGGAAAAATAAGTCTATTTTTGTGGAGATAGGAGTTTAAGGCAGCTTAATTTTATGAACTAAATGTAGTTCATAAAATCATCTGCCACAATGTCCTTCCTGTCAATGATTACTTCAGCTTCAACCGCAACAACACACGAGTACACAATAGATACAAACTTAATATAAACCGCTCCAAACTTGATTGCAGAAAATACGACTTCAGCAACAGAGTGATCAATGCCTGGAATGCACTTCCTGACTCTGTGGTTTCTTCCCCAAACCCTCAAAACTTTAACCTTAGACTGTCTACAGTCGACCTCACCCCATTCCTAAGAGGTCTGTAAGGGGCGTACATAAGCGCACCACTGTGCCTACCGTCCCTGTCTTACTGTCCTATTGTCCTTATTTATCTGTAATTTTTTGCTTTTGTTATGTTTATACAAACACCTACTATCTTGTATATGTTTGACAAATAAATAAATAAAGTAAATAAATAATAAATAAATAAAACTTAACCATCTCAAATCCCCCAAACATAGAGGAGCCAGAGGAGCACATCTGGCTTGTAAATGCTCCTTCCTGCAGCCTCCCAATTATCTATATGCTTCATGCTAACCCTGTAAAAGTTCTGATCACAGTTACCTTTTTCTCACAATGCTGAATATTCTTGGTAGATGTTTCAGGCCTGATCATACTTGATATGGAAGATTTATGTGAATAACAATCTCAGAATCGGCACTACAATGTGCAAGGCACGTGAACACGTTTTGCAAGCATCGGTTTTCAATGCTGAGGGCCCTCCAGTCTCCCCTAAGTGTTTGTTCCAGACCCTCAGAAGGTGAGAAGTATGTCACCCTTTCCTATCCCTGTCTTTCCTTTCGTTGAGAGCTTGTATCATTGAGATACAAACACTACATCAATTCTAGGGTTCTTTTTATTTTTTTCAAAAAGGCACAGCTCCAAATTGTATGTAGTCTCTTGATTTTTCAGGCTTTTCCATGAAGCTATATGAGATTATGCAGAGGCAGATGTGTCTTCAAGAGCCACCACCTTTGTCAAAATGACAAAGGTAGTGCTCTGTATCTCTTGTACATACATGTGACATCTTGGTGAATATACAGAAGCGGCAGAGTTTTCATCATGTTGGCATGACATCTCTTTTATCTTGTACTCTTTCCTCCCACTGCAGACACCACTGCCCAAGGAGTTATTGTTGAAGTTTATTGATAGAACTTACTACAATTACTGCCAACCTGCCTTCCATTGAGGACCTGTATACTGCACGAGTCAAAAAGAGGGGCGTGAAAATATTTACTGAGCCCTTGCATCCTGGAGATAAATTGTTTCAACTCCTACCCTCAAAACAACGCTATAGAGCACTGCACACCAAGACAACTAGACACAAGAACAGTTTTTTCCCGAACGCCATCACTCTGCTAAACAAATAATTCCCTCACCACTGTCAAACTATTCACTAAGGCTGCATTACTATTACTATTAGTCTTTTCATCGTTCCTATCACCCATCTCCTCCTACTTATGACTGTATGACTGTAACTTGTTGGGTGTATCCTTACGATTTATATTAATATTGATTATTTCCTGATTGCTTATTTGTACCCTATGACAATCATTAAGTGTTGTACCTCATGATTCTTGACAAATGTATCTTTTCTTTTATGTACACTGAGAGCATATGCACCAAAGACAAATTCCTTGTGTGTCCAATCACACTTGGCCAATAAAGAATTCTATTCTATTCTATTCTATTCTACCCACTTCAAAACTGCCAAGCTACTTTTTCTTCCAAATTAAGACATCTCCTGATAATAACCCCAATCGGGCTTTTGAGTGCATGGCAATAAGGCCAAGCACTTATTTCAGGGTTCAAAAAAAATATAAGACAGGGTCTTATTTTCGGGGAAACATGGGTAGTTATAATATTGGCCTCATCTGAGTCCTTCTAAAAATGGAAAAGTACCTCAAAGTAACGCAGCAGAGGTGTGCTTGGATCCATAATTATTATATTTTGTCCTTGGAAATGTGACCACATGATTGAAAAGTAGATTCTGTTTTTTCTATGAGGTATCTTTGCTGAATATTTTGTTATTCTGATTTTCTCTTGATTTGTTTGCTGGGTTTTGATTGTTTTTAATTAAGAATGTTAGTTAAGTTCTGTGAAGAGAAGCTAGTTCATAGAGAGACTTAAAGTTCCAAAATGATATTTCAGAAAATATCCCTTGAAGATTGGATTGAAGAATTTCTAAATGATTTTCATTAAAGAGATAGATGATGGGGTGGGGGGGGGGCAGGAGAGAGATAAATGATTGGCCTCCACTTCAGGTGTTAATGTAATTGCCCCAAGTTACCATTCCCACCACATTCCATTCCATATTACCAATGGTCAGAGATGATGGGAATTGTTGTCCAAAAGCATCTTATTGTCCAAGGTTCAGAAAGGCTGACTTAAATACTATGAGTATCTGCTAAGAACAGATGTTTAACAATACCAAAAAATGGGGGGAAGGAGTAGGCATTGAATTCATTCTTTATGGGACACGGTGGCTCAGTGGCTAAGACACTGAGCTTGTCGATCAGAAAGGTCGGCAGTTTGGCGGTTCGAATCCCTAGCGCCGTGTAACGGAGTGAGCTCCCGTTACTTGTCCCAGCTTCTGCCAACCTAGCAGTTTGAAAGCATGTAAAAAAAATGCAAGTAGAAAAAATAGGGACCACCTTGGTGGGAAGATAACAGCGTTCCGTGTGCCTTCGCCGTTTAGTCATGCCGGCCACATGACCAAGGAGACATCTTCGGACAGTGCTGGCTCTTCGACTTTGAAACGGAGATGAGCACTGCCCCCTAGAGTCAGGAACGACTAGCACATATGTGCGAGGGGAACCTTTACCTTTACCTTATGGTAAGCATAATAGTTCCAAAGTGAATGGAGAAGTCTGAACTGCAGAACTCCAGATGCGTAAAATAGCTTTGGCTCACAGACTATGTGTTTTTCCTGCCGTGTATTCCTGGTCTCATATTATAAAATGCATTATTTTAATAGTAAATTGACAGTATTGTAAAGTGTGAAGATGAGTGTTAGATGTTAGATTGTTTTTATTTGCACAGGAGCCAATTGGGTACTTGAGATCAATGTCTGAATAATGTGCAGTTAGTGTTTTGTCTAAGTTGCAGCAGCATCTCCTTTGGAAGATCATTCTCACAAAAAGCATCAGATTTTACAGATGCTTATGCTCTTCCTATCTATTTTGATTGCATTCTTCTTCTTTCTAATTTCCTGAAAGTAATAAAGTTGCATCAGGTTTGATCCAGGGGTGGGTTCCTCCCGGTTCGGACTGTATCGCCCGAACCGGTAGAGACCCACTGGTGACATCACTGTCGGTGCCAGTCCGTGCGCGCTGCCATCTTTTTTTCGGGTTGTTTTGCGAAATTTTCCCCTTCCGCTGCTTGAAAAGAGCCCTCCCGCCCGCCTGCGGGTTAGTATTGACCTTTATTTCTTCACCCGAAGCACAGCTGATCAGCTCCTCAGCTGTGTTTCGGGCTGATTCCTGCTTCTGAGCATGCGCAGAAGCCAAATTGCACGAGGAGATGCGTGCGGACATGCACGCGAGCGGAGCAAGTGCGTGCGCGCAAAATGTCACGATGCGAACCGGTGGCGAAGGTAAGTGGAACCCACCCCTGGTTTGATCCAATGTGTTTAGTTCTGACACAACCAGATGGATATTATTACATGCTGAGAGACTTCCCAGTGATCTAACAGACTTTCTCTGCTCCAAAATGTACTGAAGCCATTTGTAATAATCATGACTGAGGTCCATCCATTCTATTCTGTTGCTACTATCATCCTTTTCTTTCATTACACTTTTCTGTGCAAAGTTTTTTAAAGATTTAGAACAGCCAAAATAAAACTGAAAGAGTGCTATGTATTATTGTTGTTGTGCAGTGCTTGACTTCTTCTGATTCTTCATGACTTTATGAAAATCATTTCACAAGGATTGACTGTCAGTAACTTCTCCTTCGAATTTTTGTAAGCTCATCCTGTCACCACTGGCAGTATCTACCTATCTTATTTTTCAGCTGCATTTTCAATTATCTTTCTTTTTTTCCAACTATTGAGGTCTTTCCAATGACTGCTGCCTTTGCTTTATGTGTACAAAATATTTAAACTTTATTATCTATATTTTCTAGTTATTTTAAGTGAACAATTTGCTATATGTCTTTCTTGTTGCTGATTTTCTAACAGATCTGCATGCTATTGACCTTTGGTGGCGTAGTGGTTAGAATGCAGTACTGCAAGCTACTTTTGCTGATTCCCAGCTGCCAGCAGTTCGGCAGTTTGATTCTTAATGGCTCAAGGTTGACTCAGCCTTCCATCCTTCCGAGGTCAGTATATGAGGAGCCGGACTATGAAGCGGTATATAAGTCTAAGTGCTATTGCTATTGCTATTAAAATAATCTGGTTTTTAAGCAATGTCTAATACTTGTGGCTGGAGCTGTTCCCAAAAAGTGGAGTGGAGTGGAGTGGAGTGGAGTGGAGTGGAATGGAATGGAATGGAATGGAATGGAATGGAATGGAATAGAATAGAATAGAATAGAATAGAATAGAATAGAATAGAATAGAATAGAATAGAATAGAATAGAATTCTTTATTGGCCAAGTGTGATTGGACACACAAGGAATTCATCTCCGGTGCATAAGCTTTCAGTTTACATACAAGCAACAAGTGATAAACCATGATTATAATCATAAGCAATCAACATAAATCATACTAGGATACTAAATAAAACAATTAATATAAATTGTAAGATATAAGCAACAAGTCACAGTCATAAGAAGACAAGGAAACAGGAAATAGGAAAGATGAGAAGGATAATAGTAATACAGCTCAAGAGAAGTAAATTTATTTAAAAGTATTATAAGAGCAAAGGAAAGACAAGAGTTGGGCTAACCAGATTTGAAACTATATTTTGCTGCTTGCTGTTTAATTTGGATGAAAGAGTATTGTTAATAAATAGAAGGTTACTGGATTTAGATGGTCACGATCTGAGATTTGGATGGCATGGGTATCTATGGTATGATAAAGTTAAGCGGAATTTAATGATTTAAACTTCATTATGTTAGATGGGATATTCTCAGAGTATGGAATAAAAATATAAGCTCAAGTTTTGCTCCAGACTTTATAGATGAGAAATGATATGTAAATGGTTGATCTACCAAGATGTACTGGATTTTCTCAAGGGAACTATAAAATGAAATTAAGAGAAGATTTGATAGCAGAAGGATATTCTTGCTAATGGTTTTCTTATGTACAATTAAAAAGAAAGGTTTAAAGGGCATAAAATGTTTTATAGTTTTGAACAAAGTAAGACTGAATTTTAAATAGACTTATGTACCAATTGTGAACATGTTGCTGCTCAAATGTATAAACTTTTTTCTGAAATATGAGACAAAAAAGTGAATGACTCAAATATTTGGCTATAATATACAAATGGACCAATGAGAAAATATATGGCTGAAAGAATTGAAATGTATATGATGTTCTAGCCTTAAAGAGAATGTTTATAAAATGATGTATCTTTGGTATTTGTCACCATACAAATTGTCCAAATCAGTGTTTCTCAACCTTGGTAATTTTAAAATGTGTGGACTTCAATTCTCAGAATTCCTCAGCCAAGGAGTCCAGTCCACCCATTTTAAAGCTGCCAAGGTTAAAAAACACTGGTCTAAACTCTAGAATGTATTAAAGCAGGGGTCCCCAAACTTGGCAACTTTAAGACTTGTGGACCTCAACTCCCAGAATTCTGAGAGTTGAAGTCCACAAGTCTTAAAGTTGCCAAATTTGAAGACCTCTATATTAATGCACTTCAAATCTTTGCTGGAAATGTGAGCAACATGAAGGGACATTTGATCATGTATGGTGGACATGTAAAAAAGCCAAAATGTTTTAGATTACAAATACATACATTAATAATGGAATTGCAGACAAAGGCAAATTAATCTCTTTGATTGCAGAAAAACAATACCTATATTTATGGTCAACTGGAAACTCATTATAGGTTTTTTGCATGAAACAGGAAAAAGGTGTACTTATGATTTGTAGTTCTGATGATTAGGGGAAAAATGGATAATAGAACAAAGTGATAGGTTTTTTGGAATTATAAAGTAAGATAATTTTGTAAATGTACTTCTATTTGCTGCAAAGGAAATTGGAAGTTTCTTCCTATTTTTTTCTTTTTGATTCTTCACTTTTCTTTTTCTTTTTTCTTTTTGTCTTTACTGCTTTTACTCTTTACGATGTATGACCACAATTGAACCCAACATTTTTGTTGCTTAGTGAAACATTTGTTAAGTGATTTTGCCCCATTTTACGACCTTTTTTGCCACAAATGTTAAGTCAATCCCTATAGTTGTTAAGTTAGTGACACAGTTGTTAAGTGAATCTGGCTTTCCCATTGTCGTTGCTTGTCAGAAGGCCGCAAAAGGTGATCACATGACTCTGGGACGTGGCAATGGTCATAAATGGGAGTCTGTCCCCAAGCATCTGAATTTTGATCACGTGACCACGGGGATGCTACAATGGTCGTAAGTGTGAAAAGCAGCCACAAGTCACTTTTTTCAGTGCCGTTGTAACTTCGAACGGTCACTAAGTGAGCTGTTGTACGTTGAGGACTACCTGTATTAGTTTGCGTTAGTTTTTATGTGCTTTGTAAAAATTTAATAAGAAAGGAAAAGTATTAAATGTATTTAAAAACTACAAATCTCTGAGATTCAGTATCTAGACTTGGAAAAGGACAAAGATGAAAAGGAAGATATGTTCTCATCATCCATACCTTCCCCTATTTTGGTTTGATTGAAATTAGGGGGAAAAAACTGGCTGATTCCAGGCTCCTTTTCCATGTTTTCTCTCATTAGATGTTGTTCCAAGAATCAACAAACCAGCCTCCTTTGTTTCATCTTGGAGTCACTAGGATCTTGGACAACCATTTAAATATGAGCCAGCAATGTGCAGCAGCTGCCAAAAAAGCCAACACAGTTCTAGGCTGCATTAACAGAGGGATAGAATGAAGATCATGTGAAGTGTTAATACCACTTTATAATGCCTTGGTAAGGCCACACTTGGAATACTGCATCCAGTTTTGGTCGCCACGATGTAAAAAGGATGTTGAGACTCTAGAAAGAGTGCAGAGAAGAGCAACAAAGATGATTAGGGGACTGGAGGCTAAAACATGAAGAACGGTTGCAGGAACTGGGTATGTCTAGTTTAATGAAAAGAAGGACTAGGGGGTGACATGATAGCAGTGTTCCAATATCTCAGGGGTTGCCACAAAGAAGAGGGAGTCAAACTATTCTCCAAAGCACCTGAAGGTAGAACAAGAAACAATGGGTGGAAACTAAACAAGGAGAGAAGTAACTTAGAACTAAGGAGAAATTTCCTGTCAGTTAGAACAATTAATCAGTGGAACAGCTTGCCTCCAGAAGTTGTGAATGCTCCAACACTAGACATTTTTAAGAAGATGTTGGCTAACCATTTGTCTGAAGTAGTGAAGGGTTTCCTGCGTAAGCAGGGGGTTGGACTAGAAGACCTCCAAGGTCCCTTCCAACTCTGTTGTTGTTGTTGTTGTTGTTGTTGTTGTTGTTGTTGTTGTTCTTCTTCTTCTTCTTCTTCTTCTTCTTCTTCTTCTTCTTCTTCTTCTTCTTCTTCTTCTTCTTCTTCTTCTTCTTCTTCTTCTTCTTCTTCTTCTTCTTCTTCTTCTTCTTCTTCTTCTTCTTCTTCTTCTTCTTCTTCTTCTTCTTCTTCTTCTTCTTCTTCTTCTTATTATTATTATTATTATTATTATTATTATTATTATTATTATTATTATTATTATTATTATCTTTGGTTTATTTCTTGCCATTCTTCTGGATTGACTGCTATGCTATGCTCTGCCCCATTGTGCAAAATATAAGTATATACCTGTTGTAGCCTGCCATTGTCAATCAGAATTCATGCATCCAATACCTCCGTTGTGAAACATTTAGGAATATTCCCTGCCATCAGAAAACTTACCTCTGCGAAGGAAATATATACAGTTCCATAGCATCTGTACCCTTTTGCTTTGAAGCCAGGATGTAATTGTATCAAGCCAGTCACCATATTCCTTCTATTTATTTAACTTAAATAAATCTCAACTCTAGCGCAGCTGCAAAAGTAATCAATGGGTCTGAGCCTGCTCCTTAACAAGAAAATATTTTGGTAGCTTTAAGGTGAGCACTATTTAAGATATAAATATTTTCATGTTATTTTAACACTGTGCCATTGCCTCCAGAATGATTTCAGTGTGCTCTTGCCACGGCTGACAAGTGTGAGTTTTAATTTATCTGCTAATTAGCCCAAAGCAGGGGCAGCGTGAAATGCAAGTGATGCTTTAATTTGGTGCTGTGTTATACTCTGTGTTTGTGCAAGCATTCTCTTTTCTCACTACTAATGGGTTCCTGGCATCAAGGGGGTGCATGCAGACTAAATATATGTGATGCCAGATTCTTTGTAACTCTCTCAACTTTTTATAAAAGCAAAAACAGCTGTTGCAATCTTTAAAAGGGAAAGGGGAGTCACTTTCCCATGCTCCCCATGCATGACCCTTTGAAACCAGCATATAAGAGCCGAGGTGGCGCAGCGGTTAGAGGCAGTACTGCAGGTCACTTTAGCTGACTATGATCCGCAGGTCAGCGGTTCAAATCTCACCGGCTCAAGGTTGACTCATCCTTCCATCCTTCCGAGGTAGGTAAAATGAGGACCCAGATTGTTGGGGGCAATATACAGTAAATATACATTGCTTACTGGTGTAAACCACTTAGAGAGTGCTTGCACTGTGAGGCGGTATATAAATCTCACAAAATAAATAAAAATAAATAAATCTCAAGGTGCTGTTCAATTAGCCTTTCTTCTACCCATGACTGATTGCACTGACCAATGTTTGTTGTTTTGCTTTGGGTGAAGAAGGAGAAAAAAAAATCAAGGAAAAGTCATATGAACTATTTATATTTCTGTAAATTTGTAATCTCCTTTCTTAGCTCTGACTTACGGGACTGGAGGCAAAAACATATAAAGAACGGTTGCTGGAATTGGGTATGTCTAGTTTGATGAAAAGAAGGACTAGGGATGACATGATAGCAGTGTTCTGATATCTCAGGGGCTGCCACAAAGAAGAGGGAATCAAGCTATTCTCCAAAGCACCTGAGGGCAGGACAAGCAATGGGTGGAAACTAAACAAGGAGAGAAGCAACTTAGAACTAAGGAGAAATTTCCTGACAGTTAGGACACTTAATCAGTGGAACAAATTGCCACCAGAAGTTGTGAATGCTTCAGCACTGGAAGTTTTTAAGATGTTGGACAACCATTTGTCTGAAATGGTATAGGGTTTCCTGCCTGAGCAAGGGGTTGGACTAGAAGACCTCCAAGGTCCCTTCCAACTCTTCTATTCTATTCTATTCTATTCTATTCTATTCTATTCTATTCTATTCTATTCTATTCTATTCTATTCTTCCTGCCCCTAAATCAAAGGAACTCCAGTGAATATTTTTCCTCCACAAATTTCTGACTATTGCACTCAATGGCACTAACAAGAGCACTTATTCTAATGCTAATAGCAGTCTTTGGGTGATTTTTATTGAGACCTAATAATGTGGGGTAGGATTCTCTTTCCCCTAGCATGGTTTTCCCTATGCTTTTTCTTGCCTAGAAGTTATATTTAGGAAGACACAGATGGACATATTGAGTGTATTTGCATTTTCCATATCTTTTCCTTTAACTTCAAGGAGTAGTGAATATACTAGTTAGTTTCTAATTCTTTTCTCTAATTCTCAGGAAGCTAAGACAGTTGACCAAGTTTACATTATTCTTCAAATACCTAAAAATCTTAATCACTCAAAAGCAGTTAGAAAAATCACCTATAACTGCCTTCCTTTCTGTTAGAAATGTTGAGAATAAGAAACAACAAATGTCTTTCTGTCACTGTACCATCGTGAATTGCCTCAAGTCTTGGAAAAACAAAATCATCACTCCACACCAAAGAAAGCAAATAAATTTTAAAACCCTAGCAGTATGGTATTTTCATGAGGCTGTTTCCAAAAAGGAAGGGGAAATTTATAGTATATTACTCTTTCTCATTTCAAGGCTATGGAGGGGAGATGCAAAGCTGTCAAGGTAACATTTCCTTAAAGGGCCTTTTAGGCAACTGACACTTAGACAAGAGGTGTGATGAAGAGTACTTTCCAAAAAGGAAACATTACAAAGAATTGTAAGAGAAAATGCAAGGTAAACTAATTTCAACTGCCCTGAATCTGAATAGAAAATATACTAACTGAGCTCTCCAATATTGCTGACATCATGGGATCACAGTGCTTTATAAATGGCTTTTAAATTGGAGCACAGTCTTGTGGGGAATTATCTTTACTCTTAGTTGCATCAGCAAGTAGGATTAGACTAAAAGGACTTATACAACATTAGAGTCGGTTTTGAAAGTTAGGATGTACCTAAGGTAAAAGTAATTCAGTGATGGATTCCATAAAGTAGGAGTTTCAGGAGGTTTACATCACTGCAAATCTTTAAGGGGAACCATAGAAAATCATCTTCGAGGGATGCATTCCTTCCAACTCTATGGTTCTAGTTTATCAGCAAAATGTATAGCTGAGATTTAGAAGGACAGTCCCTGATATTCACTTTTTAAAAGCTTTAGTATCTCTGTGTGGGAAAGATTAATTTTAATCCTAGACATGCTAGAATCATGTATTACCTAGGGCACTTCTACATACACCTATAACTTCATTTTGAAGATAGCAATAGCAATAGCACTTAGGCTTATATACTGCTTCATAGTGCTTTTACAGCCCTCTCTAAACAGTTTACAGAGTCAGCATATTGCCCCCAAGAATCTGGGTCCTCATTTTACTCACCTCGGAAGGATGGAAGACTGAGTCAACCTTGAGCCAGTGAGATTTGAACTGCCAAACTGCAGCTAGCAGTCAGCTGAAGTAGCCTGCAGTACTGCACTCTAACCACTGCTTCACTACTGATCCTGTAGGTCATGTCCTCATGTTGAAATCTCTCTCTCTCTCTTATATTTAACTAAGGCCAGCTATGTCTGGTTTTTTTTTAACTGTATTGTGTTCTCCCAGTATAACAGGAGTTGGGTAGGATCTACCCAACTTTGATTGGTGTCGACCTGTTGCTTCTCAGCCAGGTGTGTGTTACCATCAGCAAAACGTGGTAACTGATAGGGACTTTAATATGTTCTACCACAAACTGTTAGGGCACCATCATTTATATCCTTGTTAATGAAGCAGAATAGAGACTGGTTGTGGGAACAGAGCAAAATGATCCTGGCATAGTTTGAACTGGTATACAGACTAGAGTGGGGGTCGGCAACGTGCGGCTCTAGAGCCACATGCGGCTCTTTGGGCCCTCTCCTGCGGCTCCCTGTCAGATGATCCCACCACTGGGTGGCCCCTCCCCTCCCCCTCACTCCTTGACTGCCCTGAGAAGAGAAGGGTGACTGCGGCGGATGGAGACTCGCTCCGTATTCCAGAGCGGGAGCGAAGTGCCCCTCTACTTGCCTCTTTTTCTGGCCCTTGTTGGTGCTGTGTGCACCTCTGCGCTGAGACACTGGCTGGGCCACCCGGCTGCAGGCGATGCTCGGCGTCATAATGGGCTCCAGGAGGAGGAGGGGGGACACCATCTCCCCATTGTGCAGCACGCTAAGTTTAAGTGCAAGAGCAGCAAGCAGGCACGGAGGCAGCACAGAGGAATATGGGGAGACGCGCCCCAGCCAGTGTCTCGGGGTGTAGAAAGTCACGTGTTTCCCCATATTCCTCTCGCTGCTTCCATGGCTGCTTGCTGCTTTTGCACTTAAACTTAGCATGGAGAAAAGTCTCCCAAGAAGGGCCAGAAAAAGAGGCAAGTAGAGGGGCGCTTCGCTCCCGCTCTGGAATACGGAGCGAGTCTCCATCCGCTGCTGTCGCCCTTCTCCTCTCAGGGCAGGCGAGGAGGGAGGGGGAGGGGGGAAGCCAGCTGATAGGGAGCCACAGCAGGGCGACGAAAGAGCTTCATTTATCTGGGAACATGAAATGACTCTTTATTTAAATCTGGTAAAAAGCACCCAAAGAAGAAGAAAGAACAACATCAGCAAAAAGAAAAAAACCAACAACAACCCAGTCCTCGCCTGTTTTTGGAAATGGTTCAAGAGGAACTCGCATGCGCGCACGCGTGCGCACACACACACACACACACACTGACTAGAGCATAGCATGTTGAACCACCTGTCTGGATATTGCCTAGATCTTTACAAAACAGTTTTTCTCTCTCATGGCTGTTTAATGTAGAAACTCCAACCATATTACTAAACCAATAATCAACCAAACCTGTGATCATTAAAGTTTTAAAATAAACTGCATTATTTTTAATTATAAAAAATCTGGACGGAAGCATTACAAATAAATAACATTTATAAAGTATTAATCTTCGGTATATCTATTTCAACTTTCTTCTATTAATAGGTATGATGGTAGAAACATCGAGCAAGACAATGGTTACCTCTACATGTTTTAGAGATGATTTAATGGTATTTGGCTTCTGCCTGCTATCACCTACTTGGGTGGGACGTAATTTAGTATCTGAATCTGAAAAATGACAGAACCCAGAGTTTTGCAGGTGATAAAACCACAGATGCATCAAAATGGCATGCCATTTTCTCCCCAGGGAAATTTGTGCTATATTAACGCTCTTCATCGGGATTCTAGCCACTCCTTGTAATGCTGAAATTGCATTTTTGTAAATAAATGGATATTTTAAACAGCGCAATAGCCCAGATTCAACCACTGTGATGTCAAATCCCATGAAAACAAGAGTTGAGCCTGTTATGATTTAATTGCAACCAAGGCTCAAATGACACAATATATTAAATCCATAATATGGATACGAATAAAGTATGCAGTAAAGGAAGGAAAGCGATTTTTTTTCTCAGCCATAATCCCATTGAAAACTTTATTGGCAAAATGAGGGTGATTTTTTTTTAAAGTGAAAACCAAATTCTGTGTCTTGGTGGAAGGAGATTCATCTTCTTCACTTGATCACAGTCTGGATTATTTTTTGTATTAGTTTTGAATGAAGAGAAATGTACTATATGTATTTATGAAAATATGTATTAATCCAATATAATTCACAGTTTTTGAATAGTCCAAAAGAACTAGAAAGGAACTTTATCTCCAAACACATGGGTATTAACACCTGTTTTCACTTTTATTTTGCCAATAAATCCAATTTATTGAATTTCAGATTATTATTTTTTTGAAGAAATTTCACTACAATTTGTATCTGCTTTCTAAATATTTGTGACTGATTCTCTGAACACGTGTATTCCAGAGGTGGGTTGCTCCCAGTTTGGACCGGTTCTTTAGAACCGGTAGCAGGAATTTCCCCCTGCTTGCCGAACTGGTAGCGGTCGCCGGTTGGCCATGCTCCCCGAACCGGCTCTAATGGCGGTGCCATAGGCACCGCCATCTTGTTTTCGGCTTCTGCGCATGTGCAGAAGCTGTTTTTTGCTTCTGTGCATGCACAAAAGCTTGGTTTTTGGCATGCGCGCGCCCACGGGGCGCAGGAGGAAGCAAACCAGTGGCGAGGTAAGTTACAACTCACCCCTGATGTATTCTTTACAGTTTGCCTAATACACACCTTTACTTTGTTTGATGTAATGCATTTTGGGCATTATTTTAAGAAATAAGTGATTTTTTTCCCTCATACATAATTATTAACCAACTGCCCTGTAACATTCAGAAAACTGTAGATTATGGAGCCATAACTAAGTTTTGGTTCATATATTGGTTTGAAAACGTGAAATTCAAATGTAAATTGAATAATCCCCACTAGTAACCGCTATCATTTGGAGGTATTCATCTTTGGCTAAGATCAAGTGAATGTTTGTAATACAGCAACCTGATTCTCAGATTACAGCCCTTATTCAGGTTGTGTTTAGAAAACACCCTGTGTTACATATGCACACAGCTAGCGAGTTGTTGTTGTTTTTTGTTGCTCCCTCTTGGTTGCCTTGGCAACTTCAAGGGTAAAAAGAGCATACTGACATACTGAAAAAAACAGTGTGTGCCTCCGTACAATGCATGCAGTGTGTGTCCAACATGAAACTTTTTCTGCTTTGTCAAGAGTATTTTCTAGATCTGGTAGCATTGTTTCCATTCATACTCATTAGAGGTGGTGAGCCAAGTGAGTCTGTTGTGACAAAAATTTAATAGTCTGGTAGCCTTTTTTCCGACTAACAATAAGAAGCTGAAGGCTATGCCTTTTTAAAGCTTATGTCATTTAATAAGTCAGGAAAAGGGTTTACCAGACTCTGTTCATGCTTTTCTCATGTTCCCTTTCTTGGGAAATGGGGGGGGGGAAGGGGAGGGAGGCAGGCAGCATTAACTGAAGTGCTGGCAAGGCTATAAAGGCAGCGGCTTATAGCTAAATTTGGAAGGAGCCCATATGTGAAAGGAAATCTTGGAGCCCATTAGCTGCGCTGTATGCAGGAAGGGGTACATTTTCATATTGTTTTTATGGTGGCAGCTCAGCAGGTATCCTATATTTGGATGGCACTGCTGTTGGGAAAACTCTGAACCACAGTAAATATTCTTGAATGGGCGCAGGGAATCTTACCAGATGTAGCTCATGGGGTTAGTCCCATCTGCTAAAATTCAGATAACAATGATAAAAGAGTGGTTTATTGGGGGGTTTATGGAGACAGTTAATAAAATCCGATAACAGGCGTTTTGTTAGGCTGTTTTTTCTCATTAATCTCAATCCAAGGAATAGTCAAATCCAGCAGAAAGAACAAAATAGCATTCTCTGTGAAATTTCGCATATCTTTATTTTAACCTTTATTTTAAGAGAGCCGAGGTGGCGCAGCGGTTAGAGGCAGTACTGCAAGCTACTTTAGCTGACTGTGATCCGCAGGTCAGAGGTTCAAATCTCACTGGCTCAAGGTTGACTCAGCCTTCCATCCTTCTGAGGTAGGTAAAATGAGGACCCAGATTGTTGGGGGCAATGTAAATATACATTGCTTACTAGTGTAAACCGCTTAGAGTGTGCTTGCACTGTGAGGCGGTATATAAATCTCACAAATAAATAAATAAATAAACCTTCATTTCATTTGGATTAGCTTTGGCTTGATACTAATGAGAGCATTGGGCTAATGCAAATTCCTGGGTTTTTCAAACAATTATCGAGATAAAGTCCAGCCAGGATTCTCTAAACTCAATTGCACGTGCAAGATTTGGAAGGACCAGGGAACATTAGGGTGGGTATTAAAGTCAAAGTAAATGTGACAGTAATACACAAATGGCTGTCCTTGTCCCTTTGAGAATATCTATAGAATTAATAAAATCACACTGTTTTGTATTTCTCAGGCACCCACCACGTTATTAACTACAAGAGGTGTGCAAAACAATCAGTCTGTTCGAACTGCAATTAGGTTGGCTACTTTGTATTACTAAAAAAAAACCAAGAAGGATGAAATTCCCCATCAAAACACAGATGAAACTAAATATAAATTTGCATATGTACCTAATTTATGTCCCTTTGTACATATATAGTCTTACCCACTCTCATGTAAATCCGTATTTTTAAAACTTGACCACATTAAGAGGCGTGGACTTCAGTTCCCACAATTCTCCAGGGAACATGCTGGCTGGGAAATTTTGAGAGTTGAAATCCACACATCTTAAAATGGCCAAGTTTTAAAGACACTGCTGACAATGATATGCATTGTTATAATGGAAAAAGAAGTGTCGAATTAACTTTCATCTTGCTTTAATCTGCTGTCCAGGTGCTACCTGTGGATGGAGAATTCAAAAATCTCGATTTCTCTCTTTCTTTCTTTTTAAACTGGACTTAGACTGTTTCATAATTCCAAGAGACACAGACACACAACTAGGTTGTAGTCAAAGACATACCTGGCATTCCAATGATCTGGTAGATTTGCCATCCATCCTCCCACTCAAACAGGCATAGCCAGAATCAAAACTAAATTACAGTTAATTATAAACTAAATTTGATTAAAAATACTTAATGAGAGTTAATATAATTACCCTCCCCCCATTATTTAATAGATTCCTCTTGGTTGCACTTTATAATTACAGTTCCATGGTAATTTTTCCAAGAATTCTGGGTGGCTGCAAGCAAAGATTTCAGAGACATCTGTGGGGTCTTGCAGTATTCACCCTAGCAGTAAAGGATGCCTTCAGATAGACTACTTTCCTCTGAGTAGGACAAAAGGTCAATAGAATAGAATAGAATAGAATAGAATAGAATAGAATAGAATAGAATAGAATAGAATAGAATAGAATAGAATAGAATAGAATAGAATAGAATAGAATTCTTTATTGTAGCTCAGTGTTGAAACGAAGAGTCATTAGTGCTCTCTGAGCTTGGTTGCTTTCTTGCAGATGTTTCATTACCCACTACACTGATGGTTGTTACCAGGGGCGGGTTGCTTACTTACCTCGCTGCCGGAGCCATGCGCGCGCCTCACCATGCTTTGGGGAGGCGCTCGCATGATTTTGCTTCTGCGCATGCACGGAAGCAAAATTGCGCTGGAATCTCGCAAGGGGACGTGCGCGCATAAGAGATTTCAGCACGATTTTGCTTCCGCGCATGCGTGGAGGCAAAATCTTGCCAAAATCTCTCTCACGCGTCCCCTCGTGAAATTTCGGCGCGATTCTGCTTCCGCACATGCGCAGAAGCAAAATCACCTGAAAATCACTGAAAAAAATGGCGATGCGCCGGGTGGACCGGCAGAGAGGGCTCCGGAGAGGTTGTGAAATCCACCACTCCCTACCGGAGCTGCGTACTGGGCAGCTCCGGCAGGAACCCACCTCTGGTTGTTACCTAGTTTGGGTAATGAAATGTCTGCAGGAAAACAATCAAGCTCAGAGAGCACCAAGGACCCCTCAACCCTGCAATTATTCTGAGCAATACATCCTTCCGGGTAGAAGAATACAGTATTTCTCTTTCCAGTTTATATGTACTTTGGTAAATGGAGCTTTCTTTCTTTCTTTCTCTTTTTCTTTCTTTCATTCTTTCTCTCTTTTCTTTCCTTTCCTTCTTTTTTCTTTTTAAAAGGATTTGTGAGATCTTTCAAGTTTCAAGAGTGCAAAAATTGATTGCTATATTACAGAATGCATCCTATTTCTTCTGGCCTCTCTAGTTTCCTCTCTAATTATCTTACCATACTGAGTTTGCAAATAAATGAGGTACTTTGTAATATATTCCATGTGCATTTACAATGTGAAATGCCAGAAGAGCAAAAGCATATGCAGTACATAGCTTGGCTTTTTCTTGTTCCTATAGTGATAAAGGTATTTTCAGTTCCAGCAGCATATATGACTAATGGTCAAGTACATCTGGAGGACACCAGATTAGGGAAGTTTGGTATAAAAATGCATAAGTAAAATAAGGATTCATTTGAAAACAATTCTCTCAGGTAACTAACTAACCCTTATGATGCTATATCAGAAAAAAATGTAGTGAAACTTGTATATATTAAAATCATAGAATTGTAAATTGGGCCATATAATTCATCCTATCAGATTAAATCATTCATCTTTTTGATAGGTCATTGTTTCTGGTCTTTAATCATTCTCATTTTTGTCATCAGAACCTCTTCTGGTTATTTTGAATTTTTCTAAAAGTGTGGTGGACATATTTCTTGAGGCAAGCTCTGATTAAACCAAACTCTACACTAGCTATATAACCCAGGTACAAATCATATCAGTTCCCTTCCCATATACATCTTAGTGTGCTACAGAGGCCACATACATCATATGTACTATAGGTGGAATTGGAGAAGTGGCACCAAGAGAACCATGGCAAGAAAAGCAAGGAAATGACTCTCCCAGTGCCAAAAAAGTAAATTCACCCCCACCCCTGCAAATCAGCAGCCAGTGCCTATATGAGTGTGTCTGCAATTGCCTCTGTAGGTTTATAGGAGCAGGGCCCCTAACTAACCACAGAACTGTTCATATGTCTCAATATGTCTTGTGCCAAGTAGAGAAAACATTACTTCTGAATGTTTAGGACCCACACTCTTTATACTTTACATAAATGACCTTGCTATCATATTATAAGCAACTGCGTTCTCTTTGCTGATGATGTAAAACTATTTAACACCATCGACAATGCTGCTACCCTTCAAAAAGACCTTGACTATGTGTCAGAATGGTCAAACAAGTGGCAACTTCAAATCTCAACCAACAAATGCTCTGTCTTACACATTGGCAAAAAAAAAATCAGAACACAAAATGCAAGCTGGGTGGACAAGACCTTGTAGACAACCCTCACTCTGTTAAGGACCTTGGAGTACTCATCTCTAATGATCTAAGTGCCAGAGCCCACTGTAACAACATTGCCAAAAAGGCATTAAGAGTTGTTAACCTAATCTTGCATAGCTTCTTCTCTGGTAATATTGTACTGCTAACCAGAGCATACAAAACATTTGCTAGACCAATTCTTGAATACAGCTACCTGTCTGGAACCCGCACTGCATATCGGATATTAATACTATCGAGCAAGTCCAGAGATATTTTATGAGAAGAGTCCTCCACTCCTCTGCTCGCAACAGAATACCTTATGCCACCAGACTTGAAAATTTTGGTCTTAGACAACTTAGAACTATGCTGCCTTCGGTCTGACCTAAGCGTAGTACATAAAATTATCTGCTACAATGTCGTACCTGTCAATGACTACTTCAACTTCAACCACAACAATATATGAGCATACAATAGATACAAACTTAACGTAAACCGCTCCAAACTCAATTGCAGAAAATACAACTTTAGCAACAGAGTGGTCAATGCCTGGAATGCACTACCTGACACTGTAGTTTCTTCCCCAAACCCCCAAAACTTTAACCTTAGACTGTCTACTGTTGACCTCACCCATTCCTAAGAGGTCTGTAAGGGGTGTGCATAAGCACACCAATGTGCCTACCATCCCTGTCCTAATGTTCCCTTTTATTCGTACCCATTTCATGTATTCATAATCATGTTTATACTAATATCTGTTATCTAATACATGCTTGGTGAAATACATAAATAAAATAAAATCAAAATAAATAAAATAAAATAAAATAAATGAAACAGGGCAAGGAAAGAAGGAGGGAAAGTTGCTTTGTAAGGGGCTGCAGATCGGTTGAGTGACCACCAAATGGTTAGTGGAGCATCTTCATGCCAGCCCAAGCAAGACACAAGTCCAACTAGTCTTTGGATGAGTCCCTAAAAACCAGTGGGCTTTTGGCTTCTCCATTGTCCTTCTGGCACTGAATACAACATTTTAGAATTTGACTTTGGACAGAAAACTACCGTATTTTTCAGAGTATATGACGCACCTTTTTCCTCCCTAAAAGAGGCTGAAAATTTGGGTGCATCTTATACTCCGAATGTATCTTTTCCGAAGCTTTTTTTCCCAGCCCTAAGGAGGTGCTAATGATCTTCCCGGCTTCCTACTCCATCTTTGCAGGCTTGTTTTCATTCCTACTCCGTCTGAAAAAGCTTTTTTCAGCCCTAACGAGGTGCTAACGATCTTACTGGCTTGCAGCACTTTTTTATTCCTACTCCCTCCGAAGTAGTTTTTTACCAGGCCTAAGTCTTTGCAGACTTGTTTTCATTCCTACTCCCTCTGAAAAAGTTTTTTTCAGTCCTAACCAGGGGATAAAATAATGTGCTGAAGCTGAACAGACTAAGGACGCTAGCCAGATGAATACCTGGTAGGTAGATTGCCCCCCCCCCCTATTTTCCTCCCCAAAAACTAAGGTGCGTCTTATACTCCGAAAAATACAGTACTCTTTTGCTAGCTCCTGATTTTGGACAAGACATTTTTAGCTCTGTGTATAGTACTATGGAGGTTTCCAGCCATAGGATAATTCCAAAGGCAGAGAGTATAGAACAAATAGTAATCTTTTGCCTTTGGACTAATTTCATATGATTTGTTCAAAAACTATGTGAAAATGTTCAGTTCATATATCTTTCCTTCCTTAAAAGCATCCTGAGCAGAAAAATGGGATGATAGAAACAGAGAGAGAAAAAGTTGTCCCATGTTTGTCCCATTCATAGCTAACCTAACCCCACTTTCCTTCACCAGCCTGCAGCTCAAACCATTTACCCCATGCAAATTTAGATGTTTACTCTTCTTACTTCTCTTGGAAGTGAAACTGTGTCTCACTTATTTTGGCCATGTCATGCAGGGGAATTCACTGGAGAAAGCAATTATGTTGAGAAAAGTTAGTGGTAAAAGGAAATGAAGCAACCAAAGAACACAATGACTATATATCACCGAAGGGGACACCAGCCAGAGCAGGGGTAGGCAAAGTTGGCTCTTCTATGACTCATGGACTTCAACTCCCAGATTTTCTGAGCCAATCATGCTAGCTCAGGAATTCTGGGAGTTTAAGTCCACGAGTCATAGAAGAGCTAACTTTGCCTACCCCTGAGCCAGAGCATAGAAAAATTCAAAGAAACAGTGCAAGATCAGAAGATGTAGAGTCGGACACGACTGAATGGAAATCATCATCATCATCATTCCTCTTACAGGATTGATTTCATTTTGAGGAGAGATTGTTTTCAACTGAAACTATTATAGGGGTTTGGATTTTTATGCAAAATAACTTTCCACTATGCAAAAAAAAATTGTTACCTACTAAAACATTCCATGAGACTTACTGTATTTTCCTGAAAGGAAGTTTAATTATTAATTTTAATTTTTTGCTTTAAATGATGTGGCTTTAAAATGGGGGAATTATCCTGGATTTGATAAGAAGATGGCAAGGGAGGCAGAGAAATTCTTTCTAATCTATCCAATATCTATCTATCTATCTATCTATCTATCTATCTATCTATCTATCTATCTATCTATCTATCTATCTATCTATCTATCTATCTCCCTCCCATTTCATTTCATTTCATTTCATTTCATTATTTCATTTCATTTCATTTCATTATGTTTTTGAAGGAAGCATCTGTAATTTAGGCTTATGGGATATTGGGGGTGAGCATGATAAATATGCAGTTTTGATGTGGAGGTGTGTATGAATTCCACAGCCAGAATGTTCCATGCTATTTGGGTAATTTCATACAAATTTGCTCTCTGAGATTCAATGTCCCAAGTTTTGACACTGACATAAATACATCTAATTTTTTATGTCTTTAATTATTTTCCTGCCATAAGGATTCTGTGAATAACTTATCTACAAAAAAATCATTAATGTAGAAGTATATAATTTTGATGGACTTTAGTTTAGAAAGAGGTTTCACATTCATATCTTGCTAATTATCAAAGTCTTGGATTATGAGTACACAACATTTCAGCTGCTAGTATAGAATTATTGATGGTTTAACTGAATCAGGGAGGGATTACATTGTTCGAATTATAAAGACAAGGGATGACACCAAAAAGGTGTGAAGCTTCATTTTTCTTAAATGCCTTAAAGGATATTAGTGGGGTTACCATGGGGGCAGAGCTAATTATCTCATCTGTAGGCACGTTGCCATGCAACCAGATAAATCCAAGAAAATGTAGTATTTTTGCTGAGGTTTTTTTTCTCTATGCTACATAAGCAATGCTTTGTATTACGTTACATCTGTTTTCCCCACCTTAATTCGCTAAATAATTTTGTAACATCCTTTTTTCCATAGCCCTGAAATATTTCAACTTCAAATTAACCTCTCCCCTCTACTCTCTAAGAAAGGATCCATGCTTAACAGCTACTAATACAGTAAACCGGTTATTTGGAAGTCCTCAAAATTTGCCTGGGGAAAAAAATGAAAATAAAAATAGACATTTTCTGGTCAATTCTACAGGTAAATATCCCCAAGTTGAATTTCAAATATTTGAACTGTATATTCCATATGAAGTATATATGATGGTATACAGTAATCCCTCGCTATATCGCGGTTCACCTTTCACGGTCTCGTTGCTTCACGGATTTGCGTGGGCGGTCAGGCAGTCAGCAGCAAAGCGCGCGGCTCCGGGACTCGCAAACCTCTCCGATGAGTTCTGCGCCTGCATGGTGGTCTCCTGCTTCAGTCTGGCAGCAGCAGGAGAGTAAAGCGGTCCGATGAGCTCTGCGCGTGCGCAGAAGGACTGCCGCTCATCAGCTGTAGGGCGGGCCGCGCTGTCAGCTTTCCCTGAGGGGAAATGGCCGTTTGCGCCAAATCGACGAGGGAACTGCCTACAAGCTCGCTGAGGAGATCAGTGCCAAGCAGCCTCAGCAGACGTCAAGAGAGGGAGAGGTTGGAGGATTTTTCAGGCTTTTTTGGGGCACCGAAAACGCAGAAGCCGGGTAGGAGGGGTTAAAAAAAAGGTTCCTACTTCACGGATTTCGCCTATCACGGGTTCTTTTTGGAACCTAACCCCCGTGAAAAACGAGGGATTACTGTATATGACATTTTTACAGTAAAGCATTAATTTCCTTAAAATGTTTTAATTTTTCCATAGGCCAATAGAACTAAATGCACATTCTTTTTATCCCTTGAAAATCAGGAAATTGATTTTTTTAAAGAAAATAGGAGAACATTTTAAAAATAATAACAAAACATTTAACATAAGTAGGCATCCTAAACTCTGTAATGAGCCTTACTAGAAGTATAATCTGTTGGATATATTCCAACTGAAAGGAGATAAATATATTCCATTCCCCATAACTGTTAGAGAATTAATGAGGTTTGCTTTTTTTAGATTTAAAGAAATTCAAGCAATTGTAGAAATCCAGTGAAGTATATCTTTTCACCTGATTTAACATGAAATTAAATTTTTTTCCCCTCCAGGAGTCTTCAAAAAATTGCCATAGTTCCCAAATCTACCATGAAATTATAAATAATACTACTGGCTCATCTGGCAGATTTTAGAACAGTGATGGTGAACCTTTTTTGGTGCCAAAAAGGGGGGGAGCATGGGGGGGTCACACACACACGTGCCCACACCCATAATTCCATGCCTCCCATGCATGCATGCGTGACACCACGCCCCGCTGCTGGCACACGATGGCACGCCCGTTTTTCGCTCTCCCCAGGCTTCAGAGCCTTTCTAGGAGCCTGGGTGGGCGAAAATGGCCTTTCCCTCCCCTGGAGGTCCTCCAAAGGCCAGAAACAGCCTATTTGCCGACTTCTGGTTGGACCGGAAGTCCCGTTTTTTTGCTCTTTTGCTCTTTTTTTGCTCCCAACTTGAAACAGGCCATTTCTGGCCTCCGGAGGGCCTCTGGGGCGGTGGGGGAGGCCGTTTTTGCCCTCCCCAGGCTCCTAGAAAGGCTCTGAAGCCTGGGGAAAGCAAAAAACGGGCCTTCCTCACCCCCTCCGGAGGTTGGAAACAGCCTGTTTCCCGACTCCCAGTGGACCCAGATGGCCTGAAAATCAGCTGGCCAGTGCGCACATGCGCGCCGAACCTGAGCTCGCGTGCCCACCGATATGGCTCCACATGCCACTTGTGGCATGCGTGCCATCACTGTTTTAGAAGGATAATCTGGTGACATGTGTAAGGTGACCAGATTTTAATATTTGTAAAGTGGGACACCATTGACGGGGGGGTTTCTAGGGGAGCAAGATGGGAGGGGTCCGTCTCTCTTATCCAGCTTGGTGGACCCCCCCAAACACCCCCCCTTCATAGCAGCCAGGGGTGGGTTCCTACCGGCGCAGGCTTACCTGTTCATCGCCGCAGAGCTGAAGAAGCTGGTGGCGTTCGTGGCACGGGGCTTCCCCCGCCCGCTTTCCCCGGCCACCGGGACGCCGCCATTTGCGTTCTTTTGCCCTCTGCACATGCGCAAAGCGTTCTGCTTGCACAGAGGGCAAAAGAACGCAAATGGCGGTGTCCCGGCAGCCGGGGAAAGTGGGCGAGGGAAGCCCCGCGCCGCGAACGCCACCAGCTTCTTCGTCTCTGTGGCGACAAACAGGCAAGACCGCCGCTGCCCCTCTCACTGCCCTCCCTCCCCACCTGGCAGGAGGAGGCAGGCGAGGCAGGAGGCAGAGGGGTGTGCAGGGCAAATTCAAATTTAAAAAGCGGGACTTTTTTTAAATGCCGCGGGATGGGGGACAAATTATTAAAAAGCGGGACTGTCCCGCCAAAAGCGGGACGTCTGGTCACCTTAGACATGTGGGAACTAAGCAGTTATAATAACAGAATGCTACTTCTTAATGGTCAAGACTGCTTCTCCTGCCTTGTTCAACAGCAGTAGAGACATCACAGACATGATGAGGCAGCCCCTTCAATTCAGGAGTTACCCACGATTCAGTAATATTGCTGTTTTCTTTTAGCTTCTGTTTCTTCCTTCGTCAGCTACTTTCCATACAGGATGCAATTCACTGTACTTAATATTAGTGTGCTGTACTAGATCCAATACCAGGCTCTAGCAAAGCACTCCCACCCCAAAATATTTCTTTAAAGCTTACAAAAGAGACGCTTTTGACTTGCAGAATAGCTTTCAAGGTATTGCCCTTTTACAAAACTACACAACCTTGATACAAAACGTCAGGAGGAAGCTATTGTTGCTATCCATTGAAGGGAATGTATATACCCACAGACAGCCATTCCTGCTTTAAGTGGCTCCAGAAATGCAGTCTAGGTTACTTGAAGGGTGAGCATTGTGCATTTCACCTTTACTTTTGGGCAAGAACCTGAACTATCAATTTTTAAGGAAAGGCGCACAAGAGGAGGAAAAAAAATGTGCTCTTACTTATTCACTAGCTATTTTGGATTGGGTTAATCTGGCTGTAATTATGCAATTATCCACAAATATTTAATGGGAGTTTTTGCATTTCTAAATAATTAATTTTAACAATTGGTAGGGTGCTTTGATTAGTATTTTCACCATGCACCATGGCATATATTTGTCATCTTCCCTCTGATTAATTTTAAATCGGAATTTATTTTATGCAAAGTATTTTCCTGGCTTACTAGGTTGTGGTGGGAGAATATATTTATCCAATCTGCCAAAAAAAAAACCTTTACTTATTGCTGTAAACAAACTTCTGCTGTATTATAACAGGAATTGTAATGTATGTCAGTCCTCCTTTAATATTAGTTGTTTTAACAAGCAGCAAGGACATCCTTTTATATAAAATACCCTTTGTGGTGGCAAAGTTTTGACTTTTAGATGAAAACTAAACTAAACCAATAAAACACTAGCGCCCATTCAATAATGCATTTAATTTTATTGCTTCCAAATAAAATGAGGTACAGTTCAATCACTGTAAAAAAGTCAGGATGACATATAAATGCCTTATTCAGTTATTTCCATTTGGCTTTTCTCATTCCAAAGAACTATCAATATCATGGTGTTAAATGTATTCTATTAAACAAAGCTGTAATTAAGGATCCCATCACAGTCTGTTCCTGGTGGCACATAGTTGCCCGAAGACATTGTCATGTACTCAAGGTCAGGAGGAGCCCAGGAAGGCTCCGATGAGGACCTTCAGTAGTATCTAAATTTAAGGAAAGTCCTCAGCACTCTTAATGCATTTTTGGCCATCAGCAGAAAAATATTGCCTAGGTTTTTGCATACTTTCTGAAAATTTCTAGCTGAAATCTCAGGGTTCAGGTGCTTTTTAACTCCCGAGTTAGTGTCATGTCAGTAAAGGAAAACATGAGATTCTTCTCCCTTCTTAAGCAGGTATTGGAAGAATGATCTTTTTACACTGACTTGATTTCCTCTGCCAGACTGTATTTCACATTTTCCAGATGGTAGAAAATTCCAGGGATTAACCTGCAACTAAAATAGGGACAGGTTTTGCAGTCACAGGACAAGTATTAACATTGTGGGTATTATAGTTGGTTGCATAGTCAGCCTGATGCTTAGCCTGGAATTGACATTTTTGTCCATCTGTTGATTCCTTCTCCTGAGATAGGCAGATTTAATAATATTAAAGGTATCATTCCAAGCAAAACTGCCTTTTGCAATTGACTGACGGCGATTTTCTCAGTGCCAATGGTGTTCCAATGGTGCTCCAAATGCTGGTACTCCCTTTGTTTTCATTAGCCACAGTTGTTCTACTTCTATTTTGCAAGTCATTGTATTTGTGATTTTCACCCACACTCTTGAAGTCACTTACATAGGAAATCTTGATTCCTTCAATTTTCACTATGTTTCCCCTGTTGATGATAAGGGTGGTACATTTGCCCAGGCCAAACTCATCGCAATATATTGGCTGTATATTTGGACAGTGTTGAGCAGTGATTCCATTTTAGATGCTTTGCCATATCGCTTCAGATTGTCCTCATAAAGGAGTTTTATTTATTTATTTTGTCAAGTACGTATTGATAATATACATAGATATAACATTGTTTATATACATAAGATGGGTACTGATAAGAGGAAACATTAGGACAGGGACGGTAGGCACACTGGTGCGCTTATGCATGCCCCTTACTGACCTCTTAGGAATGGGGTGAGGTCAACAGTGGACAGTCTAAGGGTAAAGTTTTGGGGGTTTGGGATAGTCTGGCACATGTTTTTGATGTTTGAAAGCCATAGCAGTTGTTCAGTTATGGCTGACAGAAGAATCAATTCAATTACAAACAGTAGTGATGATAGTGAGTCTCTTTGAAAGATCTCTCTCTTGATGTTAACCTCTCCAGGTCTATCATCATTGATCAGCAACTGTATCTTCTATTGTGCCATGGATCCTTACACAAAGCTTCTGCTACTTCTATGGAGTCCTGTTATTTCTAGGCACTTGATTATCCAATCATGTGGCAGGGAGTCAAATGCATGCTTGTAATCAATCCAAGCTACATTCAAGTCGGTGTTCTTTCTGTTATAGTTCTTCAAAATCATCTCTTCAATTAGGAGTTGTTCCACTCTTAGAGGAGTTTCTCTTTCTTCAGAGTTCTTTTTTTCAACTAGATGCTGCTGGACTTTATCAGCTACCACACCTGTTCTCAATCTGCAAGTTGTTTGGTAAGCAAGTAATTGGCCTGTAGTTGCCTGGGGCTGCCCCTTTTGCTGGATCTTTCAAAATAGGGTAGCTTTTGCCAGATGTTAACCAATGTTCAATTTTGCTTCCTTGCAGCATGTTGTTAAACTGCTTAGCAATGAGTGGATGCAGATCAGTCAGACATTTCAACTAAAAACCATGCAGTTCTTTATCACCTGGTACTGACCAATGCTTGGCCATCCTTGCCCCTTTCTCCACCAATTCTGCTATTATTACAAGAGCTTTCATTTTACCACTTTCCCCACCCTCCAACTCCTTTATCCAAGCTTCATTCATGTTGTATTTCTTTGGATTTTCCAATAGCTGTGCTCCATACTGTGCTGTTTCTTCTTTGTCAGGTGTGGGCCGGTTCATTGCAATATCTTCATTAATGAATTGGTAGAAATGTTTCTGATTCCACCAAAATCAGAGATTCTGCCTGTAGTGTGTAATTTGAACAAAGACATAATAAAACCCCAAAATCATAAAAGTTGGGGGTAATTCTTGTTTACCTTAGTAAAGGCAGACTCAGTAGTCCCGGTTGCCATTGTTAAGTAAGGACCATGTGGTTCATTAAGTGAGGATTTCATATGACTGTGACTTTTGACTTCCTGCCAGCTTCCCCACTGACTTGCTTATGGGAAGCCGGCAGGGTAAGATTGCACATCACATAACCACGGGACACTACTATTCAAAAATTTGAACAGTTGCTGAATGACTGTTCATTAAACAGGGACCAGCAGTCTCTCAAGTAACCAGGTCTTGTGCCATGTAGGGCTTTATAAGTAATGACCAGCCCCTTGAATCACATCCAGAAGCTAACTGGCATACAGTGCATTTCAGAAAGCAGAGGTGTTACATGGGCATGCCAAGGCATGACCATCACTGCCTATGCTGCTGCATTTTGGATCAGTTGAGGCTACCAAGTGGTCTTCAGGGGCAGCCCCATGTAGAAAACATTGCAGTAGTCAAGCTGCAAGGTGACTAGAGCATAAGTTATTGTCTGGCACCCCCTATCCCTATCAAGTAAAGGATGCAAGTGGTGCACCAGATGAATTTGTGCAGACACCTTCCCAGCTACAGCTGCCATCTGCTCTGTAAAGTGAATATTTACATTTATTAAAGATCACAGTAAACATAGTAGCAACATGGTATGAGTGGAGAATCAGAATCTAAATTTTGGGGCCTTTCCTTCTCTTGGAAGCATAAATGGAATTGTAACCAGAATGTTGTATTCCTTATTTTTTATAGTCTCTTATTTCCAATCATAGATAAAGTTGCTTTGGACAAACCAGTGGTGGGTTCCTACTGGTGTGGTCCACTCTATAGCACCGGTAGCGGCCCGCTGGTGACGTCACAGTACCGGTGCCGTCGGTTGCTGGTGCCTGGATGCCACCACTTTTTTTAAAAAATTTCTTCTGCGCATGCCCAGAAACCTGACAATTAAGTCTTTCCCCGTCCCTTCGCTTGAAAATATTAAAAAGCTCGCATTTGACACTTTTCCTTTGCTTTTGCCTAAAGCTTCCCAAAGTGGGCGTTTTCCTAAAGCTTAACCTTTTATACTGTTAATTTTATACAGTTTTATACTGTTATTCTTTAGACGAAAACATTGAGGACTGTTAAAAGATACTGTTCTTTTAACAGTCCTCAATATTTTCATCTAAGGAATCCATGACTGAAACCAAAAATGCTGTATGAGACTTGCTTGTCTTTTAACTATAGCATTTTCTGCATATAAAGGTTGCTGTGTTGCCATGGTGTAACACACACTTTGTATGCAAAGCTTTTCATGTAAGGTATAAAATAGCAAAAATAGTAGTAACATCTCTCTGAAATAACTAATATATGACCGGCAAGCCACGCCCACCCGGTCACATGGCTGGCAAGCCACGCCCACCCGGTCACATGGCTGGCAAGCCACACCCACAAAATAAGCCACACCCACAGAGTGGTAGTAAAAAAATTAGGAGCCCGCCCCTGGGACAAACCCCACATGTAACCGACAATGCCGCATGTGCACTGCCCTTGCATCATAAAAAGAAGACATTCTTAAACATGTGTATAAGAACTATTATTTTCCTTCTCAATATTTTAACCATTCTGTACTACAGATCACACCATTCAGAATTCTATCATATTGTTGCCTACAAGCCTGGCTTGGCATAAAGTGCACTGAATCTCCAAATAATTTGCTCCTGTTCAGAAGTCAGCTGTTTATTTTTGAAACCCCCTGTAAGGGCTGAAGAAAGGGAATGTGGCTATTGTAGCAATTCTGGTTGCTTAACTGAGCACATCAAATCTTACAGAGCCCTCAAGTAAAGACCTGCGTCCTTCTTACTGTTCATGATCCATTGAGACATTTTTATTATGAAAGCTGCTGACAATTTTTTTCCTTCTGAGCACATAACTGGTGCTTGCACTTTCAACATTTTTTTCTTTTAATTTTAATTGGACCTGCTGTGTACAAGCCCAGTGGGATCAGGGGCATGTATGTTTGGGGGGGGATTATCTGGAAATTCCACAGAGCAAGTGCTGACATCTCCTTTTGCTTGTAAGCATACATGAGCAAAGCTTTTTTTCCCCAGTAATCTTTCTCCATTCTGCATGTTGATCTACAAAAAGGACTCTGCTCTGTGACACATGAGATCTTTCTCTGAAATAATACTTGATCATGCTTTGCTTTCAGGTCCCTGGGGAAGCAACTTGCTTTTCATTTATGTTATAGTTGCATTTAAATCTTGCCTTTTTCTCAGAGACCTCAAGGTAAGATAATGTGAGCTATCTTTTCTCATCTTATCCCTACATCAACAATTTTGTGAGACAGGCTGAGCGGGAAGAAAATGACTGGCTCCAAATTGTGCATTGAGCTCCATAGTTAAGTAGTGATTTGAGGAAGAGTCCACATTTAACATCTTAGTCGCTACACTTGTTGTCAATTATGGTGGAATGTTGATCACGGAAAACCTCAGTATTTTGATTTGTATTTCCAGAGCTTCCCAGTCAGCGACTGGAGGTCAAGGCCCATTGTTGTCCCCATCTCTGCAGAAACCCTTTTTCCATTTGCCATTGCCAATCAGTGGCAATGTGGTTTGTCACAAAATTTTGGCAATAGATGAACTACAAAATGGTAATGGTAAGCCACTTGCAAGCAACGTCACTTAAATAATATCCTTCCTACACAATGCTCCCTCTTCATAGGTGGGCATAACCTACCCAAAGTCACCTAGGTTGATTCCATGGCTGAGGATAAACTAGAACCTAGGTTCTCCTGCTTTCCTCCTAGCCCAGGGGTG
Source organism: Diadophis punctatus similis (assembly GCA_023053685.1). Taxonomy (NCBI): domain Eukaryota; kingdom Metazoa; phylum Chordata; class Lepidosauria; order Squamata; family Dipsadidae; genus Diadophis; species Diadophis punctatus. The sequence continues at coordinate 53,824,177 of JALIGW010000006.1, read as the reverse complement.
TCAAACTCAAGGCCCACGGGCTGGATCCGGTCCACAGGGTGCTTAAATCCAGCCCACAGGGCCAGCCTGGGAATATCAAAGGACCGGCCCGCGGTGCCTCTGTTGCCAAAAATGGGCTGAAAACTGGCCAAAAACAGGCTGTTTTCGCCCTCCGTGGCCTCCAGCAGCACTCCATGGCCTCCAGCAGGAGGCCCATTTTCGGCCACCAGAAATGGAGGCCTAGTTTTGGCGGGCAGAAATGGAGGCCCATTTTTGGCAGGCAGAAATGGAGGCCCATTTTTGGCGGGCAGAAATGGAGGCCCATTTTTGTCCGGCAGAAATGGAGGCCTAGTTTTGGCGGGCAGAAATGGAGGCCCATTTTTGGCGGGAAGAAATGGAGGCCCATTTTTGTCCGGCAGAAATGGAGGCCCATTTTTGGCTGACAGAGTGCTACAGGAGGCCATGGAGGGCAAAAATGAGGCGTGCCCCATTTTGGCAGGTAAAGAGCTACAGGAGGCCGTTCAGGCTGAAATTGGGGCAGAGGGGACTGCCCCCCCCCCCACCGTTTTGGCCAGCAGGGTGTTGCAGGAGGCGTCCCTCCCATCTCCCCCCCTGCTTCCCCCCACCGTCCCGCAGAGAACTACAATGCTGATCCGGCCCTCGAAGAAATCCAGTTTGACACCCCTGTCCTAGCCAGACAAAGTCCTTACAGGAGACTGGGCTAGTTATTTGAAATAGTTAGTTAGAAAAAGAAAGAAAGAAATGAGTAAGGAAAAAGAACATTATTGCAATAGATGTAAGGCAGAAAGGGCAAAAAAAAAAGAATATAATTTTCTCATGGCACTTACTGGTTCCCTCCTAGGAATTCCAGCTGCACTGCTTTGTCAGGAACTTTGAATGTCAGGAACTTTGAATGTTCCTGACAAAGGAACATTCAAAGGAATATTTGAATGAAGTTTCAAATATTGCAAATCAAACTATAACATGCAAAAATGAATAATATCTGGAGTCTATCGATATATTGACAAATTATAGTTTCTTCTGCTGATAGCTTTCCATCTGTCTGATTGTTTGACAGATCACACACAATTTCACTGTTACATTCATATAAGTATTTTTAAAATGTTTCATACCTTCCTTTGAACACAGCCATCAAGGTAATATATTATTGGATTCCAAATCCCACAACATGATTTGCCATCTGTATGTCTATACGTACTTGTATATAGTTAAAGATATTCCATGATTTTCATATTTGATGTTGATGCCTTTCTCCCCAAAGCTTGAACTGAAAAGAAGATAGGAAGGAAGATAGGAAGAGAAGGAAAGAAGGAGGGAGGGAGGGAATGGAATCAGCTCCCTCACAGAATACATTCTTTGGTATGGTGATGGCTGTTTAAGCCTGTTTTCCACTAGCAGTTTTAAAACTAGGAGGATTTAGCTCAGAAAGCTAATTTCCTCCATTTAAATTATGAAAGAGCGCATTTTGCATGTACACACACCCATATATCACACAGGGACATGCTCTCATACCAGAGAACTGACCACATTCTTATTAATCAAATATTTAAAAATAATAATTTCTCTATTCTATGAAAAAGGAAGGAAGGAAGGAAGGAAGGAAGGAAGGAAGGAAGGAAGGAAGGAAGGAAGGAAGGAAGGAAGGAAGGAAGGAAGGAAGGAAGGAAGGAAAAATACTAAGGCAGCTTCACAATGCAGAAATTACTTTTTTCACCCATGCATAATTAATGGAAAGAAATGACTTTCGCAAGCTGTGGTACAACCATTATCTTTTCATGGCTTTAAAAAAAGATTTCATTAAATCATAGATGAAAGATCTTTCATTGCCTTTTAGGTATGAAAACTAAATAGAATTCCATCCTCTTTGTACAAATGCAATATTCTCCCCAAAACCTGAGCAAGGAGTGCAAAAACATATTTGTCCCTACCCTATGAATTTCTAAACTAGACTTTTGTAATTTGTTATCTTTCAAAAGTGTTTGGCTTATATTCAGTGGTGGGTTCCTACCAGTGCGGTCCACTCTATAGCACCGGTAGCGGCTCGCTGGTGACGTCACAGTAGCTGTGCGGTCAGTTGCCGATGCTTGGGTGCCACCATTTTTTTAAAAAAAATGTTAAATTTTTTTTAAAAAATTTCTTCTGCGCATGCCCAGAAGCCGAGCTTCCCGCACTGCCGCATGCGCTGCCTTCCTACCCCACAGTGAGTCCAAGCAGGGGAGGATGGCTGAGGGAGTGTGTGAGGCGCTGAAAGAACAGGCGGCAGGAGCTATCTCCATTCCCCTCCCTTCAGCAGTCCGAGAAGCCACGAACGCGCAGTGATGATCCCAGGCATTTTCGCACGTTTGAGGCTTCTCGAGCTGCTAAGGGGAGGGGGAACGGGCGGCAGGACCTATCTCAGTTCCCCTCCCTTCAGCAGTCCGAGAAGCCACACCCACACGGTCACATAGCCAGCAAGCCACACCCACCCAGTCACATGGCTGGCAAGCCACACCCACAAAATAAGCCACGCCCACAGAGTGGTAGTAAAAAAATTAGGAACCCGCCCCTGCTTATATTCTTATTCTTATATTTCCTAGCAGAACAGTAGTTGCATCCTCTGTACACAGATGGTTGTGATATCCCCAACCTCATTAAATAACAGATCAAATCATTCCTAATTATTATACAATATTCCACATTCGGATGTACATATAGAAGTTTTATCAGATTTCATTTCCATAAGGAACAATAAATAACTAGCATCTGCTACTGCTGCACTAGACTTCCAAACCATACATTTACACAACTCAAACATAGCTGTATTTTGTCTTTGTTTGCATAAAGTTTTGTGGCATTTCCAGATGGATAGTTTCTAGAGCTCCTAATCACAAGATCTTAAATGTCTCGTCTGTATTTCTATCCTTAAAAGGTCTCCGGGGGGGGGGGGAATGATAGAGAAGCACAGGAGATTATAGAGGTAATGCAATTTCATCTGCATTTCCTATAAAATTCTGCATTAGACAAACAAATCTCATCTAGAATATCTCTCCTCGATCTCATTTTTTTGAAAGGAAGGAAGGAAGATCTGTTCTCTTCTCTGAATGTTTTACTGTCCAGTAATGGTCCTGTATCAAGAAGCAATTCTCTAACCATTTAGTTTCCATGGGAACACACTGCCTGTTGTTTATCTAAAAGAAAGCTGCAGAACCAAACACGTTTGATCAGCAGTGTCTAGCTAGGAGCTTGTAGAATATATATAAGACTTTATGTTACAATCTTATAGCATTGTTGTAACTGCATTTGCAAAACGAGTGGGGCTCATTTTGAGCATATCCAGGGGAAAAACAAGATAGAAGTTTATTAATTGAGTAATTAAGCTTATTTATCCTACCAGGCCCTTAAAACAATCCTCTTATATTCATTTTTAGCTCTGACAATGTACAATTGTTTTATCAATCTCTTGCACTACTGTCAAATGGCTTGCTGTGGAACCAGCTAGTTTTAGTCCTGAAGAGTGCCATCTGTTCTTTGCCATGCTACTAGTAAATAGTAAATGAAGCCCTCAATTTTCTCTGGTGCTTCGAATGGTGCTAAGAGCATGGTGGCTGGGGAATTCTGAGAGTTGAAGTCCATATGTCTTAAATAGCAATAGCACTTAGACTTATATACCGCTTCACAGTGCTTTACAGCCCTCTCTAAGCTGTTTACAGAGTCAGCAAATTGCTGACCCAGCAATCTGGGTCCTCGTTTTATGAGACCAGGATGGAAGGCTGAGTAAACCTTGAGCTGGTGAGTATCGAACTGCTGAACTGGTAGCAGAATTAGCCTGCAATACTGCATTCTAACTACTGCACCACCACGGGTCTAAAGTTGCCAAAGTTGGGAAATACTTGTTTAAAACAAAGACCGCCGAGATTTAATGGTATAAATGCATTGGCTACTTTTAAGAGCTTTGAAATATATTCATCATGATGAAGAGCTTTGGCTTCTAACCTACCAAGCAGCAATTCTTATTCAGTTTCTCTGAAAGCTTTGTTTTTTTTATTTTAAAAATGGTATTTTATTTTTCTACTGTTTCATTATTAGTAAAATTGATTCAGCTTCATTCTAAACTGGCTCTGGATCAGAGGTGGGTTCCTGCCGGAGCTACCCAGTACGCAGCTCTGGTAGGGAGCGGCGGAGTTCGCAACCGCTCCGGAGCCCTCTCTGCTGGTCCACCCGGCGCGTCGCCATTTTTTCCCAGTGATTTTGGGGTGATTTTGCTTCTGCGCATGCGCGGAAGCAAAACCGCGCAGAAATCTCATGAGGGGACGCGCACGGGGTTTCGGTGAGATTTTGCTTCTGCACATGTGCAGAAGCAAAATAGCGCCGAAATCTCGTGCGCGCACACGTCCCCTCACAAGGTTTTGGTGTGATTTTGCTTCCGCGCATGTGCAGAAGCAAAATCGTGCAAGGGGACATGCGTGCGTAGCAAGCGAGCGTGCCCCCAAAGTGTGGAGATGCGTGCGCATGGCTCCGGCAGCGAGGTAAATGAGCAACCCACCCCTGCTCTGGATATGCACAAGAAAAATGAAATAAAACATAGCCCACACAATAATGATGCTAGGGCCAAAGTAACATCCTCCCAAGTCCCCCCCCAACGTTATTAAGTAACTAAGTTTTTATAGTCATGCAGACATCTACCAGAAGGTAACAGGATGAATGTGTGAGACCAAACAGCTCCACAAAAAGGGGTTCCAGCACTGAGAAGACTTGATTACAAATTCTCTGAAGATCATGGAAGGAGCCTCACTGGACGAGCCGGTTCATTTAGTAACAGATTAACAGAATTGGAAGGGATCTTGCAGGTCATCTAGTCTAACCCCCTGCCCAAGCAGGAGACTCTTACATCTGCCTCTACCTAGGATCGAACTCACAACCTCTAGGCCACAGCAGCTCATATGGAAAGAAGCATCTTGGAGATATCAAGGTCCATAACATGTAAGACCTGAAAACTGATAACTTTTACCATATTATCTGTCAGGCTGCAGGCAGGAGGATGTAAACTTGGATTTCATCAACGTATTTGTGAAACCTCAACCTATGTATACAAATAACTTCACTCAATTGCTTCATGGAGAAATGGAATACTGTGTCTGATAGATTGGCTTGTGAAGAGCACTAATAAGAAATTCCTGATTGTATACACATCTGTTTCACAAATTGGCCATGAGTGAAATCTCTAGAAAACTTTGTGGCGCACATTAATCATTTGGGGAGTGGTAGTTCTTTCCAATGTCAGAAAGTGTTTTGTTGCCGAATGATATTCAGCTGAACACTGAATAGGATCTTTCTCTAGTTCAGGGGTCCCCAATGCAGTAGACATAATATACCTGGACTTTAGCAAAGCATTTGACAAAGTAGACCACAACCTACTCCTTCATAAGCTAGAAAAAAGCGGGATAGACAGCTACACAACCAGATGGATTAACAATTGGCTGACCAACCGTACCCAGCGAGTAGTCCTCAATGGCTCTAAGTCCACATGGAGAGAAGTAAGCAGTGGGGTACCACAAGGTTCCGTCCTAGGCCCAGTACTCTTCAATATCTTTATAAATGACCTAGATGAGGGAATAGCAGGAGAACTAACCAAATTTGCAGATGACACCAAGCTGGCGGGAGTAGCAAACACCCCAGAGGACAGACTCAAAATCCAGAGGGACCTCGACAGACTCGAACACTGGGCCCAAACCAATAAAATGAAATTTAACACAGAGAAAAGTAAAATTCTGCACCTAGGCAAGAAGAATCAAAAATACATATACAAACTAGGCGAAACCACACTCAATAGCAGTGATTGCGAAAGGGATCTCGGAGTCCTGGTAGACAGCCAACTAAATATGAGCCAGCAGTGTGCAGCAGCAGCCAAAAAGGCCAATACAGTCCTGAGCTGCATAAATAGAGGGATACAATCAAGGACCAGAGAGGTACTTGTACCACTCTATAAAGCCTTGGTCAGACCACACCTAGAGTACTGCATCCAGTTTTGGTCACCACACTACAAAAAAGACATTGAAACCCTAGAGAAAGTGCAGAGGAGAGCAACCAGGATGATAAAGGGTCTGGAAAATAAAACATACGAAGAGCGGTTGCAGGAACTGAGCTTGGCCAGTCTGGCGAAGAGAAGGACCAGGGGTGACATGATAGCAGTGTTTCAATACTTGAGGGGATGCCACAGAGAGGAGGGGGTCAGGCTGTTCTCTATTGCACCAGAAAGCCAAACAAGGAATAACGGATGGAAGCTGACCAAGGAGAGATTCAACCTGGAAGTGAGGAGAAACTTTCTGACAGTGAGAGCGATCAACCAGTGGAACAGCTTGCCAGCAGAGGTCGTGAGAGCCCCAACACTTGCGACCTTCAAGGAGAGACAGGACTGCCATCTGTCTCAAATGATGTAGGGACTCCTGCTTGAGCAGGGGGTTGGACTAGATGACCTACAAGGTCCCTTCCAACTCTAATAATAAATCTAAAATCTAAACTTGGCAACTTTAAGACTTGTGGACTTCAACTCCCACGTGGCACGGGAGGAAGTGAACCGGCAGCGAGGTAAGTTAGAACCCACCCCTGATGGGAGGGTGTTAAAAAAAACTAAAGATAGCTGTCACAATCACACAATGAAGCTCCACCCCTTTTAATATACATTGCACATGCAACACAAGTAAAAAATGATTAGGCCTTCAATCATTTCAAACACGACCATTATCTTGATTTCTTTTTTTAACTCCCTCAATGGTTGCCCCGTAATGTAGAGGCCAGTGGCTGTGTAGATGTACCATAAATATGACAATCCTAATTGTAAAAGAATGCCAATATGCATGCAGAACAAATATGCAAAGTAAATTTCACAACCTTCATATGCATTTTGAACAATCTTGGTTGTGTAAATAAAAAAAAAGATGTTTAAAATACAGTTTAGAATGACTGTGTAAGTACTGTTTTTTTAAAAAACTGAAACTATGCATTCACTATACTTTTTCTTTTGAAAATATTCTAATTTAAAACTCGGATTCATATGCATTTGGTGTTTCAGATTAAGCAGTTTGAAAAAAATATTGGTAAAAATTATGTCTCATCTTTCTGTTTCTAATTTGTATGTAAGAAAAAACAGTATTAAAGGTCTTACTATAATAAAATAGAGATATATTATGTCTGCTCCATTTCCCTTATCCACTAAGCCTTTCATCCTTTCAAAAAACAAAAATTAAATTGAACTGGTTGATCAGTTTTTCACAAACAAGAGTTGACTGCTTTTTATCACCTAATTATCTCTGCAAAGTAGCAGATTTATTAATCATTACAGCAATTTACCAGTTCCAATATTAATCTTAAAAACATCCTTGTATAAAAATTTGACTTTCATATTTAATATTTCTTTTATCTTTGTCCCAACAAATGTTTGCTGAATCACAAGTGCTGGAATGGCATTTTTAGCTTTGACACATATTTATTATACTGTATATATAAAATCCCTTGGTACACTTATGTATGTAAAGAGAAAATGTATAAATAAACTATTTTAAAAATTCCTTGAGGTATCCATACCATAATTTTTATGACTTGAGGAAAAGATCTTCTGATAAACCATCGCTTAATGCAGCTTTCTTGATGTCTTCAAAGTTATATCTGGAACATAAAGACCAAATACATTCACAACATTATATAGCAATAGCACTTAGACTTATATACCACCCCACAATGCTTTACAGCAGTGGTCCCCAACCTTTTTATTGCCGTGGACCGGTCAACGTTTGATAATTTTTCCGCGGCCCACTGGGGGGGGGTTGCGGCGTTTGGAGGCACCATGGTTGGGAAACACTGCTGCACATAGTATTTTTAGGACACAATCGGATCTACATCCTATGTGCCATATTGGTGCTGGACTCTCGGGTATATTGTACATGTCTTCTGCGGGACTGTGTGGCTATGTGTTGGAGTCCCCTTTACTTGCTGCACCGCAGACAGGCCCTCCTGTACACGTTACTTTCAATACTGATGAGCCGCGCACAGAAGCCCCGCCCCCACGCTGATCAGCTGGGCCGGGGTACGTCGGCAGACGCAGGAGTCCCGTCCCTGCGCTTATTATCGGGACTCGCAGGACTCGCAAAAGTCGCAGGACCCGCCGCCGCCGCTGCACAGAAGACGCAGTAGCAGGGCGGCCTGGTACCATTTGTTCTGCGGACCGGTACCGGGCCGCGGACCGGGGGTTGGGGACCACTGCTTTACAGCACTCTCTGGGTAATTTACAATGTCAGCATATTGCCCCCAATAATCTGGTCCTCATTTTACTAACCTCAAAAGGATGGAAGGCTGAGCCAACCATGAGCCTGTTAGGATCTCCAGACTGTGGGCAGAGTCAGCCTGCAATACAGCATTCTAACCACTGTGCCACCACAGCTTCTAACTCATCTAACTCATGTTTGTTTTGAAATAAAATCCACTCTATTTCCTGGAGTTTCTTCCACACATTCACCAGTTTGTCTCCCACGTTTTTTAAAAACAGTTTTGAGATAATATACAGTTGTCTTCAGTTGTGCTAACACAAATATCACTGCTGTGTCTTGACCTGCTGCAGAATCTGCAGCAACAACAGCAACAGTGAATATACTTCAGACTAAAGAGAAAGAGAATAAATTACTGGTACAGGCCGCTTCCCTACCTCTTCATTCACACTGTGTTTATCTGTCTGCCAGTATGCCAGACAGTGGGAGGGAGATGAAAAGCCGTCAATCCACCTTTCCCCTTGAAAGACCTGCTATCCCAGCTATAGTTAGAAGGTATTATAAGGCAAGAATTTCCCCAAATGACAAAAATATCCTCCTACATCTTCTATAAAACTGCAGCATCTAAAAAAAAATAGATTAGCTTTCAGTGGTTTCAAATATACCTAACTGGCAATAAATCACAGGACAGCTATAACAGGAGACAGTTTCAGGCCATCCAATATATGTATAATACACTTATTACTGAAGTAACTGATGTAGCTGAGGTCACACTATCCCTGAGCAAGGTTCAAATGAATCTGATAGTTTGGAGAAAACACACACACAAAACCCCCAACACACAAATGTGGATTCCAGGCAGTCCAATTTGGAGTGAACATTTTGATTGCCAGAATGCTATGTATCTCCTGGAACAAAAACTGAAAAGATAATGAACAGAATAGAGTATGTTGGGAATAAGCAAACTTGATTGGCTGCAGCTCAAACAAAAGCAATTCTACACTGCCAACTTGCATGGTTTTAAAATATAACTTTAAAAGAGACAAACTCATGATGGATAAAGCTGTCAATGTCAGCAATTCCCATCATGCAGGATCAGTATCCCTCTAAATACCAGAAATTGGTAAACAACAGTAGAGGAAGCGTATCACCGCCATATTATTGCCGTTGGTTTCCTGTATTGGCTGGGTCAAGCCTGAGCCAGCAGAACTTTTTTTAGGGCAATTCCACATCAACTCTGTTTTATTTTTCCATCTCTTAAAAGAACTTGAAGGCATTTTGTGATTCTCTCTTCTTCCATTGATCACATCATGTCAGGTACAGCTGATATGGAGAAACAGTAATTTCCTAACCCACTCCATGCAAAAGACAAATATACAAATGTTGACCCTGTCCTATCTACAGAATATTCTAGAACAAAGGTCTCCAAACTTGGCAACTTTTAAGACTTGTGGATTTCAATTCCCAGAATTCTTAGAGTTGAAGTCCACAAGTCTTAAAGTTGCCAAGTTTGGAGACCCCTGCTCTAGAAGAAATTATATGGGCCCTTTTCCCGTCAACAAAGTGGATTACCTGTGTCTGGGCCTCAATGGGAGGACTGTACCTCTAATTCTGGTCCTATTAGACTTCGTCAGCTTTCATTACCACACGATATGGTACTGTTCTGGACTATTTGCAAGGGCTGATGACTGGGATTTGTTTTATAATGGTTGTTTTTTTTCTAATCAGGTATTTCTAGTCAGTGATGGTAGAGGAGAGGTGAGCCAGATGGCCATTCTCCATTATGGGATATCCAAGTCTTGGTACTCGCCTCCCTATTTTTAACATCTATATGAAACTTTCTGAGGTAGGTTATTTGTCCGTTCAGGAACTGGCATCATCTGCAAAGCATTGAGATATAACTGAAGCCTTGCTATGGTGCCTGCAGTTGTCAGAGTCTAGATCAGTGTTTCTCAACATTGGCAAATTTAAGACATTTAGACTTCAACTCTCAAAGTTACCAAGGTTGGGAAACACTGGTTTACATGAGGCAAAACTAAGTGAAGCTGATTCTAACCAAGACAAAAGGTGGTTTCTACATCAAGGTGTTACAGGAAAAAGATATCTTGAAAGGAGCATATCCATAACCTAGGGGTTTTCCTTGAAGTCATAATTGCTGCCACTTGAGCAAGCGATCTGGTCTAATGTGAAATTGCAGCTCTAACTGAAGCAAGATGTTCTTGCCACAATTATTCTTTACAAAAATTCATTCCTTTATCACCACCCATTGGATTACTGCAATGTCCTCTAAATGGTGTTGCCTCTGGACCACGACCTGATTGAAAAGGGTCTAAATAATCTATTTCCTCCAGACTTTTCAGGCCCAAATTTTCTAACACAATTGAGTACAGTAGGGGTGGGTTCTGCTTTTCTTCGCTACTGGTTCACTCTTTAATGCGCCGCAAATGCTCGTGCACGTTGCACATTGCACGCTGTGTGTGCTAAAAAAAACCAGCTTCTGTGCATGCGCAGAAGCAAAAAACAAGATGGTGGCACCATAGGTGCCGCCGAGAGAGCTGGTTCAGGGGCGTGGCAGGCCTGGGTCGCTGCCGGTTATAGCGACCCAGGCCGCAAAGTTACTACCGGTTCCATAGAACTGCTCTGAACTGGGAGGAACCCACCTCTGGAGTACAGAGAAGGCTCCTTGGAGACAGGGCATATATTTACCTTCTTCAAAATCAGTGGAACCACCTTCTCCCTCTCAAGGAGGCCACCACCATTGCAAGGACCCAACAGCCTGTCATCTCCCAGGTGATCTTAATCGATCAGGAAGGACAGGGCAGTAATAAGCAGGTAGCCATGCTAACAGCACAGATGTTCTCCATTCTGCTGGACTCACAAATTTAAACTCTTTAAAAATAATCAAGATTATGATGGTGCTGTTGATGAGTTTCCTTTTAGTGTACATTTGTCTGGTTGCATTGGGGGGAAAAAAGATATGAGTAGATAAAGAAGTGTTGCAAAACCACTGAGCTATCTTCTTTCTCCTTGAAAGTCCTGCTAAAGTAGCCGGATTCCAGGAGCTGGATAAAGCAAGCATTGATGTAAATGGGGAAATGGACTGACTACCCGCAAACCCCCAGAGCCAAGCCTTTCAAAGAAAATACTAGTTTTTCCAGCTAAATTGCTACTGAGCCAGAAATAGCACTTGAACACAGCCAGTGTTTTGGGATCATAGTGATCTACAGCTGCAGAGTCCTCATGTGGAATTATACAGAGTTTTTCTGTGTGGGTTTTTTTGGGGAGCGGCAGGGGGTGGGGAGAACATATTGAAACCAAGAACAGAAACAAGGACATTTCATCTTCCTGTTCCTTCCAGAGGTTGCCACTTACCAGTTTGCTTTAAAATGTTATCAACATTTTAATATCCACTCCTCTGCTCGCAACAGAATTCCTTATTCCACCAGACTTGAAATTTTGGGCTTAGACAACTTAGAGCTACGTAGCCTTTGATCTGATCTAAATGTAGTTCATAAAATCATCTGCCACAATGTCCTACCTGTCAATGAATACTTCACCTTCAACCGCAACAATACATGCGCACACAATAGATTCAAACTCAATGTAAACTGCTCGAAACTCGACTGCAGAAAATACGACTTCAGCAACAGAGTGATCAATGCCTGGAATGCACTACCTGACTCCGTGGTTTCTTCCCCAAACCCCAAAAACTTTAACCTTAGACTGTCTACAGTCGACCTCTCCCCGTTTCTAAGAGGTTTGTAAGGGGAGTGCATAAGTGCACCATCGTGCCTACCGTCCCTGTCCTACTGTCCTATTGTCCAAATTTACCTATACATACTTTGCTTTTGTTTGTTTATGTCATACCTGTTATCTTGTACACGTGTTGACAAATAAATAAATAAAATAAATAAAAATAAAATTTCTACTGAGAAGCCAGCATCTTACCTTTTTCTGCTAAGACAATCTGACTAGCTTTGAAAACCACTGACAAACTGACCATAAACCTAACTAGAATAGAATAGAATTCTTTATTGGCCAAGTGTGATTGGACACACAAGGAATTTGTCTTTGGTGCATATGCTCTCAGTGTACATAAAAGAAAAGATACATTTGTCAAGAATGGTTGTCATAGGGTTCAAGTAAGCAATCAGGAAACAATCAATATGAAATAATCGTAAGGATACAAGCAACAAGTTACAGTCATACAGTCATAAGTGGGAGGAGATGGGTGATAGGAACGATGAGAAAAACTAATAGTAATAGTAATGCAGCCTAGTGAATAGTTTTACAGTGGTGAGGGAATTATTTGTTTAGCAGAGTGATGGCGTTCGGGAAAAAACTGTTCTTGTGTCTAGTTGTCTTGGTGTGCAGTGCTCTATAGCGACGTTTTGAGGGTAGGAGTTGAAACAATTTATGTCCAGGATGCGAGGGGTCAGTAAATATTTTCACGGCCCTCTTTTTGACTCGTGCAGTATACAGGTCCTCAATGGAAGGCAGGTTGGCAGTAATTGTTTTTTCTGCAGTTCTGATTATCCTCTGAAGTCTAATTAACCAAATGTAGCCTAGTAGAAAAATATGCATTTTTTTCAGGGATAAATTGGCTTTGAGTAATACACCAGGGCCTAAATGTCTATGGAGATTCTCAGTCATTCAGGTTATGGTTGTCCCAAAGCTGCTTTTCAAAAGACAACTGGACTTTCTAGGTTTCTTTTTTTCCTTGAAAATGTTTTGCTTCTCACCCAAGAAGTTTCTTCAGGTTGATTCAGTACTGAAGAAGCTTCTTGGATGAGGAGCAAAATGTTTTCAAGGGGGAAAAAAACACAAGAATGTCCAGTAGCCTTTTGAAAAGCACCTTAGAGACACCAGGGCCTATATCCCCAAAAATAGTCAATGCAAGCAGGACAAATGATTGATTACATCAGTTATTTACATTCAAGTTACAATATTTACAGTTTAACTTTATTATTAATATTAACCTTAGACTGTCTACAGTCGACCTCTCCTCGTTTCTAAGAGATCTGTAAGGGGCATGCATAAGCGCACCACTGTGCCTACCATCCCTGTCCTACTGTTCTATTGTCCTCTTTTATCGTTACTTTTTACTTATGTTTATACAAACTACTACTATCCTATACATGTTTGACAAATAAATAAATATGATTCAGTATATCATATGGATTCCAAAAACTGGGTTAAACTAAACCATAGTTAACCATGAATACATCACAGAAAACATAACCTTACACTGCTGAGCCCTTGAAGGCATGTATCTGTTAAATGCTCATCACTAAAGAAAAAGCAATAAGAAAAATCATCTTAGGTCATTTCTCCACTTGCAAAGAATAATGTCTTGGAGAGTTATCCAACCATCACCATTGTGCCAAAATAACTCTTAGAAAGACAGGCTTTATATCATTTCAATGACGTGTGAGCAATGGTATGAAAACTCTATAAGTCACTAGTAAGGAAATGATCTTAATCAAATCTCTATCTTACATCTCTTCGATGCATACAGAGTACTTCTATCCCCTGATCTGCAGCATAGTCTTTCAGTCTGTTGCATGGAAAGAACCACAGTTTGCTTTAATTAGTAAGCATATTCATTAGCCTTATTAATGAATGAATTAATGAATACGGTGCCTCCAGAGGCAGCATATACAACATGTTCCTCCAGATCTATTTGCCACTGTCCAGAGCATTATTTGGCTCAGCAGGCTTGGAGATCAACTGGAAGCATAGAACTAGTCAGCTATTCTCTGTAACTCAGTACTGAAATTGCTATAAATTTTTATCAGCCCTAGAAAGAAGGAAAGGGCAATTATAATGCAATTAGTGTTTGCTAAAGAATATTTCTAAGTGAATGTTTGCTAAAGGATATTTGTAAGTGAATATTTGTAAGAATAGTTTTCTTTTAGGAGAATACTGCTTTATTAGTACTCTCTTAATTATTTTTATTTTTAAACTAATCCACCTTATGTCACCATGATCTTTTTTTTTTAAGTCTGATCTTGGTAGTATAAACATGATTCCAGCTATTATTTGAGTAGAGCTATATACCCTATGTTTCTACTTCATTGAATGTCATTACCAAATCATATCAAGAGATGGGATTAAAATAATTAAAAAGGTAGTTTTATATGAAAACTAGTGCTCTTTCAATTATATGTAACTCCTGCTGAATCAGTAAAGCTTGCTCTGAATATTTTGTACTGTTGACAAAAAAAACCCAACCCATATATATTTTCATGGATACATTGATGAAGTCACCAGAAGCTAAGCTTGACTTGAATGAAAGTTTGCTTTTAAACATGTGTGGGATTGCAGTGTTAAGGAACCAAACTTGTTTTTCAAGTTTTGATGTATACAGTATGAGTACAGTATCTTAGTCACCCATCATCATTGAAGAGGGGTCCAATTAAAAGAAATCAACGTTCAAGATACACAGCTTACACTACTTTACGCATATTGCACAAATTGCAATGATTCTTAGATCAGCATATTCAAGATAAAGTCCTTCTTTCCTTATAATGTGTAATCAAAATGGATTGTGCTTTGGCTGGTTTTCCCAACTAAATATAGGATGTTGGACGGGATCAAGAGAAAGCAGTCTCCAGATACTCTGAATTTTACTTTTTTAGAATCCCAGACATTGGCCATGGAGGGACTCATGAGAACCACAGAAGACACCGGACTGCTGATGCCTGGACAAGACAAAACTTTTCTCAACTCCAACAGAGCCATTTTCATGTTTTTGACAAAACAATGCTAGGTAGGATCACTCAGAAATTGCCCTATTGAATTCAGTGGGGCTTACCTCAAGGGAACCTCCCTGGATCTGCAGCCTTATACTGCATTCCAGTCTATTCAATGGGGCTTCCAGATAGACATACTGTAAATTTATAGTAGCTACAACAGAGGTGGTTCCTGCCTGTACGCTCTTACCTGTTGGTCGCCGCTTTCCCCTGCCTGCCTGCTTTCCCCCGCCCGCCTGGATGCCGCCATTTGTGTTCTTTTGCCCTCTGCACAAGCAGAACGCTCTGCGCATGCGCAGAGGGCAAAAGAACACAAATGGCGGCATCTAGGCGGGTGGGGGAAAGTGGGTGGGGGAAGCCCCATGCCACGAACGCCACCGGCTTCTTCAGTTTTGCGGCGACCAACAGGTAAGAGCATACCGGCAGGAACCACCTCTGAGCTACAAGAAGGTAGGTAAGATAGATATAAGGCAATCCTTTGAGGTTAGGAGACACATCTGATATCACAAGGGCACCCAAGTTTGCCTCTATCATTTTTTTCTGGGAATGTGGACATAATTTCCAAATGACTTTACATGTGCAGCGGGTTTATTTTCTAGCAAATTCCATTGAACCCAGGTGGGATCTAAAAGCAAGTTCTTGGAAATAAAGATGATGATGAAAGCCACAGGAGGAAGGTAAGGTTGCGGGATGAAGAAAGAGGTGGTCGTGGGAGAGGAAGTGGGGAGATTGAGTAAGGGCTGGGGCCTCTGAAGGAGGGGAAACGGGGTGACGCGTGGCGAAGGGTGAGTGGGAAGCATGCAGGAGGCGGCCCCGGGAAGGCCAGAGCCGGGGATTGGCACATCCCCCGACCCCAGGCAAAGGGAGAGCAGGTGGAATGCAGGCAGAAGGATGCTGATTGGCAAGAGCCAGGTCCAAAAGGTGGTCAAGCCTTGCCGTGTCCACCCCGAGATGGCTCTTTGGCCAAGCGTCTTACCTTCGCAGGCAGCCGCAGTGAGCAGAACAGGTGAGGAGTGGATATCAGCTGGGCCACATGGATGACGTGGTAGGCCGCGACGAAGGCAGGCAAGTTGGCAGCACCATGCAGGACAGTGGGAGGCAGCTAGCCAGACCAAAACTCACAGGCTTACCCAGGCTGATCAGGGCCGCTCAGTTGGGCCGTGGGCAACGCGTGGGAAGGCAGGCAAGCTGGCTGGCCTGCAGAGACCATGTGATCAACACAAGTGAGGAGCCAAACAGAAGTAACAGCTATGCCGCGGAGGCGAGATGAGAATGACTGGGCGGGTGGCAGGGTGAGCAGCGAGCAAGCAGGCGGGTGGGTGGGACAAGCGGTTGAGTGGGCAGGCGGGGGTGAGTGGTGAATCGGTGGGCGGGGCAAGCAGGTGAGCGGGCAGGCAGGGGCAGGGCCAGCCAGTGATGGGATTTGCTGGTTCTCCGAACTGCTCAAAATTTTCACTACAGGTTCGCCCGAACCGGTGTGAACTGGCTGAATACCATCTCTGATGGGCACATGTTTACCGAGTGCCTTAAGACTACCGTCAAAAGGGGAGAGGGGGCAGGGGGAGTTTGAAGAATAAAAAAGACTCCAAGAGTATGCCATAGCTAAACTATTGTTCAACTGTGTTCCTTTAGAAGTTCCCAGCTTCTCTAATAACCTACTGCTTTAGCAGGGGGTTGGACAAAAAGACATCGGAGGTCTCTTCCAACTCTTTTATTCAGTTCTCTTAGAAGTACTTAGTGGACAACTGTTTGTTACTTTTGGCAAATCTATTTTTCAGGGATAACCAGGGAATAGTTCCAACATGTAGTATGAATTTTAATGACTAAACAATGATATTTTGTTAATGGCAGATTTCTTGAAAGATGTTGGAATCCTCTGCAGGCATTACACACCTAAAAATGGACATCCAAAGATGAAATTAGTAAGCATCTTCTCCACATAGGTTGGGAAGGTTTTAAAGACAGAACATAATTACATTTGATCAAATGTGGAGATATCTCGTGTATATACTTTTTTTTAAAAAAAAAAGCAGGCTGGTTTCATGAGAAATTATAAGGCATGTTCCTTTTTTATCACCTTCCAATAATGTTATGCAAATAATACCTCAAAGCTGTGATAATTAATTACTGTTTTTCAAAACTGCATTTCCTTATGTAATATACTGCAAAACATATGTTTCTATTATAGTTATTATAGAATGTGGCATTTTATCTAAATTTAATAAAATATTTGCCCTGCTGCGTAGTGTGTGTTTATGTGTATGAAATAGCTGCATTCGGTGTATTTTTTCTTTAAAAAAATAATAATAATAAATTCATTTAAACTTTTTGGTAGGCCATAAAGCCAATATGTGAGTTAGGTCTCCCATTACAATAACTTATAGATTGTATACTTCTTTACATAAAATCTTTTGCCGGTAGATATATTGTCATGAGATTCTACCAATTTTCAGAGGCACTTCTTTATAAGCTTGTCCATATGTCCGTGAAAATTCCAATAATTTAGCATAACATGGAGATCAGCACCACGAGGAATATGGATTTCTTTTAATACTGGCTCCATACCCCATACCTCAGACTGCAGTACGAATGTCAATTCTTTATCAGCATGAGCTGTTGACATGGAAACAGATATGCTGAATGAGAAGCCCGGGGAAAAATGCATAGCTCGTCTGAGTTATACTTGGAAGGGCTGAATCTGCATGTGTTATAGCAGATTTAAATTCCAACTATACTTAAGTAGAAGAAGCATGCAACTATTTTCGGTTGACTGACTTGTTACTAGTTTATATCATCTGGCTCGTTTCTGATGCTTCTTTGAAAAGCAAAAGCAGCTATGCTGTCCCTGTGGGGGGGGGGAATCCAAATTTCAATTAAGATCAATAGAAAGATCACCAACTAGCATGTGAAATTTTAAGACATGCAGACGTCTTCATCAGGAACAATGGAAAACAAACATGTGACACTACTTTTTTCATCTCCCTTCTCTGTCACATCTTTCCTTGTTTATCTTTTTTCCCTGACGAAGAGTTCTGGAGAAACTGAAAGCTTACACATTATTTGTGTGACCTTGGAATTGGACTGATTGACAAATTGCCTCCATCTATGATTTGGTGTTTCTATGGTAACTATTTGTTCACTGGAATTGTAGGTGGGCCTTGCATGATCTTATGAAAACAAAGATATAAATCTGAAATAGAAAGAAACTGGAATTTAACACTTCTTTCACTGTGAATGTTTCCTATGTCCCATGATTTATTTTTCCTGTTATTGCTAAAATTGACAAACAAAAGTAGAACTACTTAAATGACCAGCATATCTTTAAAAGTGATAGCATAACAATAAATAAGGGCAAAGAGGAAAAATAGGCTTTGAAATAATATTATAAACAGAAGAACTTTTACCAGATTATTCAAAGATTGCTTTTTTGTCTCTTTGTAAAAAAAAAAAAGGACTAATAAAAAGGTTGACAAACAGCTCATATCAGGAATCTATGGCTGCAAATCAAGCATAGATTTCTTGTTCCTGTGTGGTACAATTCTTTTAGACAATCTACATGACCAAAATCTCCACAATTTTTGGTATTCTTGATAAATTTGAAATATTGGAAATTCAGACATGCATCCTTAATACATACCGTATTTTTCGGAGTATAAGACGCATCTTTTTCCTCCCTAAAAGTGGTTGAAAATTTGGGTGCGTCTTATACTTCGAATGTAGCTTTTTTTTTCCCCAGCCCTAACTAGGTGCTAACAGATCTTCCCAGCTCTTACTGGCTTGCAGGCTCTTTCATTGTTACTCTCTCCGAAGAATGTTTTTCCAGCCCCAAGTCTTTGCAGGGTTTTTTTCATTGCTCTACTTGCTCCGAATAAGTTTTTTTCTAGCCCTAACCAGGTGCTATCTATCTTCCCAGCTCTTACTGGCTTGCAGGCTCTTTTATTGTTACTCTCTCCAAGAAGGTTTTTTTAAGTCCTAACCAGGGGATAAAATAATGTGTTGAAGCTGACCAGACTAAGGACGCTAGCCAGATGAATACCTGGTAGGCAGATTTTCCCCCCCTATTTTCCTCCCCAAAAACTAAGGTGCTTCTTATACTCCGGTGCGTCTTATACTCCGAAAAATACAGTAGTCATTGATCCAGTACTCAAATCACAATCTTGTTGATGTCAGCCCAAACTGCAACAATAGCAGAGCAGTACCAAATAACATAACTCCTCAGTTATACTGCCACTGGCAGGGAGATTGAAACTGCCTCTTAATGAACATCCTCTGATGTATCCAGTACCAATGAAGCATTTTAATTATATTAGCCTTCGTATTAGATTATGGGAAATGAATGTTCCATTCTTTTATGCAATTCTTCATCAGAAATGGGTGTTCAAGCTCACTACTTCAACAATTTCTGGTTTAGGAGCCACATATAATTATTTCAGAATCTCTAAATGTCCCATGATTTGTATAACATCTATTAAATCTATTAAAAGGTCTCCAAACCCCATTTTGCATCTTATACTTTCAGTTCATTTTTTAAAATGTGTTTTAATTGATTTTTCACATTTTACATATCATAACGTTTGTTTGACCAGATCTACAACCTTTTATATACATTATTGTTATATTTATACAATTTATACATCAGTTTACAGTACTTTCTAATTGTATATCTTTGTCCCACATTTTCTCTTTGATTTTCTATCATTGGTCCATTTATACCACTTTTCCCATGTTTCTTGGCAGTCTGAGTCATTTTGTCCTCTAAGTTCTATGGTTAATTTGTCCATTTCTGCACAATCACATATCTTCTTGATTATCAAGCTTTCAGTGGGTGCATTAGGGTTCCTCACAGCATTACGCGTATGCAATCCTAGCAGCTGTTGTGATATGCAAAATCAAATACTTGGCACTTCTATTGTATTGACTTTTAAATATACCTAATAAAAGGAGTTATGCGGTAAATTCTACTGTTGTCCCTATTATTTCCTGAAACCAATTGTGTATCTTTGTCCAATATTTCTTCCACTTTCAGTTCCATTTTAGGAATTAAGAAGTTTTGTCTTCTTACAATCACCCATTCACTTCACCAAGAACAAAACAGAAAAATGGCAATAGTGGAAGCTTGCTAATGTCTCTTGCAGTTGGGGAGACCAAAAACAAAGGGAAAATACAAAAGTGGGTGGAAGAACCTTTGGAATCAGAAATGCTGCAGATTTTCACTAGGTTTTAGCCTAAGACGAAACTTAGCAGTTGTCAGGTAAAAAAAACAATCCACTGTATTTTTCGGAGTATAAGACGCACGGGAGTATAAGATGCACCTTAGTTTTGGGGGAGGAAAATAGGGGAAAGCAATCTGCCTACCAGGTATTCATCTGGCTAGCGTCCTTAGTCTGTTCAGCTTCAGCACATTATTTTATCCCCTGGTTAGGGCTGAAAAAAATATTCTTCGAAGGGAGTAGGAATGAAAACAAGTCTGCAAAGACTTAGGGCTGGGAAAAAACCTTCTTCGGACAGAGTAGGAAACCGGGAAGATCGTTAGCACCTCGTTAGGACTGAAAAAAACTTTTTCGGAGGGAGTAGCAATGAAAACAAGCCAGGGAGAGCTGGGAAGATCGTTAGCACCTCGTTAGGGCTGGGGAAAAAAGCTTCAAAAAAGCTACATTCGGAGTATAAGATGCACCCAAATTTTCAGCCTCTTTTAGGGAGGAAAAAGGTGCGTCTTATACTCCAAAAATATGGTATTTGAAAAGCAGTTACAAAAGTAGAGCATTAGAAAGCAACCATTTTTTTAAAAAAAAACCTCTCATCATTTTGTTGCTATTGTTTTCATTCTTAGGTGGTTTTTACTTTCTTTGTTGCCAAAGATTAATCCCCTTTTGTTTCAAAGTGTGACAATTCTTGTAGTCCTCGACTTACAACAGTTCATTTAGTGACCATTCAAAGTTAAACAACACTGAAAAATGTGACTTATGGCCATTTTTCATACTTACCCCTTTGCAGAATCTCCATGGTCATGTGATCAACATTCAGACACTTTGCAATTGGTTCATATTTATGACTGTTGCTACGCCCCAGGGTTACACGATCCCCTTTTGTGACCTTCTGACAAGCAGTCAATGGGGTAGCCAGATTCACTTAACATCCATGTTACTAACTTATTAACTGCAATGATTCACTTAGCAACTGTGACAAGAAAGATTGTAAAATGAGGCAACACTCACTTAACAAATGTCTCATTTAGCAACAGAAATTTTGGGCTCAATTGTGCTCATAAGTCGAGGACTACCTGTACTTTAGAGGACAGATCTTCTCAATCTAGCAGCTACATGATTTGGGACTGAAGATTCTAGAGCACAGACTTCAGAGGATAATTAGAACTGCACAAAAAACAATTGCTACCAACCTGCCTTCCATTGAGGATCTGTATACTGCACGAGTCAAAAAGAGGGCTATGGAAATATTTACAGACACTTCACATCCTGGAGACAAATTGTTTCACCGTCTACCCTCCAAACGACACTATAGAGCACTGCACACCAGAACATCTAGACACAAGAACAGTTTTTTCCCCGAACACCATCACTCTGCTAAACAAATAATTCCCTCAACACTGTCAAACTGTTCACTAAGTCTGCATTACTATTACTATTAATCTTCTCATCGTTCCTATCACCCATCTCCTCCCACTTATCACTGCATGACTGTAACTTTGTTGCCTGTATCCTTACGATTTATATTGTTTCCCAGTATAATTTGATTGCTTATTTGTACCCTATGACTATCATTAAGTGTTGTATCTTATGATTCTTGATGAATGTATTTTTTATGTACACTGAGAGCATATGCACCAAAGACAATTTCCTTGTATGTCCAATAAAGAATTCTATTCTATTCTATTCTATTCTATTCTATTCTATTCTATTCTATTCTATTCTATTCTATTCTATTCTATTCTATTCTACTCTACTCTATTCAACCCATTGTTTTGATACTGCAGTTTCCAGACTACTTTTTATCAGAAAATAATAATATAGCTCTGACAAAAATCCATTTCCTTGGTTGTATGGCTGGATATAGAAAATTATCCAGACTAGTAGAATAGGTCTACACTGATATCTACATTGGCCTGAAGTTGGATTTCTGTCAAGAATAATTCTTCTATCCAAAATCCCTTCTCATCTTTTAAACCCTGCCCTTTAGGTCTTAATCATGGGAAGCTATGTAGATCAGAAAATGTTTCCCCTTTTCTCCAAGCACAGAGATGAATGGAATAATTAATCACCAAAGAATGCTCAGTGTTGCTTAATTCTTTCTGAGGAGAAAGCAGGGGGGGGGGGAGTCTTATCCGGAAGGCTGGAACCTCAGGCCAAGGGATCAGACTTCAATTAGGTGGGATAGAGAAGTCTTGCAAGTTGCTTTTGGCCTGTTTGCCAGAGGTTCTTCATTCTTTCATCTCAAAAGGTAGTCACATTCTGAGTCACCATTCTCAGGAGAAATTCTTGAAGTCAAATGAATGGGGCTCCTCTTATCATTAACTTACTTCAGTGATCCAATTTGTAAAGGACTTTAAACGTCATCTATCTGACTTTAAACGTCTGACTTTAAACGTCATCTATCACTTCCTAGTAAATTTAGCAGGTTCATCTAATAATGCTTTATAACTTTAAAAAAACCATCAATATTATATTTTTCCCATGCTAGATAATGGAAGAACATGCTTTGTCTTCCCAAAACAAATGCAAACACTTGGATAACGTATTTCTAAGCCCCAGGGCTCACTGTAACAGCATTGCCAAAAAGGCATTAAGAATTGTTAACCTAATCTTGCGAAGCTTCTTCTCCGGTAACATTGTATTGCTAACTGGCAAAACCTTTGCCAGACCAATTCTTGAATACAGCTCATCCGCCTGGAATCCACACTGTATATCGGACATTAACACTATTGAGCGGGTCCAGAGGTATTTGTACACAAGTGGAGTGGAGTACACAAGAAGAGTACTCCACTCCTCTACTCACAATAGAATCCCTTATGCCACCAGACTTGAAATTCTGGGGTTGGACAATCTGGAACTGTGCCGCCTGCGGTCCGATCTAAGCATAGTACACAAAATTGTCTGCTACAATGTCTTACCTGTCAATGACTTCTTCAGCTTCAACCACAATAATACACGGGCAAACAATCGATACAAACTCAAGGTAAACTGCTCCAAACTCGATTGCAGAAAATACGACTTCAGCAACAGAGTGGTCAAGGCCTGGAATGCTCTACCTTGTTACATCCTCAAACCCTCACAGCCTCAACCTCAAACTGTCTACCGTGGACCTCACCCCATTCCTAAGAGGTCCATAAAGGGGGCGTGCATAAGCGCACCAGCGTGCCTACCGTCCCTGTCTTACTGTCCCAATTTATCTGTACTTACTTCCTTTATGTTTATACCTATACCTGCTATCTTGTACATGCTTGACAAATAAATAAATAAAAATAAATTACTTATACTACCATGAGGTTGGTGAATTACATAGTGGACCTCTGCCAACATTGCTAGGAATGGGAGCAAAATTCTCATAAGCAGATAAGACAATTGCTTATTTTTATGAATTTTTGTGTAAGATAGCAAGAGAGAGAAATACTAAAAGCTAGAAATGGGTACCTAAACCTCTTATTTTTAACAAGTTAGGGTTATTTTTGCATAGGGAGCTTCAAGTGATATTTTCAGCGAGTGATAGTAGAAAATGTATAGCGTTTCTTTGAATTTTGAAAAATCAGTCATCTGGTCAAATTTCTAGGATGACAATTCTTTGAATAGAAAACACGTGCTCATTTTGGAAATAGTGAGTTTATATGAGCTCTGACATACCCCTTCAATTAAACATAGCTATTTCTTTTCTTCTGTTTTAAAAAAACATTCTTGTCTTCTTTCTGAGAATTACCGACATAATAACTCAGATGGTTTGTCTTTTTTTTTTTTTAGCTGATAGACCTCAGTGGTGGACTAGAACTTGGAACACACATAAGTTCAAATCTTTGCTAATTAAACTGGGGCTTTGTTTTGTTTGTTGCAAATTGTGGACCAATTGGGGTAGATTGTAGGGGTGATACCGAAATATAATTTTATCATATTTTATCTATATCTTAAATTATTGTATTTTATTCCAATTTCATTTTAAATTGTATTTTATCTCATTCCATTTTAAATTGCTTTTATCTAATTTTAGTAAAAATTTGTTTTTCTGGAACGCTGCACTTTGATATGGCCCAAGGGCTAATCGATCAATCAATATAAATAAATAAATATGTTGCAAATCAATCTATTAAAGCTAAAAGATGGTAAGCAGGAATTGAAATAACCAGGAACTATAAATGTGCAAGTGCTGTAAATAGCAGCAAGATCTTTCATTCAATATTCCAACGGGGGAAAGCATCTGAAGATTTCGCTGGTCTCGCCCCCCTCCCCCAATGGTAATTGTGCCCAGATTTCTCTAATGTCATCTGCATGCCAAATGCAAAATCGTTTTGCAGACTTATGGTGGTTTCTGATTGCTATAGCTGTGGATTTTGTACATTAGCCCAATTCTGGGTGGAAAAATTAACGCTGAAATGCATCTGGACTAAATTAGCTGCTCAGAGTGATGGGATCTTGAAATAAATGGGAAAGGTAAAAGAGAATGAGGAAGGCAGGCAACATGACTAGAGAGACTCATTTACCACAGAGCTTGGGGATAGAACAATCATTCTTATTTTCCCCAGACATAAAATGACTTGATGCGTACGACTGACAAATGCATACATTCCAATCTCTATATTGAAACTATTTCTTTTCTTTTCTTTTTTTAATTCCAGGCTTCATGACCAAAATACATGGATTACTATTCCCTGGATATCCATGCTTCTTCCCTATTCATTATTTTGTAACATTGTGCCTGATGATGTTTTAGAGCAGTGTTTCTCAACCTTGGCAGTTTGAAGATGTGTGGACTTCAACTCCCAGAATTCCCCAGCCAGCGTTGCTGGCTGTGGAATTCTGGGAGTTGAAGTCCACACATCTTCAAACTGCCAAGGTTGAGAAACACTGTTCTAGAGAAAGCAAATGCTTTTACACTCTTCGGTCATTTCAGCTGATTTTCAGAAAGCCAAAACTTACAGGTTTTGGATTTACCACTAACTACCGTATTTTTTGGAGTATAAGACGCACCTTTTTCTTCCCTATAAGTGGCTGAAAATTTGGGTGCGTCTTATACTTCGAATGTAGCTTTTTTTTTCCAGCCCTAACTAGGTGCTAACAGATCTTCCCAGCTCTTACCTTGCAGGCTTTTTCATTATTACTCTCTCCAAAGAATGTTTTTCCAGGCCTAAGTCTTTGCAGAATTTTTTTCCATTGCTATACTTGCTCCGAATAAGTTTTTTTTTTAGCCCTAACCAGGTGCAAACTATCTTCCCAGCTCTTACTGGCTTGCAGGCTCTTTCATTGTTATTCTCTCAGAAGAAGGTTTTTTTAAGTCCTAACCAGGGGATAAAATAATGTGCTGAAGCTGACCAGACTAAGGATGCTAGCCAGATGAATACCTGGTAGGCAGATTGTTTTCCCCTATTTTCCTCCCCCAAAACTAAGGTGCGTCTTATACTCCGGTGCGTCTTATACTCCGAAAAATACGGTAACCCATGCCAAGCCCCTGCAGAGGAAAAAAAAGAAAGTTACTATATACTTTTGAACATAAGAAAGTCTTTCTGGTAAGCTGTCCCCCGGAAAATATGATAATAAAAAAATAATGGAACCCGCAGAAATGGTGAAATTGACATTAGAACTACAAAATCATGAAGAAAAAGAATTCTATATGGTATGGGAAAAGCTGTATAACTGGTTAAAAACTAGACAAAATAAGTAAATGTTTATATGAATGTAAATGTAAATATCGCTTACAATGTAAATGCGATGGAATAACATATATAAATAACCAAATAGTTGCCGATGTCACAGAAATGAAGAATATGAATGTGTACATAAAATTTAATAAATAAATTTAATAAATAAATTTAATAAATAAATTTAAAAAAGAAAAGGAAGTCTTTCTGGATCTAGTTCTATATTTTCAGTCATGCAGTGACGAACTGGAGATATTTGGGAAACTCACAAGCCTGGACTCAGTGGTGGGTTCCTACAGGTGCAGTCCACTCTATAGCACTCGTAGCAGCCCGCTGGTGATGTCACAGTACCGGTGCGGTCGGTTGCTGGTGCCTGGGTGAGGGTCATAAAATTATGCAGGATAAAGAAAGAGTTTTTCTCCACCTGCACCCAGTGGTGGGTTCCTACCAGTGCGGTCCACTCTATAGCACCGGTAGCAGCCCGCTGGTGATGTCACATTTTTTTTTAAAAAAATTTCTTCTGTGCATGCCTAGAAGCCGAGCTTCCGGCACTGCGCATGCACTGCCTTCCTACCCCACAGTGAGTCCAAGCAGGGGAGGATGGCTGAGGGACCGTATGAGACGCTGAAAGAACGGGCGGCAGGAGCTATTTCCATTCCCCTCCCTTCAGCAGTCCGAGAAGCCACGAACGCGCGGTGATGATCCTAGGCATTTTTGCACATTCGAGGCTTCTCGAGCTGCTGAGGGGAGGGGGAATGGGCGGCAGGACCTATCTCAGTTCCCCTCCCTTCAGCAGTCCGAGAAGCCACGCCCACCTGGTCACATGTCCGGCAAGCCACACCCACAAAATAAGCCACGCCCACAGAGTGGTAGTAAAAAAATTAGGAACCCGCTCCTGCCTGGACTCCTATGAAGGGCCTCTCCACTATTGTTTCTTAGACCAGTTGCCAACTGTCCTTGAATTTGTGCACTCCCTTTAAAAACCACGTAAACTGAAGTCCCTCATGCCATCGAGTGGCATCAATACTCTGGCTGTTCTGTGGCAGGAATTCTAATGATCTATCATTATTGTCAAAGCATTCTCCCTCCCCCAATTAATTGATAGACTTCATTGATGGATTCCAGGTAGTAAAAACAACACCCTTCCATTTCTGGAAACGGCAACTCCAAATCAAGGCGGAAGCATTGTACTGAAACCTGATTTGTTTCTCTCAATTCCAGACACATTAATGAAAAGTCAAGGGACTTTGTTCTGCCTGGCTGTCAAAACTCCCATTTTTTATTAGCTTTAGATGACTTATTTCAAATGCTCAAGGCAGCTCTGAATATTGAGCAAATTAGATGGTAATTGTTGAAGAAGCTGAGCAATTGTGAAGAGGTTTTTTTTTAGGCTCCCTTAAGCTTCTGCAATCTGCACCATTGGTGCATATCCTGAGCTTGTTGGGAGGAGATGCGCATTGATCTAACAACTAGGTGCATGTGTAAATTACAGCTATGAAAATATGCATATGCATGTCTTAGCCAGCATGAATGAGACAGGAAAGTCTTAAAATTATGCCATTTTTTTGGTAACTGTTCCCATAATATAAGGGAACATATAGTTGTATGTTATACAATATAATATAATTATATTGTACAACATACAACAATACAACAATATAATAAAGGATACTTTACATTAGTTGTTTGTTCATTGCTTAGATGGCTACCTTGCCTTTCTTCCAGAATCTTAAGGTGGCCTTCATAGGGAATTCCCTTCAGTTTATCCCCACAACAGCAATCCTGT
Source organism: Diadophis punctatus similis (assembly GCA_023053685.1). Taxonomy (NCBI): domain Eukaryota; kingdom Metazoa; phylum Chordata; class Lepidosauria; order Squamata; family Dipsadidae; genus Diadophis; species Diadophis punctatus. The sequence goes on along the minus strand of JALIGW010000006.1, from coordinate 53,796,544 downwards.
GAAGCAGGATAGGTTGAGATAATCTTCCTGAAAGACTCCATGGCTGAGAGTAGATTTGAAATACAGTCTCCCAGATCCTAGTCCAGGGGTAGGGAACGTTGGCTCTTCTATGACTCGTGGACTTCAACTCCCAGAATTCCTAAGCTAGCATGATTGGCTCAGAAATTCTGGGAGTTGAAGTCCACGAGTCATAAAAGAGCCAACGTTCCCTACCCCTGTCCTAGTCCAATGCTTTAAATGTTTTAGATAATCCTTGAACTTAAGGAAGAATCAAAATTCTTAGACTGGTGGATGAAAGAGAAACATTTTTTTTCAACAATAAATGGATTTTACAGGTTTCAACATGAATTCCACCCTCACCATTCACCAACAGGGAAGTGACCATTGCTCAATGCAGAGCAGCTCATTTGCTGTCAATATCATGAGTTCTTATTGTTTCATAGAGCAAGTGGTATGAAAGATGTTTACCTGATATAGGGAAACATTATCAATCAGAGTGGACAGCTCAGGTAGAACCGCTTCTCTCATTCTCCGTCTTCACCGATGGCAAAGCTCTTAAAAGCAGTAATATTTCACAGTCAAAAAAATCCCATCATGTTGTACCAAAATATTCTTAGGCAGATAGTTCAGGTCTTATAACTGGAATAAAGCAAGGTTAGAATGCTTGCCTCCTGTGGAACAGAGATATCAACACTTTAGCTGACTGTGATCCGCAGGTCAGCAGTTCAAATCTCACCAGCTCAAGGTTGACTCAGCCTTTCCTCCTTCCGAGGTAGGTAAAATGAGGACCCAGATTGTTGGGGGCAATATAAATAAACATTGCTTAATGGTGTAAACCGCTTAGAGAGTGCTTGCACTGTGAGGCGGTATATAAATCTCACAAAATAAATAAATAAATAAATAAACATACTATGGCAGTCTTCTAGAAAACCTTCCAGATGTGTCAAACCACAAGACCCATCAAACCCAGCCAACAATCCTCAACTCAGTTTCCTTCCTGTTTTGGTATACAACTCCCACTACCTACTTTAGAAAATTATTTGAGATGGTGTAGGATGAGTCCAGGATACCTGGCAGCAACAGATGGAGAACGTTTGATTTGGGGTTATAGGCATCTATTAGAAACTTTGTTTCTCCTGCCCATTATTTAAACCTTCTCTGCTAAATCTGCTCCTCCCCTTATTTATTTATTTTTTCATTTAATAAACTGCTTAAATATATTGCTTCATTTTGGAAATTCTAGTTTACAAAGATTACCTGATTTTCAGAAAGACATTCTTACATGTTTTTTTTCACAAGAAACCCAGGTGATAGAAATTAAGCTGACAAGGTTCATCAGTAGTTTCCACCTTCTCTTCAATAATGTGTTTAGATTTAACAAGTTCCTCATAGATCTGGGTCAGGGTTTAAGAAGCGCATAGTCCTAGTTGTTAATATAAATGTAGCAATGAGTAAACAAGAAGCCTGATACTTATAGTTCTCTTGGATAAGAGAAATCTTTACTTGGTGGGTTAAGAGGATGATCACGATGTGGGTATTTTGTTGCACAGGCCAACTTAATTTATATAAACATTTAGATCAGTGTTTCTCAACCTTGGCAGTTTGAAGATGTGTGGACTTCAACTCCCAGAATTCCACAGCCAGCGTTGCTGGCTGTGGAATTCTGGGAGTTGAAGTCCACACATCTTCAAACTGCCAAGGTTGAGAAACACTGATTTAGATGTTATTGTAGAGGTGTGCTTATTCCTTATCTACTCAGAATTATAGGTAGTCCTCAACTTATGACCACAGTTGGGGGCCAGAATTTCCATTGCAAGGCAGTTGTTAAGTGAATTGCACCAATTTTATGTCCCTTCTTGCCATGGTTGTTAAGTGAATCATGCAGTTGTTAAATGAATATGGCTTCCTCATTGACTTTGCTTTGTGGAAGCCAGCTGGAAAGGTCACAAGTGGTGATCATATGACCATGGGACGCTGCAATTGCTGGTTGCCAAGTGCCCAAATTTTTATCATGTTTCTGTGGGGATGCTGCAATGGTCGTAAGAGTGAGAAGTCACTTTTTCAGTGCTGTTCTAACTTTGAATGGTTACTAGTGGAATAATTATAGAATAAAATAAAATAAAAAGAGGCGAGGTGGCGCAGTACTGCAGGCCACTTTCGTTGACTGTGATCCGCAGGTCAGCGGTTCAAATCTCACCGGCTCAAGGTTGACTCAGCCTTCCGTCCTTCCGAGGTAGGTAAAATGAGGACCCAGATTGTTGGGGGCAATATAAATATACATTGCTTACTGGTGTAAACTGCTTAGAGTGTGCTTGCACTGTGAGGTGGTATATAAATCTCACAAATAAATAAATAATAAAATAACAGAGTTGGAAGGGACCTTGGAGGTCTTCTAGTCCAACCCTCTGCTTAGGCAAGAAACCCTACACCACTTCAGACAAATGGTTGTCCAATCTCTTCTTAAAAACTTCCAGTGTTGAAGCATTCACAACTTCTGGAGACAAGCTATTCCTATGATTAACCGTTCTAACCGTCAGGAAATTTCTTCTTAATTCTAGGTTGCTTCTTTCCTTGATTTGTTTCCATCCATTGCTTCTTGTTCTGCCCTCAGGTGCTTTAGAGAATAGCTTGACTCCCTCTTCTTTGTGGGAGTCCCTGAGATATCGGAACACTGCTATCATGTCACCCCTAGTAAACTAGACATACCCAATTCCAGCAACCATTCTTTATATGTTTTTGCCTCTAGTCCCCTAATCATCTTTGTTGCACTTCTCTGCACTCTTTCTAGAGTCTCAACATCTTTTTTACATCATGGCGACCAAAACTGGATGGAGTATTCCAAGTGTGGCCTTACCAAGGCATTATAAAGTGGTATTAACACTTCACATGATCTTGATTCTCGCCCTCTGTTAATGCAGCCTAGAACTGTGTTGGCAGCTGCTGCACACTGCTGTCTCATATTTAAATGATTGTCCACTAGGACTCCAAGATCCCTCTCACAGTTACTACTATTGAGTGAGGTACCACCTATACTGTACCTGTGCATTTTGTTTTTCTTGCCTAAATGTAGAACCTTACTTTTTTCACCATTGAATTTCATTTTGTTAGATAGCGCCCAATGTTCAAGTTTGTCAAGATCTTTCTGTATCTTAAGCCTATCTTCTGGAGTGTTGGCTATTCCTGCCAGCTTGGTGTCATCTGCAAATTTGATGAGTTCCCTATCTATCCCCTCATCCAAATAATTGATGTAGTACATTTTTTAAAAAAAGAAAAATACATGAGTTACTTTTTAACAGTATTCAGGGAGTTGTGTAATAAGTACCATAGGACTGCACACAATAAGAAACAAAATTCAACAACAACAAAAATATAAAACAATAAATAATGCAATGGAACATCATCTCTCAATTAGCAAAAGTGAAAATATTCATGCTAAAATAGATTCTAGAAACCTGGGAAAGCACAAATGTCTTCATCTGGGACAGAAATACCAGCAAATATTGGATGCAATAAACACAGGCAAATCATGCTGAGGACCATTCTACACAATGGTCCTCTACATTTCACCAAGTGGGATGGTCCTCTACATCTTATCAGATAATGGCCCTCAAATAAGACCTCGCACCTGAATTATGGAAATGAGAACAGAAGTAGTTCTTCAGGAATCCCTGACATCACCATAAGAGAAACAGCCACTAAACTACATTCATAAAATGAAGAATTTCATCTTCTCTCTAGCTGACCTATTCAGCAGTTTCATGAATCAAGGGAGATCAAATAAGATGCTAGGAAGACTTCCTTGAAAAGCAAGAAAGCCACATTCCTTTTTATTTATTTATTTATTTATTTATTTGGTAGTTTTGCTATGCCGCCCTACTCCCTCAGGACTCAGGGCGGCGTACAACATTTTATAAAAACTCCAAACAAATCATTAAAAAACAGCTTAAAAACAGTTTATATATATATATATATATATATATATATATATATATATATATATATATATATATATATATATATATATATATATATATATATATATATATATATATATATATATATATATATATATATATATATATATATATATATAAATACACACCATACATACATGGAGGAGACATCAGATATAGAATCATCTCAAACTCACCCCGCCTGCAAGAAAAGCCATGTCTTAATGGCTTTTCTGAAGGCCAGCAAGGTGGGGATGATTCGGATCTCTGGGGGGAGTTGGTTCCAGAGAACAGGGCCCACCACAGAGAAGGCTCTCCCCCTAGGCCCCGCCAGCCGGCATTGTTTGGTTGACGGGACCTGGAGGAGACCCTCTCTGTGGGATCTATCCGGTCGAAGGGAAGTGTGAGGTAGGATGCAGTCCCGGAGATTTTTATTTGTCCTGATACCGTAAATATGACCAAAATAGTTTCCATGCCTGAAATCCAACTTATTTATGGTAAAATTAAAATATACTGAATTCAACATGCATACATAGTACAGTATTCTCTTTCAGGGTAATCAACATTCTGTAGAGAGCAGAAGAGAAGTAAATAATAATAAACCAAAGAAGATATAAGCGAGGTAAAAGATACAAGCTAAGATACAAGCTAAGTAAAAGGCAGATGCCTATATCTAGAATGAACATTTTCTATAACACGCCACACTATTTTTATTACCAATCCACACACTGCTTCATACATCATCACCTTTAGGTTTTTTTAACATACCTCACTTTTCAAGGATCTCATCAACTTCATCTAGTCATGATTTTCTTGGTCATGTCTTTCTTTCCACCTGTTTACTTTACTTTCATATACCATATTTTTCAGAGTATAAGACGCACCGGACTATAAGACGCACCTTAGCAGTTGTCAGGTAAAAAAAACAATCCACTGTATTTTTCGGAGTATAAGACGCACGGGAGTATAAGATGCACCTTAGTTTTGGGGGAGGAAAATAGGGGAAAACAATCTGCCTACCAGGTATTCATCTGGCTAGCGTCCTTAGTCTGGTCAGCTTCAGCACATTATTTTATCCCCTGGTTAGGACTTTTAAAAACCTTCTTCTGAGAGAGTAACAATGAAAGAGCAGGCAAGCCAGTAAGAGCTGGGAACATCAGCACCTGGTTAGGGCTAGAAAAAAAGTTATTCAGAGCAAGTAGAGCAATGAAAAAAACCCTGCAAAGACTTAGGGCTGGAAAAACAGTCTTCTGAGAGAGTAACAATGAAAGAGCCTGCAAGCCGGTAAGAGCTGGGAAGATCTGTTAGCACCTAGTTAGGGCTGGAAAAAAGCTACATTCGGAGTATAAGACGCACCCAAATTTTCAGTCACTTTTAGGGAGGAAAAAGGTGCGTCTTATACTCCGAAAAATACGGTATTTGTTTTGCAATACAATTTTCATTCATTTGTTTCCTACGTAATTAAACCATTCATTCAATGTCTTTTTCATTCTGGCCATTCATTTTTTGTATTTAATCCACATTCATTCAGCACTACTTCATTCTGGATCCTATCCCTTCTTGTTTGACTACATGAACGTCTTAAGTAACCCACTCTTTCTGCATTCATTTCCTTTTATGTTTCTCTTGGCATACTTAATTCTCACCTCCACAAAACAAAACGGGAAGAAGAATGCTCTTATTCACAGTCATTTTTGTTTCTTTCAGTTTTCCTAACAGACCACATATTGCCCAGTAAATTCTGTAAGCATTTGCACATATTAAAAATTGCCTGTGTATTTTCCATATTTAATATATGTTATACCAAGGTGTACAAATAAATCTACTTGTTATTTGTTTCTTTTTTCTGGTCATTTTTGCAATCCAATATCCTGTCAAACATAACTACTTTAGTCTTTGATACATTAATGTTCAGATCAAATATTATTTTTATAATTCAACCGTAATCCCTTTATAAACCAACAAATGTACAAAATACTTTACTTATCATATTCTTACTTCTCAGTGACCCACTGAGAAGCAAAAATTTGGTAAACATCTTGCCTGACATAAAGCCCAGTGGTGGGTTGCTCCCGGTTCGGACCGGTTCTTAGAACTGGTAGCGCGGGAGGCTCCACCCACCTGCCCGGGATGTTTCTGCGCATGCGTGCGCACACGAACTGGTGGCAAAATTATTTACAACCCACCACTGATAAAGCCATACTGCATTTTCCAAATTTTGCTTATTGTCATTTTTCATATCCTTTCAGTTGGTATTCTGCCAAAATTTCCCAGACCTGCCTGACAGACAAAACCTCCCAAATTCAAATTGATTGAAAATCAGAATTATTTGCACTGAATTTTAGATAGAATCTATGGGTCAATAAGAAATATGGATCTGAACATGAATGTCTGGAAGACAAAAGCTGTTGTATTTGACAGAAAATCAAATGGCAAAAATGGCAAAAAAATGAAATTACATCAATTAACATCATTTGAATAATGATTTTATGCAAATTGTGTACTTTATTTGTTTTTCAAATTTGTATTTGCCCATCTCTCCAGAGGCAACTCAAAGGTGGTTTACAGACATTGGATAAAATGCAGAATAAAACATTAAAATAATCAATATAGACCTTAACTTTAAAAATTGAATTAAAATAAAGCTAAGCAGAATGGAGAGGGAGGGTGCAAAGTGTGCACAGAGAGGCGGTGTGGTGTCCTCTACTCCAGATTTCCCCAACCTTTTCAGTTTTGCAGACTGGCAGGACAGGCAAGAGGGGATGGTTCCACGCATGTGATGGGCAAGCATGCGCACATGGAGCTCCATTGCCCACCACTTCTATGGCCTGGTTCCAAAAGGCTAAAGGCCTTATAGTGGGCCTGAGGTTGGGGATCTCTACTCAACTCCATTAGATATCTCCAAGTGCCACACTTCCATTAGAGCCCCAGGCTAATTGGCATAGCCATGTCTTCAAGGCCTTTCAGAAGGCATAAAAGATAAGATCAGATCTGACCTTGGGTGAGGACAAGGTGTTCCATAATCAACAGGCAGTAAAGAATAATGGATAATCCTTTTTTTTTCAATTAGTCTGCTAAAGTAAATGTTTATCATATCAGCGACCTACGGAATCTACTTTTCTCACATCGGACCATAGCAATCCACATGATACTAGTTCATACTTTCTCATATATACTTTTTCTCTTTCATTCATACTTAATCTACATATTTCTTTACTTGCATGTATTCATTCACAATATCAGGCCACTTTGATTCAGATACACTGCTTCTTTCTCCTTTCTCTTTATTTTGCAGAGACAGCAAAATATCAATTCTTATTTCACTTCATTCATCCTCTTTACCATTTACACTGTCATATGTCACGGTTCTCACCAGATGGGTCCAAAGCAGAGGTGGTATTCAGCCGGTTCGGACTGGTTCGGGTGAACCGGTAGTGAAAATTTTGAATAGTTCAGAGAATCGACAAATACCACCTGTGCCTGGCCCCACTCCCACCTGCCCGCTTACCGGCTCATGCTTGCCCCACCCACCCACTTACTCTGCCTGCCCTACCCTACCCCACCCTATATATCTTGCCTTCGCCACGCGGCCCAGCTAATCTCCACACCTCGCCTCCATGCCTCACCTGTTCTGCTCACCAAAGGTAAGCATGCTGCCCTCTTGCCCTTTGCCTTGGGTCGGGGCTCATGGATGCGCAATTCCCCAGCTCCAGCCTTGCTCCGGAGTCACCGCCTGCTTGCCATTCACCTCGGCTGGATTGGGGAACATACCATTACCCCGCTCCAGCCTTGCCCCAGGCCTCCACCCACATGCCACCGCCCCCCTCTGGCCTCAAACTATAGCTCCCCAGGCTGAAGCAATTTATTCAGCCTATGGCCTGCCACACTAGGCCGAAGGGCTGCAGGGGCAGCAGCGGAGGCGCAGGAGGTCTGAAGCGGTTTGGGAATGGACTGGACAGTTCTTCTTACCTGTAAGAAGTCCCATCCAGAAAGTGTTGCAGCGGAGAACTTGCAGCCGCTTCTTCCGCCGCTTGCCGAACCTCTGTCGCTCGCGGAGACACTCCATGTGTTCTCCAGGTTGGCAGCTGCTTCTCTCCACTGCTGCTCTTGCTGGGAGAGTGTCTTGTGCAATTTAGTAACTATGAATCGCCACTTTCCTCTAAGTCCCATCCTGAAAGCGCTGCAGCACAGAGAAGCAGCAGCCATGTTGAATGCTGTTTCTCTCAGCTGCAGCACTTTCCGGATGGGACTTAGAGGAAAGCGGCAGCTCACAGTTGCTAAATTGCACAAGATGCTCTCCCAGCAGTGCAGAGAGAAGCAGCTGCTGCCCCGGAGAGCAGAGATGGAGGGGAGCAGGCCCTGAATGTTGTACTGTGACAATAAAGATTTGGATTTGGATTTGAAAGGCTGCATGGTTGAGCGTTACCATGTGGCGGAAGCTGCGCATGTGCAGAAGCCATGCACATGCACATGCGCAGAAGCCATGCATGGGCACATGAAGCCATGTATGTACATGCACAGAAGCCATGCACGAGCACATGCATAGAAGCCATGCATGCACACATGCACAGAAGCCATGCAAGCACACATGCGCACGCTCACATTTTTGGCAAACCAGTGGTGGAATTATTTGAATCCCACCACTGGTCCAAAGAGCCTTTCGATTCTGGCAGTAAATAAATACAAGGAATAGGGAAATATATATTTTCTTTTACCATCTTTTATGGTATTGGTCAATCAAGGTTTTCTTATGGATGTATAAAATAAAATAAGATGTGAAGCTGTAGACTATTTTATTAATCTTAATATCAACAATGTCATAGGCAGCATTCTCTCCTAATGATAAAATCAGATTTCCAGTCAGATTTCTCACAATTTGACTACTAAGCACAAAATCCAATTTTGCCTCAAGCATGCTCATGCTATTTTATGCAAGCAGGGATTTCTAATCTATAGACTTCCTTATAAACCTATTTTATAATATTTTATTATTATATATTATATATTGTATACCTATTTCTTATAAGCCTATTGTTAATGGCATAATGATTTGCTACAAAGATGTATGTAATGTGACCATTTTGATAAAAACATTGAAAATAGGGGATGATATATTCAACATGATCTCAAGGAAGCAATGCTTAATGAAAAGGTTGTACAGTATTATCCCTGGCCTGATTATTGCTGTTCTGTCATTTCATTGTCATTTAATGTATAGAATTGGTTGGAAAACTGAAATTATAATTATGGAATGATCATTTGTTTTTATTATAGCTTTGGTTTATTTTTGTTTCTTAAATGTTAATGCAGAGTTTGGTATATTTTTTAAAAAATGTATAAATGCCACAAAGCTAGTTAAAACTATATTACATCCATATTAAGAAAGTCAAGTTTTCTCCACTGCCTATTTCTGAGCTAGAAAAATCTGCATTCCATCTATTGTTAAGGACACATTAGTAGGGAAGCAAAAGGAAAAGATAATTGCTAGCCATCTAATAGTTGGGCTGCAGCTTGTCTCCATGAAATAAAAGCAGAGGAAACAGTTTTTGGATGAGGGGAGGGAGGAAGAGAGAGAGAGAGAGAGAGAGAGAGAGAGAGAGAGAGAGAGAGAGAGAGAGAGAGAGAGAGAGAGAGAGAGAGAGAGAGAGAGAGAGAGAGAGAGATTTCACTTATCCTAGAGGGCTGGATTTTATCACCAAGGCTGAGATCTCAGCCTCTGGCAGCTTTCAATAATCTGTAATATTTATCGAACGTGCCAATGTTTGCACACCTAACATTCAGCTGATTCTCTAGGCCAGTAAAATGGCCAGTTTTAACACTTAATTAACTCCTGAGGTCTTGAAATCCTTCAAGATAAAGTCCTTTTCACCAATCTCCTCCTCAACTGTTTGTTTGCCAGATTGTAAAATGCTGTCAATTAAAAGGCAGGATAGCGCAATATCATCAGATCCAGAGTCTCTTTAATCAGCCCAGTCTCTTTAAGCCCCCCTCCCACACCCCACAGACCACCCTCCTTCTTTCTCCCAATCTACAGCATATAGATTATTCTTATAAGACTTGAATTAAATTATGGAAGGTGGAGAACATAATTGTTCTCTTCTTATCCCCTATAGATTAATAATTAAGAATGTCCTTCAGAGGAGAAACAGCAACCGGAAGCATCTTTACATTAAGCTAGGATACATAAAAAATGAATGACAGGTTCAGTTTAATTCAAGAACAGGTAGTAGAGCACTGAGGCAGCTACCAGCCCACCACCCACCTCTGAATTATTATTTGAAAAGGATGCCAGAGGATTATAGAAGAACCTTGTGTCTGCTCCAATTAAGATCAACATTTTTCGCTCTTCTTCGGCTGAGCTTCTGGCTTGCAAGAATGAAAACATATTGACCCCTGCTGGAACAGTGATGTACTACAGATCTTTTTGGGAAAAACAGAACATTATTTTTTATGCCTGTAAGAAATCATAGCCATGCTATTGCCAATGTCAATGGGGTAATATACAGCTAAATCGTCCTTTGACTGTAGCGGAGATTAACAAAAGCAGATTGAAACACAGATGAAAGCTAGAATCTGACATAGGCTAAGTTACACCCTTTTATGAAAAGGAAGCCCACTTGGTTTGGCAATTGTAACAACATGTAAAAAGACTTTTGAAACTTCAGCAAGTTGTCATCTTTTTTTATCACTTTCGTTGAACTATATCCCTACCATAATCACTCTCAACCTAACCTTGAAAATTACATTTTATGTTTTTGCTTATCCAAATGAATCTTAGTTTCATGAATCAATTCAAACTTCATCATTCTCGGTTTCGGGCAAAAATCATGTGAAAGTTCACACCAGGTTGTGACTCAAAACTAAGTCAATACAGTCCAATTCCAGAGCTGCTGCACCCTACAGCCTCGCCTCACCCCGATAAACCATGGATGACTAAGTTAGAGCTTTGCTTCTTTTATATATATATAAATTTATATTTTGCCCTAATCTCTTTGCAATTATTAAAAATCAGGATGCATTTTCCCGCCATGTTGAAGCAGAAAACATTGAAAATTTGTAGCGTCTAAATGACCTAATCTGGTCCCCCAAAAAGCTAAACTCTTTGTCAATATGTGCATGGGTTTCCAGGACTGTAAACAAGACCTCACAATGTTTAATTCAAGAAAATCTATTTCTATATTGTTTCTACATGCCCATGTAGTTCCTGAAGTTGAATGGTGGGGTTGTGTCTGTCTCTCTTGAATGGATTCAATATAATTAAAGACTAGAAATACCAAAGTGTCCTGGTTTTGTCCACATACAAGATGTGGCCCTTTCGTTTTATTTTGACACTCATCACTGTGGTCTTCGGCCACCCTCTCGTTCTCCAGGGCTGGGCTTCTAGCCTCCAGCAGATTGCCCACACTTACTGTAAACAAAAATAAGCAATATGTAGGATGGTAAAATAAGATGACGGTATCCTTTGCATCTTTTTTTCCCCCAACTGATACTCTAATTCCACGTCCAACAAATTTCAACTCAGCTTGTGTGGTGAGGCTATACTTTGTCTCTCAGTGCCATAGCAACACCAAAGGTCCACAAACCTATTATTTTCTAGGAAAAGTAGCAGGTAGATCCGACCGTTTTCATTGCTGGGTAAGCATTTCATCCATCATGCAGAGATGTGAAATATTTCCCATTTGTTATGGTGGCACTTGCCAGTCATGGCTTTCTCTCACAACTGTGCAAGTAAAACTATCACTAAAAAGGGTCCAGCAATAGGAAAATATTACAATGTCTGTCAATACCTTTCAGGCGGGATATTATAGAACAGAACATCAAAATGCAGAACTGAATTTTGAGAAAAATGGTTCTCCAGAGAGTGCTTCAAATGTCAAATTCTTTTTTTATTACAGGTCAGTGACCACGACTAAATAAATCTTACTCAATGAAACCTGCAGAATACAATCTACAAAATAGAGCACACAAAGTAAATGCTTGCACAATTGTGCTATCAACAATAGCTAGGTTTTACAAGCTCCAAAAACAAACTTTGGAATAATGATAGTTACATTTGGGGTCATTATCGACCACAAAAAATTGAATAAAAAATTCTTCTGTCTTTCCTAGAAATGGACTTAGAATAGGCGTTAGTAACTTCTTATATATATCTTAATAAAAATTGCTATAGAATATTAGAGTATGTAGCAATAGCACTTAGACTTATATACCGCTTTACAGTGCTTTGCAGCCCTCTCTAAGCGGTTTACAGAGTCAGCATGTTGCCCCCAACAATCTGGGTCCTCATTTTACTCACCTCGGAAGGATGGAAGGCTGAGTCAACCTTCAGCCTGGTGAGATTTGAACTGCCAAATTGCAGGCAGTCAGCAGAAGTAGCCTGCAGTACTGCACTCTAACCACTGCGCCTGAATTGAAACTGGAAAACACAGGCAAGGGTTACATTTGCAGTGAGCTAGGAGCAGGACAAGGACAGTATCTTCAGATGTAGGGTTTCCTGCCTAAGCAGGGGGTTGGACTAGAAGACCTCCATGGTCCCTTCCAACTCTACTACTACTACTACTACTACTACTACTACTACTACTACTACTACTACTATTATTATTATTATTATTATTATTATTATTATTATTATTATTATTATTATTTCACAAAAAAATGTAATACACAGCAAACGAGATTTATATGCTGGATTTCGTATCACTATATCACAAGTCAAACACTTCCCAAGCATCTAGGACTGTGTGATGTATTTTCGTATGATGCGCGCAGATCCAAGTTGCCTTTTGCAACTGACAGATCGTGATTTTTTCAATGTTTATTGTTTTCAAATGCCGGTTAAGGCAGGGGTGGCCAAACCGTGGCGCATGCGCCAAACGTGGCACATTGGATGATTGCAAGTGGCGCATTACAATCATCCAACGGACAGAAAAGGTGACGCTGTTTTACAACTGTGAAGAAAAATGTACAGATAAATTTGGTCAGTGGATAACAATTATGCAGGAAGAAGGGGATCGGAAAATAAGAAGGTTTTAGCGAGCGAAAGTGATTCTGACCTTCTTATTGTCCGATCCCCTTCTTCCTGCATAATTCTGGAGAGCGCGCGCAGTTCGAAGTCAAACTCCGGCAGTGACGAAATGAGCAAAGTTGGCTCTTCTGTGACTCGTGGACTTCAACTCCCAGAATTCCTGAGCTAGCAGGGCAGAGGAGGAAGTAGTCAGTCACAAGAGCCGGCCCCACTGCTCGTGTGCCGTTACTTCAGAGCAAAGGAAGCATGGGGGGAGGGGGGGTAGAGGTGAAGAAGGAGGCGGCAGCGGCGGCAGCAATCCGAGGCTTCACCCCAAAGCTAAGCAATTGCCCGTTGCCCACACACCCTGAGGTGCGGGACTCCACAGCTCCATTGGGGAAAGGGAGGACAGCAGGGCTCTGAGGAGGGGGCCCGCTGTTGCTGCCTCCGCTGCTGCTGCTGCTTCTCGGAATGCAGAAGCTGCGTGGAAGCTCCGCCCGGGGCGAGTCTTCTCATCGCCCCACGCTTGCTTTTGTTCCCGCCGGCTGCTGGTGCTGGTGAGGTGCTTTGCCAGCCCTGGTTGTTGTGACTGTTACTCCTGTGGGGGGTTCTTATTTCCAGGGGGGAGAGGGGAAGCGCCCTCTTTCCCTCCCTTTTGAAAGAGGCACAGGGATGCCAGAAGTGGTGGAATCAGGACTTGGCATCTTGGAAGAGGGCTGGGCGAGGGAGAAAGGAGCCACGGTGGGGATTGCTTTGCAGGGAGAAGGAAAGTTAGGAAGGAAAGTTAGGAAGGAAAGTTAGGAAGGAATGAAGAGAAAGAAAGAAAGAAAGAAAGAAAGAAAGAAAGAAAGAAAGAAAGAAAGAAAGAAAGAAAGAAAGAAAGAAAGAAAGAAAGAAAGAAAAAGAAAAGTTAGGAAGGAAGGAAGACAAAGAAAGAAGGAAGGAAGGAAGGACAAAGAAAGAAAGAGGGAGGAAGGAAGGAAGGAATGTTAGGAAGGAAGGAAGACAAAGAAAGAAAGAAAGAAAGAAAGAAAGAAAGAAAGAAAGAAAGAAAGAAAGAAAGAAAGAAAGAAAGAAAGAAAGAAAAGTTAGGAAGGAAGGAAGAAAAAGAAAGAAGGAAGGAAGGAAGAAAAAGAAAGAAAAAAAGAAAGAAAAAAAGAAAAAAGTTAGGAAGGAAGGAAGACAAAGAAGGAAGGAAGGAAGGAAGGAGAAAAGACAAAGGAAGAAGGAATGAAGAAGGAAGAAAGGAAGGTTAGGAAGGAAGGAAGACAAAGAAAGAAAGAAAGAAGGAAGGAAGGAAGGAAGGAAGGAAGACAGAAAGAAAGAAAAGTTAGGAAGGAAGGAAGGAAGACAAAGAAAGAAGGAAGGAAGGAAGGAGAAAAGACAAAGAAAGAAAGAAGGAAGGAGGAAGAAAGAGAGAGAGAGAGAGAGAGAGAGAGAGAGAGAGAGAGAGAGAGAGAAAGAAAGAAAGAAAGAAAGAAAGAGAAAGAAAGAAAGAAAGAAAGAAAGAAAGAAAGAAAGAAAGAAAGAAAGAAAGAAAGAAAGAAAGAAAGAAAGAAAGAAAGTTGTATGGCCGCCCTGAGTCCTGCGGGAGTGGGGCAGCATACAAAAATGACCAAAATAAATAAATAAATAATAAATGGCGGATCGGAACTCGTCTGCGAAAAAAATTTGGCGGATGGTATGCTTAAGGTTGGCCACCACTGGGTTAAGGTCTTTTGGCACAGCACCCAGTGTGCCGATTACCACTGGGACCACCTGTACTGGTTTATGCCAGAGTTGTTGTAATTCGATTTTAAGGTCCTGATATCGGTTAAGTTTTTCTTGTTGTTTTTCATCAATTCGACTGTCACCTGGTATGGCGACATCAATGATCCACACTTTTTTCTTTTCCACAATCGTGAGGTCTGGTGTATTATGTTCCAAAACCTTGTCAGGTTTATTATTATTATTATTATTATTATTATTATTATTATTATTATTATTATTATTATTATTATTATTATTATTATTATTATTATTATTATTATTATCATCATCATCATCATCATCATCATCATCATCATCATCATCATCATCATCATCATCATCTTCCTGCATTGAGGAAGCAATGATTGGCTTCTAATGGTGATGAGGCAGCAGAAAATGTACACCTAGAATTACTAAGAGTAAAAGATGGATAGTCAAACATCATTGAAAAGGGTTTACAAGAGGGCTGATTTGGATAAAATGTGCATGTACGGGTAGTTGCATTTAGCAACTTTAACTGGGACCAGCAATTCAGTTGTCAAGCAAAGCAATCAATAAGTGATTCTCACCCCAGTGGGATTGGCACACAAACTCACTTCAAGGAGCCAAGGAACTTTGACTGGCAGGGTCTAGGAGAAGAGCCTTTTCTGCGGTGGCCCCTGCCCTTTGGAACATTCTGCACCAGAGGAGAGATCCACACACTCCCTTCTGACCTTAAAACCAGGCTTTTCTATGCTGGAGATGGTTGATGGGATAAGAGGGAAGACCCCGTGCCATCTGTCCCCTTGTTTTTTAGTCTCTATTTAACAATTATTAATTTTAACTTTTTAATTTTAGCTTTTTATCATATTGCAAGCCACCCTGAGTTGCTCCAACTGTGAGGTGGGAGGCATATAAATTTAGTAAATAAATGAATACAATTTTACACACACACACACACACACACACACACACACACACACACACACACACACACACACCTCTTTCACTAGGTTGATAGTACTTCCTGCCTGCCTGCCTGCCCGCCTGCCCACCTGCCTGCCTGCCCGCCTGCCCGCTTGCCCGCCTGCCCCCCTGCCCGCCTGCCCGCAAGCCCGCCTTCCTCCTTTTTGTATAAATGTATACCTTCCTTTCTTCAATTTGAATGCCTCAATAGTTGAAAAGGTTGTAACAGATGAAATTTCCACAGTATACAATGGATAAACATCTGCTGTAAGAACAAGTTAAAACAAATAACATCCATGATAAAATAATAAAAAATGTCCATTAGGGTACAATTAAAACTGAATAAATGATATCCTTATCACAAATCAGTGTAGATTAAATGGTAATAAGCACTCCAATATATATCAAGAATTCAAACTGCAGCTTGAAATTGACCATCAACCTGTGGTGTTTTTATTTAAAAGTCTGCAGGACTCCCTGCAATCTGTTGAATATTCCTTACTATCTGCCTTGCCTAGATGTAACTATTCTGCCTGTCAGAAGAAAGTCAGCCATTTAATACAAGGACTTGGAAGGGAGATATTATTTCACCCTGTGCCAGGTCTGGGCCTCTTGTTGCAGGAATCAAATAGTTGTTAGGTTTCTGCACATGATAAATTGTAATTAAATCTTTTGCTGGCAGTCAGTAGTACCCGCTGCTTTGTCTTTTTCCACAGCCAGAAACATTTGAGCAGGACTTGCCATAAACCAAATACCAGTCAACCATCCCATCAACTGCCAGTCCATTTTTAATAAGGGCTTTCAGGATCAGTTGATGTCTGCTGGCAATTGCAGGCATGTCTAATGAGGGTTGCTGCTTTTTTTCCTGCTGGCTCCAATCTCTTGCTCTTTTGAATCCTCTGGGCTTCACTGCGCTTTGAGGCCTGAGGCCAGAGACCACAATTCCTTAATTGAATTAAATCTGTCTTGGAACGTTTCCACCAGAGGCATCATCCTTCTCCAAACAGGAGGCCTCATACTTCACAGGCAAGTTCCTCCTGTAGAAATCTCCATCTCTATCAAAATCTCTATCAATAGCAGTGGTGGGTTCCTACAGGTGCGGTCCACTCTATAGCACCGGTAGCAGCCCGCTGGTGATGTCACAGTACCGGTGCGGTCGGTTGCCGGTGCCTGGGCGACGCCATTTTTTTGAAAAAAAATTTAATTTTTTTTTTAATTTTCTTCTGCGCATGCCCAGAAGCCGAGTTTTCGGCACTGCTCATGCGCTGCCTTCCTACCCCACAGTGAGTCCAAGCAGGGGAGGATGGCTGAGGGAGCGCGTGAGACGCTGAAAGAACGGGTGGCAGGACCTATCTCCATTCCCCTCCCTTCAGCAGTCCGAGAAGCCACGAACGCGTGGTGATGATCCTAGGCATTTTTGCACGTTTGAGGCTTCTCGAGCTGCTGAGGGGAGGGGGAATGGACGGCAGGACCTATCTCAATTCCCCTCCCTTCAGCAGTCCGAGAAGCCACGCCCACCCGGTCACATGGCTGGCAAGCCACACCCACAAAATAAGCCACGCCCACAGAATGATAGTAAAAAAAATAGGAACCCGCCCCTGATCAATAGATATTAGAGATGAGGAATGGGATGACAGAGGAATTCAGAACATTCTTTAAAACCATTTAACAATAGCACGCTAAAATTCATTATTGTCATTATTATTCGGTTTCTAAAACTTCTACCATCTTCTAGGTTAGATTTAAATGAGTTCTTAGCAAGCTTATATTGAATTTCGTGCATGAGTCTTATTTAAATTATGGAATATACTTGTGACGAAGTTGAACATTTTAGGTGCCAAAATGCATCCCCCAAATTGAGCATTTAATCTGCAAATGGGTCTATCCATGAATATATGCCATAATACTTCATATATTTTTTTTAAATTAAATTTCAGCAAAAGATAAAATACAAAAGACAAGAGATGAGGGAAAAGAGAGTGCAATCAGAAGTGCAAAGAGAAATAAAAAGAAAAATTTAATTTAATTTAATTAATTTAATTAAAAGTTCTTATAGGCCGCCCAATCCCGCAGGACTCAGGGCAGCGTACAACAGAGATAAGAATGATACAATAAAATAATTTTAAAAAACATTACATTACATTTTAAAACCATTCATACATGGGGGAATCCTCTCTTCACCCCGCCTGCTGGAAGAGCCATGTTTTCACGGCTTTACGGAAGGCCAGTAGGGTGGGGATAGTCCGGATCTCTGGTGGGAGTTGGTTCCAGAGGGACGGGGCTTCCACAGAGAAGGCCCTCCCCCGCGGTCCCACCAACCGACATTATTTGGCCGATGGGACCCGGAGGAGGCCCACTCTGTGGGACCTCACTGGTCGTAGGGAGGTATGTGGTAGGATGCGGTCCCAAAGGTAACCTGGCCCTGAGCCATGTAGGGCTTTAAAGGTCAAAACCAACACCTTAAATTGCGACCGGAGACTAATAGGCAACCAATGCAGCTGGTGGAGAATGGGTGTTACGTGGGTGTATCTCGGTACACCCACCACAGCTCGTGCAGCTGCATTCTGTATTCTGAAGAGGGCAAAGGGGAAGAAGAAGAAGTTCCAACTTTTTTCAGTAAAGATACAGTTAAAAATATAGTAATAATTATTGAGTTGTGGGAATAACGACAGGAGACAGACTTCAAAAGGAACTTCTTTACTTGGCAACTTCTCTGTACAACCAGCAACTTGCAGTCTGCCAGCTAGCCCTTTTATACGGAGCTGTCAGATGCAACAACCAATATTGTTTGAGCATTCTCACGCTCAAACGCTGGACCTGGGTGAAACCATGTATGCAGACAGTACATAACAATAATAAAATACAATCAACAATAGTACACAGTATTTAAATATTATCATAACAGTTCTATTTGTCAAATTAGGAATCCTAGTAGACAATCACTTAAATATGAGCCAGCAGTGTGGCAGCAGCCAAAAAAAGCCAACACAATCATAGGTTGCATTAACAGAGGGATAGAATCAAGATCACATGAAATATTAGTACCACTTTATAAAGCCTTAGTAAGATCACACAAAACTGCATCCAGTTTTGGTCATCATATTATAAAAAAGATGTAGAGACTCTGGAAAGAGTGCAGAAAAGAGCAACAAAGATGATTAGGAGGATAGAGGCTAAAACATATGAAAAATAATTGCAGGAAATAGGTTTGTCTAGTCTAGTGAAACGAAGCACTAGAGGTGACATGATAGCAGTGTTCCAATATGTGAGGGGCTACCACAAAGAAGAGAGGTCAACCTATTTTCCAGAGCACCAGAAGACAAGACAAGAAACAATGGATGGAAACTAACCAAGAAGAGAAGTAACATGGAACTAAGGAGAAACTTCATAACTGTCAGAACAATTAACCACTGGAATAATTTGCCTTCAAAAGTTGTGGTTGCTCCATCACTGGAGGCTTTTAAGAAGAGACTGGACAGCCACTTGTCTGGAATGGTATAGGACAGTGGTGGCGAACCTTTTTCGGCTCGCGTGCCGAAAAAGGGGGGGCGCGCTCGCGCGTGCTCGCACGCCCACACCCATTCCCTCCCCCCCACGCATGCGCACAACACCCCCCCCATGCTGCCTCCTGCGCATGCGCACACACCCCCACCCCCGCACAGGCCCACTTACCGGAGCCTGGAACGACGAAACGGAGCCTGGAACGATGAAACCGGCAAACCGGAAGTGCGAAAAAAACGCACTTCCGGTTTGCTGGTATGCTGTTTTTTGCACTCCGGAGGGTTCAGGGAAGCTCCCTGAAGCTCCGGAATGCAAAAAACTACAAAACGGACAAACCGGAAGTGCGGAAAAGTGCACTTCCGGTTTGTCCGTTTTGTAGTTTTTTGCATTCCGGAGCTTCAGGGAGCTTCCCTGAACCCTCCAGAGTGCAAAAAACAGCACACCGGCAAACCGGAAGTGCGTTTTTTTGCACTTCCGGTTTGCCGGTGGGAACCCTCACGTGCCGGCTTCTATGGCTCTGCGTGCCAGCTCTGGCACGCGTGCCATAGGTTCGCCACCACGGGTATAGGATCTCCTACCTAAGCCGGTGTTTGGACTAGAAGACCTCCAAGTTCCTTTCCAACTCTGTTATTCTATTAAATCCCAAAGTTAAATGTTTATTTTTTCAGTTTGTTACCAAAAAAAATCACACAATGGTTTCAAAATAAAAACAAAGTTAGATGAAGTTAGATGTCTTTAATCAGAATAGACAATTTCCCTATTTAGCCAATTCCATTAGCTTCACCATCTATTCATTTGTAGGAATTTGTGAGTCCTTCCATCTAGGTGCATACAAGTCTTCCTGCTATTGTCATATAAAGAAACAAAGTCCCATGTTTTCTTTCAATTTGTTTATTCACCATAATAGCTTTAAAGTACCCATATATCCCATATACTGTAGTCTTATGCATAAGACCATATGCAGATAAATTGACCCTTGTATTTTAAACTAAAATAACATAAAGAGTTGGATAATCTATGGATTACCCTCAGATAAACCAACTGTGAAAATTGAAACATAGAAAAATTTCTAGAGTTGGCTTATATGGGGGTGGGGTTATCCACAAGTAAATACAGTAGACATCAATAAATTCTATTCATGCCTGCCATTCAAGATAGGCCAGTCAGGGAATAGAATAGGAGCCCAGGTGGCTCAATGGTTAAATTGCAGTTTTGCTGCAAACTCTGCCAATAGCCTGGAGTTCAATCCTGATGGGGGCTTAAGGTTGACTCAGCCTTCCATCCTTCTAAGTCTGGTAAAATGAGGTTGTTGGGGGGCAATATGCTAACATTGTAAATCACCCAGAGACCACTGTAAAGCACTGTGGGGCGGTATATAAATTTAAGTGTTATTGCTATTGCTATTGTTAATAGATACTGAAAGAACAATTGGGACTCTGCTTTCTCTTACACCAAAGATAATCAAGGCAGGGTTATCCTGAGTTTCTTTGTCACCTCCTCTTCCAGAGCTAAACTGATGTTTACATAGTGGTTTTTCTTCAAGACTGTCTCTAAACACCTCCACTCTACTGATTCAAGTAATTGAGGGAGCCTTTTCTTTTTCATTTTTGACTGCGGAATGTGGGTTAATTTGACATATTGAGAGACCAAAATCTGAAGAATGAATTGGGGATGGTATAAATAGGGCCCCACAGGGGGAAAATATCCTGGGGTATCTGGGTGGGTTAATGTTGTGGGACACTCATGTACTGCAGCTCAGTTGTGACCGCTGCTGAGTCTGATCCAATACTACTGAGTTTTATAAACTAAAAACTAAAAACCTGGTTCATCATGTGAACCATACTGAACTTAAACTTTTTACAGTTTCTAACACCAGCTGGTTGTCAAGTGATTACTCTAAAATGTTAAACTATTTTCCCTTAAAAGAAGATTTAAGGAAAAGTTTTATTTATATTTTTATTTATACCATAATTAGTTATGCATCATTAGTTGAAATGTGTTAGTTGCAACAGGGACGTTTGTACAATTTTGCACAGTCCTTTATTTAAAGGATACTCTGTAATCTGGAAGATGAGTTATGCAACTGATTTTTTTTTCTTTTTTGGTTTGAAATTTTTCTCTGTTTATTTAAGTAGCTTCTTCAGTCCGAAACATTTCAAACCAAAAAAGAAAAGAAGTCCAGTTGCCGGGATTCAACTGCCACACAACTCTATCTGGATGACTGAAAATCTTCATCAACACTAATTGTAAGATTAATTCATTAAAAAAATAATGAAAAAAATATGAGTACAGAGATAAGGACTATGGAATTGCCTAACAAGATTTAATACCTGAAAAGCTTATACTGAGTATGGTTACAGACTTCATTATAGAAATCATCTAGACAAAGTTTGAACTCTATATGCAAATTTTATTCAGTTTTATTCAGTTACTTCCTATCTATTTGATGATGCAATTCCTCTTCTTCTGTAAGAGAGGCCATCTTAGAGGGATATTAATTATAACCAAAACTTTAAAACTCAGGTATTTTATTACAGCATTGCTTTGTTCTTGTTAATACATCCATCATCACTGCTCTTTAAAAATTGATTGGCATTTTAGACAAATCAAGAGTCCATCAATCAAACTCTCAGAAGTGAAACTCCAGTCTTGTGCCTGCTACTTTTCAAGAATCTAAATTAGATTATTTTTCTTTCAATGATAGTATGGTTGTCTTCTAGCCATTTCCTTATTGAGTCAAGGTATCAAAACATCAAAACCCTAAGTATGTGGGTGTGTATATGTATTGGATAATTATTTGATAATTACTTCTAACAGGAAATGCCATTTCAAGCAATCAACCCCAAACTACACTTTAGGTTTAAGTATATCTATAAACCTACAGTAAACTATACTTCTACCTCAGTCCTATAGAATCTATTAATTATCGTCTGTCTGTGTCTCATCTATCTATCTATCTATCTATCTATCTATCAATCAATCAATCAATCAATCAATCAATCAATCAATCAATCAATCAATCTATCTATCTATCTATCTATCTATCTATCTATCTATCTATCTATCTATCTATCTATCTATCTATCTATCTACGGTACCTACCTACCTACCTACCTACCTACCTACCTACCTACCTACCTACCTACCTATCTATCTATCTATCTATCTATCTATCTATCTATCTATCTATCTATCTATCTATCTATCTATCTATCTATCTATCTATCATCTATCACAAAATGATTTTTATGAAGCTTCATCAATGCCGCAACAGTCATTTGGTAGTCTAGAAACACTACCAGCATTTAGCTCATTTCAATTTTAAAAAAAGTCTAATTAGCATGCCAGCTGTTAAAATGTATGCTACCAACCGAGTCCTTCTGCCAGCCTTAAGGAAAGAAACCTTAGTTACTACACAATTTGCTATCAATGGAGCCATTGTATTTAAAAATAGCTTTTCCTTGAGTTGGGGGCCATAGCCAAAGAAACAATTAGTAAGTCAGCCTTTTAAAAAATTGCATTTGCCTTCTTGAAAAGAGGCTTGATTTGGTGCCTTTATGCAATTTCTTGAAAGGCAGCTAAAAAGTTGCTCTGTTACTCAGTTAGCATTGTTACCTTTGACAAAGGATGAACAAATAGAATCTGCATTTGAGTAGTGAAACCATTCACATGAACTTTGTAAGAACAGGAGCAAGATGATATTAAGCCAAACTTATTTCTGATTCCAGTTGCTGAAATTAAATCCAAAACTCCTGATGCCAGCAATGGACAACTGTGCAACTGGTGGCATGCTACAGCTGCAAACACATTGTCCTATTTCTTGAGGAGTCACTTGGAGTGACTAGATATGGTCTACTTGCAGGGAAAGCCCTGTACCAATAGCAAGTTATCATCCATACCACTTTTTAAATATATTTGGCATACTCCTTCTTGATGCCTTTCAGATCAGTTACGACTAATAAACATACAATTTAGACATTCTGGCAGTTTTAGTAAAGTTAATAAATAACCAGTCTTAAGGTGTTTACAATAAATAACCAGGCTTAAGGTGTTTACAATTTCCACTTCTGTATCAGAACCCCCCAAAAATGCCATTTAATATTAAGAATATTATTTCATTTTATTGGATTTAAAGATTGCTCAAATTGAAGAAGATTCTTATATTAGATACTATCTAGATCAGTGTTTCTCAACCTCAGCAACATTCAAATATGTGGATTTCAAGTCCCAGAATTCCACAGCCAACAAGGCTGTCTATGGAATTCTGGGAGTTGAAGTTCACACATCTTAATGTTGCCGAGGTTGTAAGGATATCATTACGTCGTAAAACAGAATGCAGGATTGCCGGTATTTCAGTTTAATATTTGGTTAACAGATAAATCATCTAAGCAGCCACTGAATAATTGCAACTTTTCTAGCTAATTGAAAGAAATGCCCTCTCTACAAGATATGGTGCATCCTCCAGTCTGAAATTCATTAGGTTAATAATCCATCCACAGTCACTTCTTACAGATGTAACGTTTTTAAAAATCCTCCTCTTAAATGTGACATTGGTATTCTGTAATCTTGTTTCCATATTAGTCTTTAATCTGGTTTAGAGTCAACAAACTATCTTTATCTTCAGATTATCTTTGGGGACAATACTATGACAATTACTTCCATACATAGGAATGTATCTGCTAAGTCTTTTCTATACTTACTTAAAAGAACAATTCATAGAGTTCAAAGATCATTAGATTTTTTAAAAAACTTGAATGTGATCTAGGTGACCAAGTTCTTCCAGGTTCTAAGCAGAAACATGTTTTGCACATGTGTTCTGTGATTGACTCACATTTTACTCTAGGAAGAGAGGATGCATAGACAAACTAGCTCTTCCTATTTGCTTTCTGGAGTGGCACACCATTTGCTTGCAAGTAAAAGTCCACTCCTCTACTCGCAACAGAATATCTTATGCCACCAGACTTGAAATTTTGGGCTTAGACAACTTAGAACTACGCCGCCTTCGGTCTGACCTAAGCATAGTACCTAAAATTATTTACTACAATGTCCTATCTGTCAATGACTGCTTCAGCTTCAACCACAACAATACATGAACACACAATAGATATAAACTTAAGGTAAACAGCACCAAATTCGATTGCAGGAAATACGACTTCAGCAACAGAGTGGTCAATGCCTGGAATGCACTACCTGACTCTGTGATTTCTTCCCCAAACCCCCAAAACTTTAACCTTAAACTATCTACTGTTGACCTCACCCCATTCCTAAGAGGTCTGTAAGGGGCATGCATAAGCGCACCAATGTGCCTACCGTCCCTGTCCTAATGTCCTCCTTTATTCATATCTATTTCATGTATTAATAACCATGTTTATACCTATCTGTTATCTAATAAATGCTTGACAAAATAAATAAATAAATAAATAAATAAATAAATAAATAAATAAATAAATAAATAAATAAATAAATAAATAAATAAATAAATAAATAAATAAATACATGACAGGAACTAGCAAGCTCACTGTTTTGACCTTAATATGTTAATTGCTAACCACTTTAACTTCTAGCATGCAGCCTGTGGTTTGCCACTAGAGGTCTAACAAGCAAACAGCCTGTGCAATTCTGTAACTTTCTTTGTGGATTTGCCATTGTCTATGTGTTCAGGTATGTCTGTGTGTGTCTGTGTATTTATGTGTCTGGATGTGTGTGTGTTCCATATTTCATAGGTTCATGCAGAGACTATAATGCAACATCTAGAAATGATGACAATCCCAGTATACAACCAAAAGTATGGAGCTGGTATGTTGACAACACCTTTGTAATAATAATAATAATAATAATAATAATAATAATAATAATAATAATAATAATAATAATAATAATAATAATAATAATAATAATAATAATGAAACAGCTATAGAAGACACAGAGGTGGGTTCCTCCTGGTTCGGACCAGTTCGCCCAAACCAGTAGCGACCCACTGGTGATGTCACAATGACGTCACAGAACCGGTTCGGTCGGTGCTGGTCCGTGGGCATCGCCATCTTTTTTATTTTATTTTTGAAATTTTTTCTTCTTCTGAGCATGTGCAGAAGTTGAGTTTCTGGCACTGTGCATGTGGTCGCCATCTTGTTTTTGGCTTTTATTTATTTATTTATTTATTTTTCCAGATTTTTTTGGTACTGCGCATGCACGCCCACGAGGCGCGTCCACGTGGGCGCGGGAGGAAATGAACCGGTAGTGTGGTAAGTTAGAACCCACCCCTGAGAAGACATATGTAACAATTAACAAGATCTTCAAAAGGAATAACATTTATAAGGGAAGAAGAAAATAGCAATACACTACCTTTCCTAGATATTTTCATCAGTAAAAGAAATTGTGGCAAATTAGAAACACAAATCTGTTATAAAACTACATACATAAATCAGGTGGTTCATTACCAAACTAAGAACCTAACCTCTCACAAAAGGAGAGAGCATTATTCAGATAAGCACAAACACACTGCAGAAACCCAGTACACCATAAATAGAGCTGCGCACACTTGTATGCACACCCACTGCTCGCACAAATGGACCCGCATGCGCTTGCATCAGTAGTGGGTTGTAAAACCTGTTGCTACCGGTTCGTGCACGTGCGACACTTCTGCGCAGAAACGTCCCGGGTGGATGGGCGGAGCCTCCCGCTGCTGCTACCGGTTCTAAGAACCGGGCCGAACCAGGAGCAACCCACCACTGGCTTGCATGCTGCTTGCGCGGCCCAGTTCCAAACAGGTCACAGCCCACTACCAGGCCACGGCCCGGGGGTTGGGGACCCCTGTGCTACATAGTTAGGTAACGAAATTTCTGCATGAAAAGCTCAGAGAGCACCAAGGACTCCACAGTTCCATCCTGAGCTACATATATTTTCCTCTATTGGTATTGTGTATATTACTTTTTCTATTGCTGTATAAAACCATCTCTTCGATAGTCTGTAATCTCCATAGCTTCAAACCCTTCAGTTAACATTATACAGAAAGACGTGAAAAATTCTCCACTTGGTTTTTTTTTTCAGATCAGACAAGGTGAATAGCCAAGAGGCTTCAGAGGAATGAGAAAATATGTAATAGAAAGTAAACAGCAACAGCAGCAATGCCACAACTAATAATCTATTAACTCAAAAACTTCAGACAGAAATTCTAGAGAGATTTTCAAGTTTCCCAAGAATATAGTTTAAAAAAGAAGAAGTCTCTTTCACATGCTGGAGAAAATATTTCAGAAATAGCAAAGTTTGACACAGCATTAGCCTCACAAGGTGCACACAATAGGTAAAGACTTTATGAGCCAGATGTGCTGTGCACATATGGATTTCCAGCCTGTATTTTTATGAACCAGGCGTAAAGCTACACCTCGCATTTTATAATTCAGCAGGGATGTAAAAATAGATGTTCTATATCTAAATACACCATTCAATTCATACAACTATCCTGGCCTGTCCTTAGACTCATTAATGTTACATAAATCTAAAGAACCAAAAGGAATTCTTTGGCTTAATTTTTTTCCCTTCTACACTCGTGACAGTTAAAAAGATTTTTTTTATTCCTCTTTTATTCAAAAACTTCTATTCTCTCAAAAGACGGCTGCCAAAAGGTTTAGAATTCTTGGCACATCTCCATAGAGAGCTACAATTATGGAATCCTTATCCTTTAGCTTCAGGCTCAGCACAATGTCTGTGTATAAGGAAAAAATGCCTCCCATTTTCTCCTCTGTTCCTTCACCTCTATCAAACACTTGTTAATTATTACCTTTGTCTCAAAAGAGAGAGAAAAGGAAAACATTTAGCAAGGAGCACATGCAGCTGAACTGAGTTATTCTCTTACAGTGTAAAGTTCTGTCAACTATATAGGCCTTTCCATATCAAAAATATCAGCCCCAGGCAGGGGTGAAATGCTCCTGGTTCGGGCGGGCCGGTCGGTCGTCGTAGAGCCGATAGAGCTGATAGCGATCGCAGTGCGAGGCTTTCCCCACCCACTTCCCCCACCGGCTTGGACGCCGGCATTTGGGTTCTTTTACCCTCTGTGCATGCGCAGAATGCTTTGCGCATGCGCAGAGGGTAAAAGAACCCAAATGGTGGCATCCAGGTGGGTGGGGGAAGTGGGTGGGGGAAGCCTCGCGCTGCGATCGCTGTCGGCTCTATCGGCTCTATGATGACCGACTGGCCCGCCCGAACCGGGAGTATTTCACCCCTGGCCCCAGGATAGAGCAGCGTGCTCTACTTTTTATGCAACAGGCACTGCGTGAAAAATATGGCCGAGTACAAAATGAACTGCTTATTTTGAAAGCATATTTCAAATCTCTTTGCAGAACAACTGTGGGATGAAATAGGCAGAAAAAAAATAATGACTTAAAAAGCAGGTGAAGAAAAGATGTTGCTTAAAATAATGAGCCCACTGTCCATAGAGTTCTATGCAGAAAGTCTGATTCAGTTCCCAGCAGAGTCACGAAAGTCCAGAAAATTGTTGCCAGTCAGAACAAGCAGTACTGGGCCAGTTAAGACAACTACATTTTCCTGCCCGCATATCTGAGACCAGTATTACTATTTTCAAAATGTTGAGCAACCTGCTTTATGAAAGTCAATATGTGTAAATCCATCACTTAGACAACTCAATTGTTGTGATCTTGTAGCCATAGTTTATAGTTTAACATTATACATCAACCAAGCCCTTATGGCTTATTCTAAATATGACCAAAACAAATAATGGCTTAGTTTGATTTATGGATTCATATTAAACAAAGGATTAAGGTAGAAAAAATTAAGGTAGACTAGAGAACTGCTTGCCGCAGAGCTCCACAGGTTTGAACGAAAGGCCATTTTTAAGAGACCAAAGTCAATTTGTTGCACCATGACATGGAATTGCACAACAGCTGTCCAGATGAAGTCAGAGACACTGACCCAAGCTTTATATAAATATTTTTAATATTCAAATTTACAGCAGGATTAGGAAGAACATAAGATAGAAACACAGGAACATCATGAGGTAAATGAAACAGTATACAGAACACAGAGAAGAAAAATGGAGTTTCCCCTTATATAAACTCCCCCTTATACTTACGGCAGCCAATCATAGCATAGATTACCTCATGCATGAGTCAGTATTTCAACTAATCAACTACAACTATGTGTTCTGGTCTATTGTACACTTTACTGTTCCAGCTACTAAATTCAATATCTGAACATACCAATTAACTTAGGGGAAGCTCTAAAACAGAAAGTCCAGATCTAGAAAATGCTACAACCCTGAACATGCTGAACTGAGAGCCAAAGAACCCCTGTGAAACATCTGAGTTGCTACATTTTGAGTGGAATTACTATGTGCCACTCTTTAACAGTCCTTGTAAACAGGTTGTCTACTAGCTATGTGCCAGAACCTACCAGGTTTAACATAAAAGAGTAATTTCTAAAGTGATTTGAATATCCTGAATCAAGAGATTACTAACAAATTTTAGAGTTTAAACCACAAGATCAAATAAAAGCCACAATATTTCTTCTCATCTGTAAATTCCAGGATAAGTTATTTAAGACTTCCATGTCCCAATAGATTCTGTTCTCAAATAAATATATATTTATTCTGTTTATTTAAACAGATTTTTAAACAAATAAATATATATTATATATATATATATATATATATATATATATATATATATATATATATATATATATATATATATATATATATATATATATATATATATATATATATATATATATATATATATATATATATATATATATATATTCAAATAAATATATATTCTAAAACTAAAATCTTATGGCATTTCCGGATTCCTGAATAAGTGGATAGGTGTGTTCCTATCAAACAGGAAACAAGTAGTCAAAATAGGGAATGCCTTATCAAACCCTGCACCTGTTAACAGCGGTATCCCCCAAGGTAGAGTTTTAGGACCCACACTCTTTATACTTTACATAAATGACATTTGCTATCATATTATAAGCAACTGGGTTCTCTTTGCTGATGAAGTAAAACTATTTAACACCACTGACAATGCTGCTACCCTACAAAAAGACCTTGACTATCTGTCAGAATGGTCAAACAATTGGCAGCTCCAAATCTCAACCAACAAATGCTCTGTCTTCCCCAAATGGGGAAAAAGATCAGAACACAAAATACAAGCTGGGTGGAAGTTTTTAAGATGATGTTGGACAACCATTTGTCCGAAGTAGTGTAGGGTTTCCTGGCTAAGCAGGGGGTTGGACTAGAAGACCTCCAAGGTCCCTTCCAACTCTGTTGTTGTTGTTGTTGTTGTTGTTGTTGTTGTTGTTAAGCCATATGACACTGAGATAAGAGAGAAAACATAGCTGTTCCATTACAGACTCCCTTAAATACTGTATATTGCCATTACAGTTTACTACAGTAGAGTAAGTATAACCTTTGCAAGTATCTTCACAAAGGCGGTCTTACCCTGCACATTGAAATTAACCTAAAGCCCTTCATGGCTTAAGACTGAATATTTATCTCTGTTTATTCTTATTCAACCCCTAAAATCAGCTTAAGTACAGTTTTGTATGGATCCACGGAGGTAACTATTTACAAATCATTCCTAGAAGACAATTAATATCTGCATTAAAATCTTTACACATAAGGCAAAAATATTTTTATTCTTCAGGTCTTTTAGTACATTTTGTCTGTGGCTTTAAATATGTATCATAGAATCATTTAAACTGCTGTATGTTGCCTCCTCCTAATGCTCTTATTGTTCAGATATTGTAATTTAATTACTGTTTTAATTCTTTTTAATTAAGATTTTAGGTTTTTTGTAAATATGAAGGGTTACATGTATTTGGACAGACATGGCATAATTTCTTTCAAATTTGTCAACCTGTATTTTAGAACCTTATAGCACCACTCAAAAATTCTTAAACTAAGAATTGTTCTAAGGTTTGATCTTACAGTAATATTGTCACCTCTCTTACTTGTTCTTTTGATAACACAGTAACTTCTGTGGTGGAAAAATTGTCTACAACTCATTTACTGAGGGAACAAGACAATCATGAACAACTACGAGCCGAGGTGGCGCAGTGGTTAGAGGCAGGTACTGCAGGCCACATTAGCTGACACTGATCCGCAGGTCAGTGGTTCAAATCTCACCGGCTCAAGGTTGACTCAGCCTTCCAGCCTTCCGAGATAGGTAAAATGAGGACCCAGATTGTTGGGGGCAATATAAATATACATTGCTTACTGGTGTAAACTGCTTAGAGAGTGCTTGCACTGTGAGGCGGTATATAAATCTCACAAATAAAATAAAATAAAATAAATGAAATGAAATAAAACTATATTTAACTATAACACCTTAAGAACAAATATTACTGGATATAAATTGCTTCTCCTTGATACCATGCATAATTACAAAATAATTACTATAATTAGAGAAGGGATTACTATAGTCTCTTTTTATTTTTTGTAACCCAAATGAACACTGGAAAGAAATTATGAAAAGGGTTCAGGACTTTGTCTGTCCATTTGCCATCTGGAGAACTTTCTGAAAACAAAATAGCAGAGGCCAAATTTGGGTAGGAGAAGCTGGCAAAGAAAGTTCAGAAACCCACCATAGATTGGATTGCTATTAATTCCATTTCTAAATTCCCATTTTTCCCAGTCACATGATCCAACCCAGGAATTATGTAGAGAAACCCATGTTTCCTAGAGCAAAGGTACAAATAACAGATACAACATGAGAGCAGAGCAGAAATTGATACACTAAGAGAACATATATGTGTTCGTGACATGTATGAAACTCCCTGATTTTATAGTGGAGTGAAAGTACACACCCAACCAAATATTCAGATATCTCAGAAGTAAATGCAGTTGCTTCTTATGGCCACTGCTAGTAAAAACTTGAAAATAAATCTAAAAGTTACACTCTGCATACTTTCCTTATTTCAATTATTTTTTTTGCCTCTCTTTGTTCCTTTTCATGCAGCATAACCATCCATGGCCCCTTTCTTGTCTTACCTTTTCTCCAAGTTCTCTTAGCTTCCTTATAAAGAACTGGCCATTAAACCTTTACCAAAGATTTACTCCAGTACATAGGCACCAACTGGCCTCACTGGCAAATACTAAAATATCCCTCATTTATTCTCTATGCATCCAGTCCTTATTTTCAAATCTCAGAGGTTTATCAGATTGCCTGGAATTGACAGTGTTGAAATCCTAACACTTTTCTAACCATTAAAGGAGTTAGCATTCTGAACAACAAATGATTTTTCAACACAGAGAAAAATAGGTTAATAAGATTTATGAGTTTTAAAGCCAAGCTTCACCAGTGCAATATTGCAGATAACCAGAATAGGGCACAGTATGCTGAAATTGTAGAAGGTTTTATAGTTGCTTGGACAATAGTTACAATTCCATGACTCCAAATTATAGCAAACTTTCTGATTATTGATAATAAAGCTTAATATTCTGTGATTACAAGTAGTTGTGTTTAGAGTGATAAATTAGCATGATTATAAGAAGATCCTAATAGAAACTTTGTAAGTGTATCATGAAGCATATACTTTAGCATCAGCCACAGTGCTGTTAAATCACAATCTGTGCCTTGTTTTTTATGAATTATAGAGGAAAATGTCAATACTTCTATAGCACAAGTTCATAAGAGAGAGTTAGCAGCAGGTTGAAAAAATTGCAAGACTTTTATCTCCACCCCACCCCCCAAAAAAATCAGAGCAAAAAGGGTTATGGGATAGAATACCTCACCCAATATTTAATCCTTAGTATAGAACTAAGCCTATTCCTGCACCATAAAATGACGAGCATAGCTCACACTACATTTTTATTGTCCAAACTACTTATGTTTGCTCTTGAGAGGCACGATGTTTTTAGGAACAAGCAAAGTATAACAACACAAGTTTCTATTTTCCTCTTTCAAAAATTCTATTCCCAAGATCGTTAGAACTTACATTTCTGAAATGTAAGTTTATTAGAACTTACATTTCTGATAGTTAGAACTTACATTTCTCAATTTTTAGGGTCATTTCTAATTGAATTGAATTCTAATTGGAACCATAAATGTCCAGGCTCAAGTTATCCTCATCTGGTCATACGCGAGTTACTAAAAAGCTGACAACTTGGTTTGTAATCAATCAATTAAATGCATTGTTTCTTGTTTACTTTCATTTTCTTATTTAAACTTTAGCTTTACAATTTGGAGTCTGGTTCAAAAATGTTTTGAATAAAAGTCAAAACTTTTGAAACGTTTTGAATGAAACATTATTGAGTTGATAGAATTTCCAAGCAAAAACTTATTCCTGGTAATGTCAAGTTACTTATTTCTGCAAGATTTAACCTGGGGCAATCATTTTGCCATTATTGTTAAATCACTGGAAGGTGACATAATTTTTTGTCAATCTATTATAAATCATCAGAGATCTAGTAGATCCAAATCTTTTCTGATCTATTCCTTCCCTAAACCTGTTTCCTATATTCTATTTGAAGTAAGCTGTCGGATACTTGGCATGGCAGCTGTCAGATACCATCAAATGCTGACAACTGTGATGTGTCACCTGCCAAATACTGTCAAATAGTAACAGCTGTACTTCAGATATGATCACATCTTAACTGTTGCTCCAGGACAGTTGTCAGATACTGTCAAATACTATTTACAACTGGGGGGGGGGAGTATGTCAAATGCTAACATTGACTGTTAACTATTTGGTTAATTCCTGAACCATCAAAATGTGCATAGAAGTTTTGGAAAAACAATAGGAGGAAGTTGGGCAAGGAATACATTTTAATTCTAGTGTAGATTCTAGGAACATTCTGAAACCATATTTAAAGTAAGGCCTGCTAATTGTCTTTTCACACTTTCCAAGCCTTGTCTTTTATTGAAGTGTTCAACGTAATTGTGGAAGTTATGTTTTCATCGCTTTCATCCATGCCCAGAAAAACAAGTAAAAGCTGTATCGCTCGTTTATCAATTTGCAAACAATTGCAATCTAAAGTAGCATCATGCCCACTTTTTTCCTGCTTCTTGGCTTGGATTTTGTTTTGCAACTGTAGGAATTTGAAAACTTCAGATCACTAAAAGCTTTGACCATTTGAGTTCATGTGACTCTGTCTCCTGAAAAAACTCTGGAGACTGAAATAAAATCTTGACTTGCAATCTGTTAAAGAATAGTTGAAGACAGTACTTGATAAGCTGTTGGATAGAATGGGTTTCACCCAGCGGCGGGTTGCTCTCTTACTGGTGCCGGTGCGCTGCGCGCGCATCTCCACACTTCGGGCGCGGGCACGCTTGCAACGCACGCATGCCCCCTCATGCAATTTTGCTTCTGCGCATGCGCGGAAGCAAAATCGACCCAAAATCATCGGGGGAAAATGGCGACACATGCGGTGGACCGGCAGAGAGGGCTCCAGAGTGGTCACGTGCAAATTGTGCAATCGGCCGCTCCCTACCGGAGCTGCGCACTGGGCAGCTCTGGCAGGAACCCACCTCTGGTTTCACCTATTTCATGGGGATACTGCAAGGTAAAAAAAGAACTGGGCAATCAGATTAAAATCAAGACTTTAAATGTAAAGATTTTTTTAGAGGCTGATACCCAAAAGTAGGCAGTACGTGTAAGTAGGGCTACCAGATATGGACTCCAAAGATCAAATGACTACTAGACAGCTACAGGAAAATATATAGAAATATTCATTGCTTTGTTCCCATCTAATGATCACAGAGTTGAGGGATTTTAACTATAAATGAATAGGCCTAAAGACAAATGCAAAATAAAGACAAGGAGAAAGCGGGAGTAGTGGCAACATATAAATAACTATAATGAATATTAAAACATTTTACTCTGTGTTTTGTTTTGATTTTTGCCTTAACAGAATACTATTAGTACTAATTTAAGATGCTAATTATATACACAACATTCCACATTTAGGGTGTAGAATTTTCTTATAAGTAAGGGTTGAATTTTAAAACAAAATGCCCTCCAGAGATTTATGATGTTGAAATAAGTAGGATCAGACAATTTTTTGCATTATTTGGGGCAGGAGGTTAATGGATACAATAAAAGGCGTTGTAAGGTTTATACAGATTAGATTTTTCCTTTTAAACTCCTAGCCATACATGAAAAAGTGGTTAATTAGATATTTGGGGTGTGGTTGAAATGAAAAAAAAAATCAGCATCTTAAGCCTCTGATAGTTTTGTCTATTAAACCAACATCTCCAAAACATCTCAGAATATAATCCTTTCTTTTATTTGTGGCAATAGACTAGCACTGCCTTATTGATATGTCTGAACAACTTGTTCATTTATTAATATATATATTACATATTTTAATATACACAAAGTATATATAAAGTATGTATTAAAATATTAAAAACTGGTTTAAACATATTTTATTATACTAGTTTATACAGACGTGGTAACCATCTAGAGCATTGTTTCTCAATCTTGGAGACTTTAAGATGTGTGGAATCCAATTCCCAGAATCCCCCAGGCAGAACTTCCCAGCCAACACTGCTCTCAATTGTGCAGAAATGAAACTGAAATTATTGCTGGGCAATCATTAAACCAGCAATAAAATGAAACAGGCATGGTTTTTCGTTTCACTAATTAAAACTTTGAAATTGCTCTCAGATACACTCAGATGCACAGAGCTATTGAAGGGACTTTGCTGGAGTAGAATGGTTCCTAAACTCTGTAGCAATTGTTCTGCTATCAGTGAGTGAAGGAATAGGATATAATGTTCCATATTCAAATTGCTTTTACTCTAATCACTGAAAGGCAGTTGTTTTGCTTCTTTCAGATACATTCATTTGTTCCCAATTTATTGGTTTATGAAAATACATCCTCAAGCAATTTTCAGCAATAACGTTCATAATCAGGTTGTTTACAATTGCCTCCCCCACAATTTCTCTGTTTTTCAAACATGAGTATTCTCTATGTTTGGTCTCTGTGCCAAAAAGGGGGAAAGAAAGTCTCCAAAATGCAGACTTTTCACCAAAAGTTAACTCAGATAAAAGAAAACAAAGCTGGTAAACAGACAGATAACAAGTTTGATGGATGTGTTGTTAGTGTAGCAACTATACCATTCTGAGTAGGGATTACAAATTGCAATATTCATTTCCAAAAAACTGTAATGCACAATCAGAAAACTACTTAATGGTCAATTAGTCCATCCAGAATTCAGAAGCCCAAGTTGTCGGATTCCTAATCAACATTGCAGAGAGCAAAGACAAGATAATGAAAACTGAAGTCCAGACAAGAAATAGTACATTAGAATATTTGTCAATTAAGGTACAAGGCTAACCAGTTCCACAGGTTTGTAAGTGGTAGGTGTTTCTTCTCACTATGAGCTACTCTGAAATACAGCTTATTAAAAGCTAAAGGACCCCACCTTTACTCATCTGATATTTATTGAAATTAACCTGGCTTCTTTGAGTTAATAGCATAACTTGCTGATATGAATCAAGCCTGATCATGCTAGACTATTCTGAAGGGCATGAGTAAAAAGTGGAGCATGGATAATTTTATGGAATGATACAGCAAAGAGATTAAAAAATGTAGCAGGGCTTTGTAGACTACCATTTGGCAAAATCTTGAATGTCTGTAATTATTTTTTAATAGAATTGTTTTTGAAAACCTCTTAACCTGAATTCTTACCATGTATTGGAGCTTCTTTGTTGGATGGTTTGCATCCCAGTGTTCTGAAGGCATTGGCAGATGTAATCTCAAAGTCCCTGAATGTAATCTTTCAAAGCTCCAGTAGTACAGGGGAACTACCAGACCACTGGAAAAGAGCTAAGGTGGTTCCAATCTACAAAAAGGGAAAAAATTGATCCAGGAAATTATAGGTCAATCAGCTTGACATCAGCACCTGGGAAAATCTCAGAAAAGGTAATGAAGCAGAGGATTTGTGAGCACCTAACAATGATCAAGGTGATTATTAGGGTTTGTTAAAAACAGAGCATGCCAGACAAACCTTATGTCCTTGATAAAGTGACAAAATTAGTGGACTAGTGAAATGCTGTGGACTTCAATAAGGTATTTGATAATGTAGATCACAACCTACTCCATGGTAAGGTAGAAAAATATGGGTAGACAGTGGATATGCAATTGGCTGATCAACTGCATCCAGCATGTAGTTCTTAATGGAACTATATTTATATGGAGGGAAGCAGGCAATGGGGTACCACAAGATGCTCTTCAACATCTTCTTAAATGATCTAGATCAAGGAATAGAAGAGAAATCAAATTTGCAGATGGCACTAGCTGGGGGGGGATGGCTAATACTTTGGAAGATAGACTCAAGATTCGAAAGGATCTTGACAGACTTGAACATTGGGCCCTGTCCAACAAAATGCAGCTCAGTGCTGAGAAAAATAAAGTTCTGCACTTAGGCAGGAAAAACAAAATGCACAGGTACAGGACAGGCAGTACCTGACTCAACAGCAATGCATGTGAGAGGGATCTATGTGTCCAGATGGACCACTGCCTAGGTATGAGTCAGCAGTGTGCTATAGCTGCCAAAAAAGCCAATGCAGTCCTAGACTACATCAACAGAGCATTCAATACTGCACCTAGAGGTCAGGAGAAATTTTCTGACACTGAGAATTAAACAATGGAATAGCTTGCCTTCTGGAGTTGTGGGTGCTCCATCACTGGTGGTTTTCAAAGATAACAGATTAATAGATTAATAGAGTTGGAAGGGATCTTGTAGGTCATCTAGTCCAACCTCCTGCTCAAGCAGGAGACCCTACACCATTTCTGACAAATGGCAGTCCAATCTCTCCTTGAAAGTCTCAAGTGATGAAGTTCCCACAACTTCCGAGGGCAAGCTGTTCCATTGGTTGATTGTTCTCACTGTCAGAAAGTTCCTGCTTATTTCTAGGTTGAATCTCTCCTTGTTCAGTTTCCATCCATTATTCCTTGTCTGTCCTTCAGGTGCTTTGGAGAATAGCTTGACCCCCTCCTCTCTGTGGCAGCCCCTCAAATATTGGAACATTGCTATCATGTCTCCCCTTGTCCTTCTCTTCGCTAGACTATCCATGCCCAATTCCTGCAACCGCTCTTCATGCGTTTTAGTCTCCAGTCCCCTGATCATCCTGGTTGCTCTCCTCTGCACTTTTTCTAGAGTCTCAATATCTTTTTTATAATGTGGTTACCAAAACTGGATGCAATACTCCAGGTGCGGTCTAACTAAGGCTTTATAGAGTCAGTGGTGGGTTCCTACTGGTGTGGTCCACTCTATAGCACCGGTAGCGGCCCATCGGTGACGTCACAGTACCGGTGCGGTCGATTGCCGGTGCCTGGGTGCCTCCATTTTTTTAAAAAAAAAATCTGCGCATGCCCAGAAGCTGAGCTTCTGGCACTGCGCATGTGCTGCCTTCCTACCCCACAGTGAGTCCAAGCAGGGGAGGATGGCTGAGGGAGCGTGTGAGATGCTGAAAGAACGGGCGGCAGGACCTATCTCAGTTCCCCTCCCTTCAGCAGTCTGAGAAGCCACGAACGCGCGGTGATGATCCTAGGCATTTTTGCACGTTCAAGGCTTCTCGAGCTGCTGAGGGGAGGGGGAACGGGCAGCAGGAGCCTAGGATCATCGAATGGGGAGAAGCATTCAGGCTGGATGGAGCCTCCTAGAAGAACCGCTGCCGCGGTGTTGCTGCTCCCGCTGAGGGGGGCTGCGTTGCAAGTGGGCAATGCCCCCCTGGTTCTCCGGCCGGTGCCAAGCTCCCGAGGCCCACGCCTACCCGGTCACATGGCTGGCAAGCCACACCCACAAAATAAGCCACACCCACAGAGTGGTAGTAAAAAAATTAGGAACCCGCCCCTGTATAGAGTGATATTAGTACCTCACTTGATCTAGATTGTATCTCTCTGTTAATGCAATTTAGGATTGCATTGGCTTTTTTGGCTGCCACTGCACATTGCTGGCTCATGTTTAGCTGGTTGTCCACTAGGACTCCAAGATCCCTCTCACAGTCACTGCTAGTAAGCCTGGTTTCACCCAGTTTATACATATACTTTTGGGTTTTTTTACCTAAGTGTAGGACTTTACTTTTCTCTACATTGAATTTCATTTTGTTAGATAGGGCCCAGCGCTCAAGTCTGTCAAGATCCATCTGGATCTTGAGCCTATCTTCTAGGGTGTTAGCTATTCCTGCCAGCTTAGTGTCATCTGCAAATTTGGTAAATTCCCCTTCTATTCCCTCATCTAAGTTGTTTATGAAGATATTGAAGAGTACTGGTCCTAAGACGGAGCCTTGTGGTACCCCATTGCTTATTTCTCTCCATGTGTACTTAGACCCATTAAGCACAAACTGTTGAGTACAGTTTGCCAGCCAGTTGTGGATCCATCTGGTGGTGAGGTTGTCTATCCCACTTTTCTCTAGTTTACGAAGAAGAAGGTTATGGTCTACTTTGTCAAATGCCTTGCTGAAGTCCAGGTATATTATGTCCACAGTGTTTCACTGGTCTACTAATTTAGTCACAGTGTTGAAGAATGAAATGAGATTGGTTTGGCATGATCTATTTTTAACAAACCTGTGCTGGCTGCTAAGTGTTAACAGATCTGTCTTTTTATTATCTTTTCCAGTATCTTCCGAGGTATTGCTATTAGGCTAATTGGTCTGTAGTTTCCTGGGTTGTTGTTTTTTTCCTTTTTTGAAGATGGGAACCACATCAGCTCTTTTCCAATCCTCTGGTAGTTCCCCGGTGTTCCAGGATTTTTGAAAGATGTGGTGCAGTGGTTCTGAGATGACATCTGCCAGCTCCTTTAGTACTCTGGGGTGTAATCTGTCCGATCCTGATGATTTGTATTCATCAAGTTTAGACAGGTGTTCTCTTACTGGTTTTTTGCTTATTTTAACTTTAGTTTCCAGTCTGTTTTTTGCAGTTATATTTCTGGTAGGTTG
Organism: Diadophis punctatus similis; assembly: GCA_023053685.1. Classification (NCBI taxonomy): domain Eukaryota; kingdom Metazoa; phylum Chordata; class Lepidosauria; order Squamata; family Dipsadidae; genus Diadophis; species Diadophis punctatus. Next base: position 53,757,488 of record JALIGW010000006.1, on the reverse strand, counting down.
GGCTATAGTTTCTTTTTGCACGAAGACCGATGCAAAGACTGAGTTAAGCAGCTCTGCTTTCTCTCTGTTGCCTGTTACTTCCTTGCCGTCTTCTCTCTTTAGTGGACCATTTCCTTGATTATTTTGTTGTTATTTATATGTTGGAAGAAACTTTTTTTATTATCTTTGACTTTTGTTGCAAGTCTTTGTTCATTCTGGGCCTTTGCTTTCCTTACTTCGTCTTTACCGATTCTGGCTATCTGCTGATATTCTGCCTTAGTTATGTGTCCTTCATTCCATTCCAAGTCCCTGTGGAGTTGGGCGGCATAGAAATGCAAATAATAAATAATAAAATAAATAAATTTTTTGTACTTGTTCTTTTTTTCATTCAATTTGTCAGAGAGATCTTTGTGCAGCCATGCTGGTTTCTTCTTGGATTTCTTGTTTTTCTTTCTCATTGGTATTGTGCTGGTCTGGGCTTTTATGATCATATTTTTCAGAGTTTCCCAAGATTCTTGAGTTGTTTTTCCTTTTAGGACTTTCATCCAAGGAATTTTTCCCAAGTTCTCTCTGAGTTTATCAAATAGACCAGGTAATCATTTGATCGGTATGGTATAAGGTCTCCTGCCTTGAGCAGGGAGTTAGACTATATGATCTTTGAGATCCCTTCCAGTTCTATGATTCTATGTTCCATGGATATAACAAATAAATTAGGAATTCTATTTTATTCAGTCTGTATTAGTATTTGTATTAACTTTGGATAAAAGTCTATATTCATGGTATTGCAGATTTTAGTTCATTTACCCCTTTGCTTAACTGATCTGCACATGGATGCTATGTTTTTAATAAAATGCAAATACATGAAGAAAAAAATCCCCATATAATCTTGTATGCTTTCACATTATTTTTCAAGTGTTTTATCATTATGCAAATGTGGACACGATGATAATCTAGGAAGCTGAAATCTCTGGCAAACGGACTGCAGTTCTAAAATTAAATCTTTGAAATTCTCACAGTTAAACTGGGATTCAGGAAATGTTGAGCTCTAAAATGAGACAAACAGCTGAACAATAACAGAACAGAGGAAATATGATCATCACCGTGCCTTAGTCTCCATAGATACATATTTAATTCTGAACCAACCCTGTAAATGGAGTAGCATTATGAGGAAAGTGTTCAGAACTATCTGTCTTTGCAGACAAGTGGTTATTTAGCAATCTCTTCTCTATTTGATTCCATATAGGTTTTTTTTCCCCTGACAGCTCAATAATTCCCAATAGCAGAGCCCTGAGGTAGACAGCAGGGCATTCCTTGGTATTAGGGTATCTATAGACATTTCTTGCCCCTTCTGACTTCAATTTTCTCTGATTTTTTTTTAATTTTAAAAGATGACAAATTAGAAATTTTTACTGTGTAGACCAAAGAGTCAACCTATAGCTTACATTATTTACAAGAATGTTTCTGGGCCCCATGTATAACACACATATTCTTAGAAAAACATTAGCAATTGTAGCCCAGTGCTTTATTTAAAGTGTGCTTTCTGGGCCAGAAAACAAAGTCATACCCTAAGCTAGGTAATGAAAGTTATACATGGAATATTGAAGTACAGCTTTTTCAGTTTGCTTCTGGTAATATTTTCTGACTTTCTCATTAGGGCAGCCATTTTGCAAGTAGGAAAGTAGTAGCTTTCATGGCAGCCATTTTATGAAATCTCCCACATTTTCTCATGCAGGAGAAGAAAATTAAAATATCTACATGACTATGATCTATTCCTTATTGTCCCCCCCAAGCAAAACATGTAGTCTTCTGACAGTGCTAGCATAAAAATAAACAAGTTACAGGAATGCAATTTTGGTGAAATACAGTATCAGGAGAAACAACCTAATGGCAAAAGCAAACAATTATGAAATAATTTAACTAATTTATAATTAATAAATTATACTCCATATGCTGGATGTGTTTAATCAGAAGTAGACCTTCTCCAGGAATGCTTGAATTTTGAGTTTTGTTCTGATGAGCAGTTGGTCGTGATGCAGTAGTCTAAATGTGGTCTTCCAGATCTATTCATTCATATATATATATATATATATATATATATATATATATATATATATATATATATATATATATATATATATATATATATATATATATATATATATATATATATATATATATATATATATATATGATGAATTTATCAAAGGGGAAAGTGGTAAGAGATATGTAGTTATACCCTGAATTTTAAATGCTTTAATTTTCAGGTGATCTTCAAGGTGCTACAGTTAGTATTGGTTCCTCTAGGTTGCTCATCTTCCTTTCTTCCTTTCTTTTATCTTCATGTACATCTATCATGGGTGTTTTCAGTCTCCCAACCGCTGATGTTGGATGGATGGATGGATTCTTCATTTTAACTAAAGGCATTTTAAGTTACTCCAGAGATTCCGAGACCTATTTATTTTTCAAGTTCATGCTAACATGCTGAACTAAGACAGAAGGATGTGATTGGCTTCATAGCAGCCCAATTAATGATGGTTCAATAGATTATAACACTATCTTCTATAAGACTATGTACAAGTGAATTCCACTGAACCTAGTGACCAGACTGGGTAAGTTTGAATAAGTTTTCAACACAGTCTTATTATCCTACATCACCTTAGGGTTCTTAGCATTGCATTGATTTGAATAATATGTATACATAATCACTCACTGCAATGAGAGGAAGGATATAAAAGACACTGAAATTCTTTAAAGCCGACTTGGCAGATCAACAAAGCTGGAAATAATTGAATTTGTGTTTGATAGTTAGGAGAGGAAATGAAAATCTCAGGTCATTTTAACCTTACCTAGACTATTCTTTTGTTTAAGAAGTATATGGTAATCAGATTTGTTAACTATGCTTTCAGAGCACATTAACCTTCTTTGAGGCATTCTAACCAGATATTTTTTGCATATTTGCCACCTGGACTATGGAAACTACCTTTTAAAAAGTGCTGCATATGCAATCCTGAGAAGCATAGGCTAGGCCAGGGGTAGGCAAAGTTGGCTCTTCTATGGCTCATGGACTTCAACTGCCAGACTTTCTGAGCCAATCATGCTAACTCAGGAATTCTGGGAGTTGAAGTCCATGAGTCATAGAAGAGCCAACTTTGCCTACCCCTGGGCTAGGCAGTGGGAGATCTGAGGATACCATAATTTCCATAAAACTTGCATATCCGTGCAAGACACTGGCTGTAAATTTCTAAATTTATCTGCTAGCCACCAGTGCACCTTAACAGCTACTGGTGTAAATTTTTCATTATATTTACTGAAGAAAAGAAATTATGGGGTCATGGCTTGCTTTAAGAAGCTGAATAAGAATGAAAAGTAACCTTGAACAGTTACAGCTTATGTCTTAAGTTCTTGACAGAGCTGCTTTCTATTGCCATCTTGGGAACAGATTCCAAACTCTTTTGGACATTGCACATTTCAACCAGAAATAACCTATTGAGTCTTTGTGGAGAGTGATCATATTGCTTGCCAAATAATGACCAGCAGCAAAGGTTATATCTTTCAGATTGAGAATTGCAGGTATTTCAGAGCCTTTTTCTTGGTAACAATAGAAGAAATGTGAATCACAATTCTCTTACAACCATAAGAATCCTTTGTTTACTTAACTATATGCTTTAAACAAGCAACAGTTGTTTGTTCACCAGAGAGGCAGAGTGGGAGCCTGCTTCGGCCTAATATCTGAAGTTATTATCACTTAAATTAGACCTTGATGTATACCAGAATGGACAACGGCTGTTGGGCTGGCCTTCTTCCCTGCAATGAGAAAGGAATTGTCAGTTACAGCAAGTAAATGTGAAACACAGCTCTTAGTTATGGAAAAGAGCTGTCACGTAGCTTGTTATTTGCACGGTTTTAACAATTCTTCATGGTTAATATTTCAATTGTTTTCTATTTTGATGGTGCAATTATGGTTTGATCTGACAGATGTATAAGACTATCCTTTTACTTCTGTTATTATACACAGAAAAAAGGAAATTAAAGTCTTGCCGTTTTAAAGAGATAATTTGTTAAAGACTCATATTTGAAATGCAAAGTAATTTATATTATCTTAAGGGGGCACATTGATTTTTGACACAGAGATTCCTATTTACCATAGATATTTACAGTGAGAAGCCTTTAAACATCATCCAGAAAGGTGAGATTGATCTGTACATGCCAGGACTAGCTCTTTCAATGAAATGAACTTGTAGAAGTATCCATGGCAGTGGTGGGTTCCTACCAGTGCGGTCCACTCTATAGCACCGGTAGCGGCCCGCTGGTGATGTCACAGTACCGGTGCGGTCAGTTGCCGGTGCCTGGGCACCGCCATTTTTTTTTAAAAAATATTTTTTTAAAAATTTTCTTCTGCGCATGCCCAGAAGCCGAGTTTCCGGCACTGCTCATGCACTGCCTTCCTACCCCACAGTGAGTCCAAGCAGGGGAGGATGGCTGAGGGAGCGTGTGAGACGCTGAAAGAACGGGCGGCGGGAGCTATCTCCATTCCCCTCCCTTCAGCTGTCCGAGAAGCCACGAACGCGCAGTGATGATCCTAGGCATTTGTGCACGTTCGAGGCTTCTCGAGCTGCTGAGGGGAGGGGGAATGGGCGGCAGGACCTATCTCAGTTCCCCTCCCTTCAGCAGTCCAAGAAGCCACGCCCACCCAGTTACATGGCTGGCAAGCCACATCCACAAAATAAGCCACGCCCACAGAGTGGTAGTAAAAAAAATTAGGAACCCGCCCCTGATCCATGGCTACACCAAAATTACATCTGTTCATGTCTGAAATGGAAAAGACAGTTGCCAACAATGCAATAGGCATTATCATGCTTGCCTAATGAAAAACTACAGTTAAAAAAACCTGTTATCCGTAGTACTTCAAATTACTGAAACTTCAACTCCACCCCACAAAAAAAAAGATGGAGGAGAAAAAGCCAATGATGAGATCATTTACAATTTTCCTTCCCAAATATCATGAAAACTTCAACTGATTTTGTGGTTTCAGGAAGCCTTCAGATAAAAAGCTTATTCCAGTATTGAAATCCTGAGGAATATGTTTTTTTTCTATAGAAGCTCAAATATCAGATAAAATACCTAAGTAAGTGAGACGACTTTGATAGAAATCAATAGAATCAAGCAGACCATTTTGCAAGAATTAAGAGGTTATTGAGAAAACAGCAACAAAGCACACATATGTGAAAATGATCCCATGTTATCCGTATACATACAAGCCAATTTTGAAACCAGAATTCTTTTTGGTATAACTGTTCCTATTAGTGCATGCATATAGTATGAATAATGTACAGTTCACTGTTATTCTCTCTTAATGTGCAACAGATTATAAGTAACAATAACATCTATTCCTCATATTAAATTAAAGTTAGAAAAGTCCATATTAAAGGAACCTGATTATTATTTGGTTTGACAGCAGCTCTATAATAGCAGTTAAAAGGACTTTTTCACCCAGAGATCATTAAACCAGATGATGTTAAAGTTAATTCTTAACCCTGATAACATAAGTCACTTTGCATCATGTATGATGAAACAAATAATCACAATTATCTAGCAATTACATGTATAGCTATTAAAACCTCGCAAGCTATTAAGCATATTAATGTTCTTTGCTATTTGCTAACATTTCTTCTCTGCAGAACATCATGTATGTAGTTCAATCAACTGAAAATTGAGAAACAATTGGTTCCTAACCAATGGTAAACACTTGCTTAGGTCAGAGAAAAGCGTAACTCCAGAAATAAGGGTTCATCCATTACCTTCAATGCAAATTGAGTAAGCAACAGCAGCAAAGCTGGACCTGAGGGAAAGTGAGAGAAAAATTTTCATTGTCTATTGCCCCAGGTGATGTGATAATCAGATAAAACTTCTAAACCGTCCTTTCTTCCATTTTTCATTCTGACCAGTAGCATAAATTTTGCCCCCAATATTTGTACAACCCAATTGCAGTAAAATGCAATTGTCACTGGTAACATCTGTCATGCTGTTCTGTAAAAAATAAAAACTCAAAGAACTTAAATGCGCTTCCACTAAAATGGAAAATCTTGAGAATTTAATCATGCTTTGCAGTTAAGGGACATGATATTAACCTTAACGCAACAGTAGGAATGACTGAACTGCTAGAATCCATCTATGCTGGAAAGTGAGCCCTGTACAATCTAGTTAGCAGTGAGTTCTGTAACTGTAGGAGATAATCTTATTTATTTATAATCTAATCTTGCGTAGCTTCTTCTCTGGCAATATTACTCTGCTAACCAGAGCATACAAAACATTTGCCAGACCAATCCTCGAATACAGCTCACCTGTCTGGAACCCGCACTACATATCAGACATTAATACAATTGAGAGAGTCCAGAAATACTTCACAAGAAGAGTCCTCCACTCCTCTGCTCGCAACAGAATTCCTTATTCCACCAAACTTGAAATTTTGGGCTTAGACAACTTAGAACTACGTCGCCTTCGATCAGATCTAAATGTAGTTCATAAAATCATCTGCCACAATGTCCTACCTGTCAATGAATACTTCAGCTTCAACCGCAACAATACACGAGCACACAATAGATTCAAACTCAATGTAAACCGCTCGAAACTCAACTGCAGAAAATATGACTTCAGCAACAGAGTAATCAATGCCTGGAATGCACTACCTGACTCTGAAGTTTCTTCCCCAAACCCCAAAAATTTTAACCTTAGACTGTCTACAGTCGACCTCACCCCATTCCTAAGAGGTCTGTAAGGGGCGTGCATAAGCGTCCCTGTCCTTCTGTCCTATTGTCTAAATTTACCTATACATACTTTGCTTTTGCTTATGTTTATATCATACCTGTTATCTTGTACACGTGTTGACAAAATAAATAAAATAAATAAATAAATAAATAAAAATAACCAGACAATTTGGCCTGTACCTCAATATTAAAAAGTGTGAATACTTAGAGACCAGCCCAAGCACTGCCACCATAGCATCAGTGAAAATCTAGGGAAGACCAACTCCTTCTGTTACCTAGGATCTTTTCTACAAAATGATAGCAGCATCAAAGATAAAATATGCACAAGAGTGAACAAAGTATGGTTACAGTGGAAGGAGCTCGCTGGTGTGCTCTGTGATTTAAGCATTGCCAAACCATCTAAAATCAAAGGTATATAAAACAATGGTGCATCCAGCAGCTCTATATGGTACTGAGTGCTGGCCAGTCCCCAAATGCATTGAGCACACTTTACACAGCATGGAGATGTATATTTAATTTTAATTTAATTTAATTTAATAGATTTGTATGCCGCCCAACTCCCGGGGGACTCTGGGCGGCTCACAGCATGTCAAATCCATTACAAATAAAGACATATAACAGTTAAAAAGATATAAAAATTAAAAAATCTCCAACATTCATAACAAGGGGGGCGGAGACCCAAGTATAATCTGCTCGGTCTCACTTACACCAAGCCTGCCGGAAGAGCCAAGTTTTTATTGCTTTACGGGTCATTATATGCTTCGTTGGTCATTAGGTGTTTCTCTCCTTGACCATGTCTGCAATGACACAGTTTGGAAGCAAATGGGTACTGCACCAATATCAAAGAAAAAGTGAAAGAAATGTCTACAGTGGTATGGCCACGTTCTACGAGCAACTTCCACACCGTTGCCCACATTGCCTTTCACTTTAACATAGATGGCAAGAGCCCACATAGAAGGCTGAAGCAAAGATGGCAAGATATAATAAATGCAGACATGAGAAATGCCCAGTTGGACACAAATGCTGCATTTGATCATGCAAGATGGTTCTTGTTGACCCAAAAAGCAGACCTTGCAACTTCAGGGAAAACACTAGGACAGCAGTTCTCAACCTGGGGGGTCACAACCCCTTTGGGGGTTGAATGACCCTTTCACAGGGATCAGGAGACTTTGCCCGGACACCGCCATTTGGGTTCTTTTACCCTCTGCGCATGCACAGAATGCTTTGCGCATGCGCAGAGGGTAAAAGAACCCAAATGGCGGCGGTGGGGCGGGGGTCTTGGTGGTCACGGCGGTGGGGTGGGTCACGGTGGGATCGCGGGGGAGGGGCGCTGGTCGCAGCATTAGGAAGGTTGAGAACCACTGCACTAGGATAATGATGATGAGTGGTAGACAAAGACAACTTGCAGGATTTAGGATAGGCTACATGGCACATAAATTTTATTTTGAAAAACTAGATTGAAAATAGAATGCACATTTTAAAAATAAATCAATCTGGGGTTACTGCCTGGCATCTGCCATGTGAGATGACCATCTCCAGCTGTTTAATGATAAGGCCAATTCTGGCAATACTTTGCAGAGTGTTCTTGTTACTGCCAGATGATATACGCAAGTTTCCATCAGGATATATTCCTCTAAATGACAGTTTCTGGGGATCAAAATCAGCAGAAGAAAATTGCCCATTTGCCTTGATTGGTCACGTTGGAAACAGAACGCTGGGCCAAATAAGGCTTTAATTGGATACTCCAGATGTTTAATCATTAGAAAGGAGTGCATCTCTAAAGAAGCTGATCACGTGGCTAAAACTTGTCAGATATAGTTGCCAAAAAGTTGTTTAAATTAACAGGAATTATTGATTTGCTATTGGCCTTATTAATGTTTTAAATTTGAGAATCTCTAGATATTCCTGCTCCGTTTCTTGTATGTAGTACTTAACTAATAAACAATTACACACATTTTATAGATTGTAGTTAACATTTTCTATTGTTATAATTGAATAAGGTCTTGAGGACTTGAGCAATATTACTCTGATGGAAGATAATCACTGAATATACAGAGTCATACAGCACAGATAATTATAAAGAGCCAGGGGAGGAAAGTTAATATTAGCTAATATTTTTTCTAAAGACCCATCTGGGTAGCAGAGTTTTAAAATATTTTCATTGAAAAATTATGTGCCTTTTTTTTCTGGTGAGATGATGGCACCATAAAATTATTTACTATAATTCTGTCTACAGCAGGGACCATGGCTGACTGGGGAATTTAGGAGTTGAAATCTCCTTTAAGTCTTTTAGTCTTAAAGTTGTCAAGGTTGGACATCCCTGGTCTACAGTTTTGTTCCCAAGGTCAGATTAACACAATTTCAGTATATGCAGCTGCACCAAATTCCATAAAAGTGGGGTACTTCTCCAGTCCTCAAACATTCTTGCCTCCCTGTATTCTGCCCTTGCAAACATTTCCTGCTGTGATGGACAGACGTCTGGAAATTATGCCAAATAATCTCCATTTTTTAAAGTTTGCTCCCTTGTGGACTCATCTGTCTATCTTGTTTGTCTGCTGTACGGAAAACTCTTAACCCTTTGCTGCCATCAGATCTAGATTTTTGGAGCCCAAATAATGTGGCCTCCAAGCCTCCCTGTGGTGAAGCAAAACAGTCTAGGTGAAATGGAAATCTGTGGGGCATAATAATAAATGAACTATGTATCCTAAGGACACAGATAAAGCTCCAAGTGGCCTCAACGACTCTCTAAAAGAATGCAGGTGACCAGCTGTCTGCAAGGAATATAAATCCTTCCATTCCCCACCGTCCCGTCAGAGCTGAAGAAGCTTCTTCAATGAGGAGCGAAACATCTTCAAAGAAAAAACAAGAAAGTCCAGTTGCCTCCTGAAAAAGCACATTTGGGACAGACATCTTAAAGTTGCCAAGCTTGAGTAACACTGAATAGGCTAAGGATTAAATTTAGCCCCAGGACATTCATGATTCCAATAATGTTGTCATTACAATAAAAATGGAATACAGATAGTCCTCAACGTACGACCACAATTGAGCCCAAAAGTTTTATTGTTAAGCAGAACAGTTGTTAAGTGGGTTTTGCTCCATTTTACGACTTTTCTTGCCACAGTTACTAAGTGAATCATTGCAGTGGTTAAGTTAACAATATGGTTGTTAAGTGAATCTGGCTTTTTCATTGACTTTGCTTGTCAGAAGGTAAAAAAAATGATCACATGACTCCAGAGCACCACAACCATCATAAATATGAGTCAGTTGCCAAACATCCAAATTTTGATCATGGGGATGATCATGGGGATGCTGCAACAGTCGTAAGTGTGAAAACGGCCATATCAGTGGTGGGTTCCTACCGGAGCTGTCCGGTGCATAGCTCCGGTAGGGAGCGGCCAATTGCACAGTTTGCGTGCGACTGCTCCAGTGCCGTCTCCGCCAGTCCGTCGCACGCATCGCCATCTTTTTGTGAGAATTTTTGGGCTTTTTTGCTTCTGCGCATGTGCGGAAGCAAAATTGCATTGAAATCTCGCGAGGGGACGAGTGCGCGTGCGAGATTTTGGCGAGATTTTGCTTCCGCGCATGCGCAGAAGCAAAATCGTGCTGAAATCTCACACACACGCACGTCCCCTCACAAGATTTTGGTGAGATTTTGCTTCCGCGCATGCGCAGAAGGAAAATCGCGCGATGGGGCATGCGCACATAGCGAGCGTGAGTGCACCCAAAACAAGGAGATGCGCACGCAGCGCACCGGTATGGGTAAGTGAGCAACCAGCCCCTGGGTCATGTCACTTTTTCCAGTACGGTTGTAATTTTGATTGGTCACTAAACAAATTGGTTTAAGTCAAGGACTACCTGTACTTTAATTGAAAACAATCAAAAGAAAATGCCTATGTAATGAAGAATATATAAAGGATGATTATTAAGCCATTTTGTTCCCTGTGGAGAATAGCAGCAAGGAAGCAGCAGCTGCTCTTCCAAAGGACAGTTTGTCTAAGAAGCACAAACTGAACTCTCCCTGGGCAGGAACGTCACCTTTATTTTCTTTCCAAAATAAACTGTGATACCTTAAGATGGTACAAGAAGTACTGCTGAACTTTGCAGTCTACCATGCTGTGAAGTTTCAGCTAACCCGGGGGCAGTAAACTTCTTTTGTAAATGACCAGATCTTGTGCCCTGGGGATGCAATTGTCTGGTTGGCAGGTTAAGGAACGTGGCAGCATTGTATTTATGGTACCAGCCCACCAGCAAGGAGGTTGTTAATAGGCCACTATTACCTTGCAAGACACCCAGACCTCAACCCCTTGCTTGGTTGAGCCTCGAGTGCGATGTTCTCCTGCCCAAAGATCCACTCATTTCAGGCTATGCAAATACAGACAATGGGTCAGATTTGGCCCATGGGCTATAGTTTGCTGACCCCTGACTTCTCCAATACAAGTATAGACTTGGTGTAAAGGTTGATAAAAAAATGTTCAGTAAAATATTTGTCATACGATAAAATAAAGGTCAAACTTTTATGTGAAAATGCTCTAGCCCCGTGGTGGTGAACCTATGGCACGTGTGCCAGAGGTGGCACGCGGAGCCATAGAAGCCGGCACGCGAGGGTTCCCACCGGCAAACCGGAAGTGCGAAAAAACGCACTTCCGGTTTGCCGGTGTGCTGTTTTTTGCACTCCGGAGGGTTCAGGGAAGCTCTCTGAAGCTCCGGAATGCAAAAAACTACAAAACGGACAAACCAGAAGTGCACTTTTCCGCACTTCCGGTTTGTCCATTTTGTAGTTTTTTGCATTCTGGAGCTTCAGGGAGCTTCCCTGAACCCTCCGGAGTGCAAAAAACAGCATACCGGCAAACCGGAAGTGCGTTTTTTCGCACTTCCGGTTTGCCGGTTTCGTTGTTCCAGGCTCCGGTAAGCCTTTGTGCGGGGGTGGGGGGGGTGCGCATGCGCAGGGGGCAGCATGGGGGGGTGTTGTGCGCATGCGTAGGGGGGAGGGAATGGGTGTGGGCATGCGAGCGCGCGCGAGCGCGCCCCCCCTTTTTTGGCACGCGAGCCGAAAAAGGTTCGCCACCACTGCTCTAGCCCTTTAAAAAGAATTAGGATTTTATCAAAGCAAAAGATTGTAAGTTTTATTTTACCTTTTGTCTCTAAGAAAGGAGATATGCAGCATTTCCCCATGTATTGGTAACTACTATGAATCTACCTGGTTTCTCAGATAGGCAGGAAAACTCTTCTAAAAGTACTCTACTTCTAGAGGTTCAACTATCTGGTCTGTGAGAAATGGTTTTCTTCCTTATGGCTTCTAGGCTTTGAAATGCATTTGCCTATAAGGTTTAATCTACTATCCCAATATTTAGGAAGTTGGTAAAAACACATCTGTCCTATCAAGGTTTTATCTGTTTATTTAGTTTAACTTTTTATTTGATTTGATTTGGATTTTACGTGGTGTTTATGCTTGTATTCTGTATCTTTGTTGTTGTAAGCCACCCCAATTGTTACAGAGATAGAAAGGCAAGATATAAATCTTATAAAAAAACTAAAAATATATTTTTGAGAAGGCATATGTTTTGGAATTTATAAAGTGATAGTTGGGAGGCTGTGAAATATTGATTGATTGATTGATTGATTGATTGATTGAGATTTATATACCGCTTCACAGTGCAAGCACTCTCTAAGCAGTTTACACCAGTAAGCAATGTATATATATATAATCTGGGTCCTCATTTTACCTACCTCGGAAGGATGGAAGGCTGAGTCAACCTTGAGCCGGTGAGATTTGAACCACTGATCTGGGGATCACAATCAGCTAAAGTGGCTTGTGGTACTGTCTCTAACAGCTGTGCCACCTATTATTATTATTATTATTATTATTATTATTATTATTATTATTATTATTATTATTATTATTATTATTATTATTATTATTATTATTATTATTATTATTATTATTATTATTATTATTATTATTATACTATTATGCGAGCTTGAGCAACTCTCTAAACTGTCAGCATACAGTGTGGACAATGTTAGATACTGCTGTTTTCCATACTTAATTTTATCAAAAATCCAATATATGCCTTCCAACATACAGTTGTTGAAAATTACAACACAATACACTGCAGGAATAATTGGTTTTGATGCATACAGCACTCTTCTCAAGATACTGTATGTACATATTTCAGTGTTCTGTTAGCAGAAGAGGTCAATTTAAGGATTTCTGTGGTTTTTTTCATCACTACAATCACTTTCCACATTGTTCAACAAGATGCTATCTCAGCTTCCGGCTATTGACCAGTTGTTAAAATGACAGGATGTTTTCAAAGTTCAGGTGAGGACAAATACTCCAGGATACTGTGAGACTGTTTTAGAGATGAAACAAATGAAAATAACGTGTCAGGCTTTTTTTTTCCTTCTTTGCCATGGGATCAAATCCTTTAAAAATTGTACTGAAATATTGGAAGCTAAGTCATTCAGCATCCTTGCAAAACATGACCTCATGACAGGTTAAAAGAAGAATTATGGCAGCTTTGGACCATTTGCAATAGATACCAAACTCAACAAGCAAATGCCAGAAGCGAGAGATCGCAAAGAAACAAAGCAATGATTTCATAATTTTCTGTAAAAGTACCAAGAAATATTTGAGTGACAGGTATGATTCCTCAGAAAGCAGCTTTCACTGATAGGTATACCAATTAGCCCTGGCAAGTGCTGTGCTTTTTGAAGAACCTTATGATGAAGTAGATGAATTTTTTTTAAAAAAAGAATTTTGATGTACTGAATGAGAAATATGAAATTGTGGAGAGTTGTTAATTCTCCTTGTCACGGTGTGAATATTGTCAGTTGTATGTCTATGCAGAGTGATGCACCCCTATCTAATATTATGGTACATTCCAATACAGGCAGAACACGTGATATGATGTGTACGCATGTCTACATTCCTAAACCACCATTATTTCTCTTCTGCCTTAGCTCATCACCTGAACGGTCGAGTTTTCTTAGCAAAGATGTAATTATTCAGGATTTATTGTTTTTGTACTGAAATAAATATTTTCTATTAGACTTTTAATCTCGGTTTTATTTCTAACTGTCTGAATTCCAAGTAAAGATCCAATTTCGCCTCTATGAGATGTTATTCTCATTCTCAACACTCCTGAACTGGTAAATTGCCAGACAACTTGAGAAGCAGTTATGGTGGCTCTATAATTCCCAGCATACTTCACCATTGATCTTGCTTCAAATTGCTGGTTGTGTTGTAGCTAAACTAAATATTTAAAGTGCGAAAACGGCCGAAAAGAAGGCCGAAAATCAGCTGGCTAGCGTGCGCATGCGTGCTGGAGCTGACATAGGGTAATGCCTCATGTGCCCTCAGATATGGCTCCGCGTGCCACCTGTGGCACGCATGCCATAGGTTCGCCATCACTGCATTAAGGTATGATTGAAGTTCTGCTTGTTTTTGTTTTAATTTGTGGTGTGTGCTCAGTTCAAAGCAGTGGATAATTTTCCATAGCACTACCACTGTATTATTATTATTATTAGTAGTAGTAGTAGTAGTAGTAATAGTAGTAGTAGTAGTAGTCAAGCGTTTATGATAACAAGCAAAGTATACACAAAGTATAAACATGATTGTATATATATATATATAATAGTACAAGCATGATTATGAGTACAAGAATTATGAATATATGGGTGCAATTGGAACGATAGGCACGATTGTGCGCTTATGCACGCCCCTTACAGACCTCTTAGTTCCCCAAACATCTATTGGTTCATCACTCTTGCAGAGATCAGCAAAAATAGCTTATTTCAAGCTGACGAAAAAGTGATTTGACCTCCACAAAAGACTGATAACCCTGTCTTCTACTTTTAGTTCCTGCTCCAGCAGTTCCAAGATGAAACGTAGATTCATTACATATCCACCTATGTGGAGTAGGGTTTGACACTTCTTAAAACTCTTAGTTCCAAAGAAAGATGGAAGAATTAGGCTATTTTCTTTATTATACTAAGTAAAGCCATATAGTTGAAGGCTTGTGAAATTAAACTTTACTTTCTCTCTCTCTCTCTCTCTTTTTTGACTGAAAATTTTATTCACAATAATTAGCCTACAACACACACACACACACACACACACACACACACACACACACACACACACCACAAACCACAAAACACACTCGATATTGTAAGAAATCTACCGTAAATATACAAAGACATATTTTAACATTTCAGTTGTTCGGGAAGTTAAGTAAAAAAATTTAAACTAAACATTAGCTAATACCTTCCTTTTAAATAAATGCTTCCTGGAATGTAAATTTAACTTTCTCAGTAAAATGATTCTTTACTTTTTCTCCCAGTCAGGAAACGTTTAGGGAATTGTTCAGTTTCCCCCCCCCCCCAAAAAAAATACTGCTCCAACTTCTTTTAGAAGAAAAGGGGAAATGAAGAGCAGTGCCAAGCAGCCATTCACTCACACAAGCATGCATTCAAACATGCAATTGATTATCCAATTTTCATATAATTAACTTTTCAGAATCTGGCTGTGCTTTGCTTATTCATTTGACCATGTAATAATTAATTAGCATTAATTACAATAGATTGCACCTTCACACTTTTCAAACACATTCAATTAAGAAAAGAACACAGGCTTTTGTGACAATCCCATTTTGATACAGAAAAAGAAAAGCATCTGCAAACTAAGAAAGAGTATCTAATGGGAAGGCACATCTGTTAAAAAAGATATTTGGAGTAATGGAGTGTTGCAATATTTTCTCAACTCTCTGTTACAAGTGAATTTTTTTAGAATTAAATGTGCTTAAGTACAAAATCTTAAAAATTATATATTAAAAAACTAAATTAAAATAATACTTTTAAGATAGTTTAGCATAAAACATATAAATAAAACACAAAGCTTCCTATATACGATCAGTATAGTACACACACACACACACACACACACAAACACAAACACACACTATATTATACTATAATTTGTATATTATTGAAAGTTTTATAGCAAACTAATGCAAACTAAAATAGAACAGAGACAATAAAAAGGAGGAAAATAATAGAACAAGCTGAAAGTGAAATAAGAAAATATTAGAAGAAAGTATAAAAAGAGAAGGCCAAATGACACCGAAAATGTCCGCCACCTCATGTGATGTCCTTCAGAGGACTCAAAATGGCAACCGGCTCGCCCCTCGCATGTTGTCAATGCCTGTTGCCCTCAACAAGATGACCACCACCACATGGAGAACCTTGCGGTCCTCTAAAATGTCCGACTCCGGCAAAGGCGTGCATGAAATGTCGGCCAATGTAAAAAGGGGCCGATTGGAGTGGCTAAGACCCGCGCTGGTGGAAGCGGGTGAACAAATGGGTGGAGCCGAAGGACTCCTTATCACTGGCAGAGAGCCGCTCAAGTGAAAAAACTCCTGCTGGCTTTGCTTAGTTCAAGCTGCCTGCCCTCGCCGAAGCGGGAATGGGGATGCAATGGGTGGAGCCGAAAGACTCCTGTAGACAGGCGAGGCAGCAAGCCACTCAAGCGAAAAAGCTCCTGCTGGTGTCCATTTAAGTCCAGGCTGCCTGCCCTCACTGAAGTGGGAAAGAGAGCGCAAGGCTCTTCTGGCCGGAGGTCACCCGAGTGAATAGCTCCTGTGACTGAGGGGACAAATCCTGGAGAGGTGGAGAGAGATCAGCTGTATAGCACAAGCTTGTTAAGCACACCAAAAACTCCGTGGCCAGACCCGCAAAGCCTCAGAACAGCTGGTTAATTATCCGGTCGGAGCTGGGAGCTCCCAAGGCCAGCGGGAACCCCCCCTCGGCAGTAAGAGGGCCCTCGGCTGGAGGCTCGGCCACAGGGAACGGCTAAAGCCGCCGCTCTAAGCCGCTCTAAGCCGCTTTTGACCCCAGCGACTCTGACGATGTTGAAAGGAGTCAGCTGAGGGGGAAAAACTCACAAATCACCAACTCTTGATCAGTATAAAGGTGGAGATGAAATCTCAAGATGGAAGAGAGAAACACACACGTCCTGTCAGACCGAGGACTGAGTCAAAGAGGGGGAAATGGAGGCAGAGGCGGAGATCTACAATTTGACAGACTCAGTCCTCATCGGCTGAATGGATGGTGTCATCCCATACTTGGATGTTGGCTCCACCCACTATGGAGAAGTTGCCAAGACGTTCCTTTTGAAGTCTGTCTCCTGTCATTATTCCCACAACTCAACAATGGCCTTTTTCCAACTGCTTAACTATCAGTCCTAAAAGTATAAATTCTGGCTTCAACTGTATATTAATCTTTAAAATCCTCTGTATAAGGATACATCCTCTGTATGTATATGAATCCAAAATTTTAGCTTTTTTACATGTCCGCTAAGCATGATAAAATGCTGTGCATATTTCTAATATATTTGAAATACGTTTATATATTCTAGAGTAGTTTCTCTATTCATTTGTTATGTAATCCATACTTCAATTCTGCAATTCTGTGCAAGGTCACTGATAAATGTTTCAGGGGACTTAGGTCAAATTAGATTTTCATTTTCCCTTCTTTCTTTAAATAAATGCAAATCATATCAGCCAGTGGAAAATAGGTCTGTGCAAATCCTTGGAGGGGAAAAAACTTTCTAAAATATGCAGCAATATCTACAAAGGACATCTTGAATGGTTAAAGCAGCCATGTCATTTTCCAGGCCAGCTCAGTTACTCTGGAAGCTGCTCCCAGCTGTTATTACATGAATATTCATGCACAGCCACTTCTCTGCATTTTTTTCAGTGAAGAAGCTGTTATGTGCATAGGCATGTATTAACTGAAAAGGATAGCTTCCAAAAATCTCTAGTGTAGTGAATAATTACTGTATATATATTTCTTTCAAGGATATGTGCCAGATTTGGCCAAATTCTGAAGCAGCACAGAGTAGAGAAGAGCCAGGGTTTAATAGATAGAATAGAATAGAATAGAATTCCTTATTGGCCAAGTGTGGAATTTGCCTTTGGTGCATATGCTCTCAGCGTACATAAAAGAAAAGATACATTTGTCAAGAATCAGTGGTGGGTTACTACAGGTGCGGTCCACTCTATAGCACCGGTAGCGGCCCGCTGGTGACATCACAGTACCGGTGCGGTCGGTTGCCGGTGCCTGGGTGCCGCCATTTTTTTAAAAAAATTTCTTCTGCGCATGCCCAGAAGCTGAGCTTCCGGCACTGCACATGCGCTGCCTTCCTACCCCACAGTGAGTCCAAGCAAGGGAAGATGGCTGAGGGAGCGCATGAGACGCTGAAAGAATGGGTGGCAGGAGCTATCTCCATTCCCCTCCCTTCAGCAGTCCAAGAAGCCACGAATGCGCGGTGATGATCCTAGGCATTTTCGCACGTTTGAGGCTTCTCGAGCTGCTGAGGGGAGGGGGAACGGGCGTCAGGAGCCTAGGATCATCGAATGGGGAGAAGCATTCAGGCCGGATGGAGCCTCATAGAAGAACCGCTGCTGCGGTCTTGCTGCTCCCGCTGCAGGGGGCTGCGTTGCGGGTGGGCAATGCCCCCCCCTGCTTCTCCGGCCACTGCCAAGCTCCTGAGGCCCACACCCACCTGGTCACACGGCTGGCAAGCCACACCCACAAAATAAGCCATGCCCACAGAGTGGTAGTAAAAAAATTAGGAACCCGCCCCTGGGTACAACACTTAATGATTGTCATAGGGTACAAATAAGCAATCAGGAAACAATCAATATTAATATAAATCGTAAGGATACAAGCAACAAATTACAGCCATACAGTCATAAGTGGGAGGAGATGGGTGATAGGAACGATGAGAAGACTAATAGTAATGAAGCCTTAGTGAATAGTTTACAGTGGTGAGGGAATTATTTGTTTAACAGAGTGATGGCGTTTGGGGAAAAAACTGTTCTTGTGTCTAGTTGTGTTGGTGTGCAGTGCTCTATAGCGTCGTTTTGAGGGTAGGAGTTGAAACAATTTATGTCCAGGATGCGAGGGGTCAGTAAATATTTTTACAGCCCTCTTTTTGACTCGTGCAGTATACAGGTCCTCAATGGAAGGCAGGTTGGCAGTAATTGTTTTTTCTGCAGTTCTGATTATCCTTTGAAGTCTGTGTCTGTCTTGTTGGGTTGCAGAACCAAACCAGGCAGTTACAGAGGTGCAGATGACAGACTCAATAATAGACATTAATAGCATATAAGGATGTGATATATTAATAGAATAGAATAGAATAGAATTCCTTATTGGCCAAGTGTGATTGGACACATAAGGAATTTGTTTTTGGTGCATATGGCCTCAGTGTACATAAAAGAAAAAAAAGGAAAAAATACATTCATCAAGAATCATAAGATACAACACTTAGTGATAGTCATAGGTTACTAATAAGCAATCAAATCATACTAGGAAACAAACAGAACAATATAAACCGTAAAAATACAAGCAACATGGTTATAGTCATGAGTGGAGGAGATAGATGGCTGTAAAACTCCAGGTAACCCCTAGAGACCAAATACACAGATAATTAATTACTATACTATTAAAACTCTAGTGTCTGTAACCTTTAACAGTGCATCATAGGATTTGTCAACTTTGTCAACCAAAACACCTAAAAAGGGCTAACTTACAGAATGCTTCCAAGATTCAGGATCCATGACTCCTGTGAAATTGAAATTTTATAAAACATTTTATGACATCAAAATTATCATAATGAACCTTGGTGGCCCAGTGGTTAGAATGCAGTACTGCAAGCGATGCTGACTTCTGGCTGCAGTTCGGCAGTTCAATTCTCACCGGCTCAAGGTTGACTCAGCCTTCCATCCTTCCAAGGTGAGTAAAATGAGGACCCAGATTGTTGGGGGCAATACGCTGAGTCTTAGAGAGTTGCTGTAAAGCACTGTAAAGCAGTATATAAGTCTAAGTGCTATTGCTGTTGTTATAAAGTATTTTATGACATAATACAAAATGTGACAAAAGATTTCCTGTGGTAAACTCCTGATCTTTGACTTTGACTACACAATTCAACATGGGCTACTTTTGAGGCAGATACATCTCTGAATATCCCCCTGAATTTTTAAGAACTTCTATTATTCCACTCACATTATAAGCTCTGTCGTTGTTGAAAGCACTGAGGAATCTGGTCAGGAAATATTTCTGAAACAATGACCCAAGACATGAATTGTCTAGTAATTAATTATAGTGGTCATCTGGATTTTGAAACTATATGTGGTTATTCTTTCAAACAGTGGTCACCAACTGGTGGTCCACGAAAATTTTTTGGTGGTCCGCAGAAAAATTATTTGCATTTTTTATATTGCACTAAATACTATATCTTTTTTTAAAATTCATATTAGTGGTCCGCAGGATTTAAAATTATGAATTTAGTGGTCCCTTAGGTCCGAAAGGTTGGTGACCCCTGCTTTAAAACACCATAGTAAAGAGTAGTAAGTGATTTCAAATCTAATGATACTTGCTGTCAGGCCACCACTGGAGGGTGCAGAGATCCTGGTGGCTGAAGATCTTGTGGTTTTGTCTCATTGGAGAATTACAGCCTTTGTAAACTGCATCAGCTTGCTGACGAAGCCTAGCAATTTATTAATTTTTATTCTTTAATTGCATAATTTCTCTCCCCTAACACACACTATCTAAAATGCAATTATTATTTGGAATAATTAAACTCTCATTTCATCTGTCTCCTTCTCATTATTCATTAATGTTATGTTAAAGTTATCCTCTTTTCCGCATTTCTTAATATATATTGGGATAGTAAGAGAGAAGACCTTTACTTTATGAGGTGCCTCAGAGATCTATCCTTTTCCTGCTTCTTTTCAAAAACAATGGGAGAAATCATTTGTCAGCAAGGAATGTGGAGTCATCTACATGTGTTAACAGTATATGGAAGACAGAAGAGCCACAGACTATTCAAAAATCAGATGAGAGACATCTCAACCCACAGAAGGAATTGTGGCCATGGAAAGTATTTCAGAAGGGATCCTCCCTAATTTTCTGAGCAGAAAAAAAGGAAAGAATAGAAGACATACTTTCAGACTTGCAAGATTATGTTGATATAATCTTACAATAAAGACAGAGTTAGTATTCATTGGTGTGCTTCTAATCTGGTCTACCTCAAAGGGCTAACATCAGTCTGGCAAGTCTGAAATGGTAGAATGGTAACCTGAGAAAATGTCTCAGACCAAACCAGTGGTGGGTTCCTACCGGTGCGGTCCACTCTATAGCACCGGTAGTGGCCCGCTGGTGACGTCACAGTACCGGTGCGGTCGGTTGCTGGTGCCTGGGCGCCACCAAATTTTTTCTTCTGTGCATGCCCAGAAGCTGAGCTTCCTGCAGTGCGCATGTGCTGCCTTCCTACCCCACAGTGAGTCCAAGCAGGAGAGGATGGCTGAGGGAGCGCGTGAGACGCTGAAAGAACAGGCGGCAGGACCTATCTCAGTTCCCCTCCCTTCAGCAGTCCGAGAAGCCACGAACGCGCGGTGATGATCCCAGGCATTTTCGCACGTTCGAGGCTTCTCGAGCTGCTGAGGGGAGGGGGAACGGGCAGCAGGAGTCTAGGATCATCGAATGGGGAGAAGCATTCAGGCCGGACGGAGCCTCCTAGAAGAACCGCTGCCGTGGTCTTGCTGCTCCTGCTGCGGGGGACTGCATTGCGGGTGGGCAATGGCCCCCTGCTTCTCTGGCTGCTGCCAAGCTCCCGAGGCCCATGCCCACCTGGTCACATGGCTGACAAGCCACACCCACAAAATAAGCCATGCCCACAGAGTGGTAGTAAAAAAATTAGGAACCCGCTCCTGGACCAAACCCTCCCTAGTTGTCATGAAGATAAATGAGGGGGGGATATATGTTAATATATCTTTAAATAATTCTGGTCTGCATGACTTTGGTTTCTTAGTCTGATTTACCTTGAAGGAGTGACAGTGGGATACATTATTTCATAGAGAATGGTTGCAAAGTTTCATGTAATTAATATATTTAAAAATGTATACATGTTTACTTGGGTACAGTTCCATCTCATTTTTCCATCATCAAGCTGGATTATGAACCAAAATTTCAGAAGTCAAATAAAATCAACTCAGATTAGAACAACCTCCTATACAGACACAAATATATGCAAATATAAAACCAGGCTCCAACACAATAGCAGCAGCAAACATATAGAAAACAAGTGATAAAGAAATCAAAGATTACTTGCCAGAGGCTAGAGCCAATAAAATCATTTTATTTGACTCTTTCTGCACTCTTTTGTGCAGAAGGTACAAGAGAGATACCCTATAAATTTATGCCAATATAGCAGAGACTCAAATCCCATAGTTAATCTAACTTTTGAGTAGTTCTGTTCAGTTGAACAACACATCTCTCTAATCTTTGCCTTCACTTGCTAATATTTTTATAACAACTGCAAGTAACACAAAAATAACTTTCTTAGTTTCTCATAGAAAAGAATCTAAATTCAGGTAGCACCACCTCTGGGAAGCCAGAGTGAATCCAATTCTAAAGGGCTACTCCATCCAGAGGTCAATGGTTAAAATTGCAGATAGCCTGTTGATCCCAATTGTATGTTTTCTTCTTTGACGCATGAGAACCTAATAGCAACCTAGGTCTTGCTGTAATGGGATAATGTATAAAATAATATATATTTTATATAATATATAAAATAGTCAGATTTCAATTACAAATTAAGATTTCTGTAGAAAGAGACAATATCACAAGCCAAACGGAAGCATATCCTTCCAAGCAATAATTGTTTTGCCCATTTATAAAGTACTTTTCATCAGTAACTTGATCCTTTTCAAATCAGTTGACTTATGTGACACAATTCTATATGGCAATGTTTTTCAACCGTGGGAACTTGAAGAACTGTGAAGTTGAAGCAAGGCTGGCTGGAGAATTCTGGGAGTTGTGGTCCACACATCTTAAAGTTCCCAGGTCTGAGAAATACTGCTACATGGGATCAGGCTGTTAATGGGACAGTTTGGTATGATGGTTAAGATGTTAATAGAGCCCTTTGGTTCTACTCTACCCTAAGCTGGGACTCCTCCCCAAGATGACTGCTGAATTTTTCTTTTTCTTGCCGATGATCTGCTGAATTTTCTACAGAAGCTGGTTCTCTGGCAGCGCTACTCCCTGGATTTGAATGGGAGCATTTGGGAATGATCCAAGTTGTGTTTCAAACAACTGGGGACCCATCTAGGAAGGGGAGTCTTGAAGATTCCAGTTCCTGTGGGAGCAGTCAGAAAGTCACTGGCCATCCAACTTCCTCTTGACAGTTCATTTTCTTAAGTATTTATTTATTTATTTATTTATTTATTTATTTATTTATTTATTTATTTATTTATTTATTTATTTATTTATTTATTTATTTATTTATTTTGGTTTTCTTATATGCCGCCCAACTCCCGAGGGACTCAGGGCGGCGTACAGCAGAGAAAATACAAGAATAACCAACTATAAATATTACATTAAAAACAAATATAAAAATTAAAAACACAGTATTAAAACCATCCAACAACCATACAACAGCCATATATACTTGGGGGTGAGCTCGAGTGGATTAGGCTCTACCCCCAGCCTGCAGGAAAAGCCATGTCTTAACGGCTTTTCGGAAGGCCAGCAGAGTGGGGATAGTTCGGGTCTCTGGGGGAAGTTGGTTCCAGAGCGCGGGCCCCCCCACAGAGAAGGCTCTCCCCCTAGGGCCTGCCAGCCGGCATTGCTTGGCCGACGGGACCTGGAGGAGGCCAACTCTGTGGGCCCTAACCGGTCGAAGGGAAGTGTGAGGCAGAATGCGATCCCGGAGATAGCCTGGTCCTAAGCCATGAAGGGCTTTAAAGATGGTGATCAACACCTTGAATTGGACCCGGAGACCGATGGGCAACCAATGCAGCTGGCGGAGTATAGGTGTCATGTGGGTGTACCTTGGCACACCCACCACAGCACGCGCAGCCGCATTTTGCACCAACTGAAGTCTCCGGATACTCTTCAAGTATGATTGGATTTTAACTTCATGTTTGAATTTTTTGTTTCACTTTGCTTTTTATCTTTAAAAGTTGACCAGCTGGCTGAATGCTGATTCATTTTAACCCCCATCTGGGCTTGATCTGTTCTCCTCCCCCACTTGATAGTGTTATTTTGAATAACTTTTACTTTTCCATAAGGAAAGACAGCATGTTCCTGGATAGTTACTGGTTTTATTTGATTTACATCTATATTGGGCTTTCATAACAGGGTTTTTGCATTTTATTAATTTGCAAATTATTTGGAGCTTTAAAAAAAAATTCTTTTATCTTTGAATCGAAATATCCCAAAAATATCTTCCCTGTTTCTTTATCTATTTCTTCACTTTGCTTCAGGATTCTTTGTTCCTTGTGTTCTCTCATTTAACATTGTTAAGCTGCACAGAGCAAGAAAGAGCATTATTAAGTTACACAGAGCAAGAATGCATCATATTACAGGTAAGCAAATGTGTCAGAAATTTAGAAAGAAGAGACCATTTGGTAACATGCAATCCTTCATTGAAAGCTTTTTTAAAAAGTTTGATCAAATGATAGTGTCTGTGGAAAATATTTAGATGCATGTAGCTCTGGATAAATTAGATTCGCAAAAGAATGTGATTTGAAAGCAGAAGATTCATTGGAAAGAAATATGGACTGTATAGACTTAGAACCGAGTTGACTGCATATGCTTCTCTGAAGTTCAAATCTGTGTTCTTTTACAACAGCAGAAATCTGATTGGGTGGATAAGTAATAAATTGGTTTTATATTTGAAACAGTAACATATTACTATTAACTCTTGGGATGATTTGGGATAGGTAAGATGCCAGGGTAAATTTTCTATGAGTAGATTACACTAAAAATTTGTTAATAGACAGTTTTGGAACTTTTTTCTTGCCTTTTTTATTATTCTTGTTCTTCTTGTTAACTATTTTGTCATTAATATAGTAGAAATGTGAAAGGTTTATAATTTACAAATAGGTTTAGTTGAGGGGTGGGTTCCTCCCGGTTCGGACCAGATCGCCCGAACTGGTAGCAACCAGCTGGTGATGTCACTGTCGGTGCCATTCCGTGTGCACCGCCATCTTTTTTTTAAATTTTGTGCGAATTTGTTTCCTTTCTGCGGCTTGAAAAATTGCCTTCCCACCCACCTGCGGGTGAATTCTGACCTTTATTTCTTCGCCCGAAGCACAGCTGATGAGCTCCTCAGCTGTGTTTTAGGCTAATTCCTGCTTCTGAGCATGTGCGGAAGCCAAATCGCACGAGGGGACGTGCGCGAAACATCGCTATGGGAACCAGTAGTGAAGGTAAGTGGAACCCACCCCTGATTTAGTTGTTTAAAAATTTGGGGAGCCTGTTTCACAAGGGTGGGAAAGTAATAGTTTAGTAATGTATTAACCAGTATTCGACTAGGGGAGATAATATATGTATAGGTGTTAGTTTTCTTTTTTATGCACTTTTTTCAATGTCTTGTTCTGTGTTTTTTCTTTTTGGGGGAGGGAGGGAGTTTTGTATTTTTAAAAAATATAAAAATAAAGATAGAGGGTGAAAACAGTTTACCTAAGCTATTGATGTTTACTGGGTAAATTCCATCCATTCATTATCTCTCAATCCATTCTGTCTCACAATATGGTTATTCTGAAGGCAAAATGGAGGCTGTAAGGTTGTGTATTTCATCTGGAAGAAAAGCAGGCTATAATTTTAACAAACAATAACCCAATCAAGATTGATCCTTTAAAGAGCTTCCAGTTGAAATGGCACAGTAGTCAGACAGGCATCAACATACTTTGGCATTCCCTGCAGTTTTATTATCCTGACAATTGTTTAAATGTTACTGTTGGAAGGAGAAACAGGTGATTAACTCCAGTTTTATTATCAAAGAGGGTCTGTTTGTTGATTGCTTGGATGGCACCCAAGAAAGTTCTGCTTCTACTTTCCCCTGAAGGCAACAGCTGCGCAGACTTAGATAGATGTGTCTTCCTTAAAGGGATCAGGGAGAGATATAAAAGATATTAAATCTACTGTTATCGCCATAACTACCAGATTGGATATGGTGAAAAACAGACTATCTCAACTGAAAGATCATGACAAGTCTGTTGATCCATCTAAAACTGATTTAATGAAGTCTAATAGGAGCCTTTAGGACAAAGGAATGTACAGTACCTAAATCTCTGTCTTGTTGGTCCAATTTTCACATGGTGGGAATTTAAGAACAAGATGGCTGCGGTCAATCTGTTCCCCTTACAGAAGCACTAATACATGGAATAGTAATCTTTTTAGAAGATTTTTAACAGACTATCAACTTCTCTTTTGCTATCACTTTTTGCATACTACTGGTAAGCTTAATTATTGTGAAGTTTCTCCAATTTTCTATGATGGATGAAAGAAAGCCAAATCTACTGAACAAAAAATAAATCCTGCATTATGGGGGGTGGGGGGAGAAGACAATAATATAGAAAGATGTTTGGTTTTATGAAAACCTGCCTTATGTGATGAATTTTCAATATATTGAAGAAAATGTGGGGGGGGGGGCTTTCAACCCCAAATGTTCAGATACAGAAGAGTTAAAGGAAAACTTAAATCTCATCTGTATGTCAATTAAAACTAACTTGTTAGTCTAGGTAGTGAACCAACCAAAACCAGGAAAATTAATTATTAAAGGAACTGAAAGGTTTTTCTCTTATAGGAACTTTAAATAAAAGACTGGAACAACTCAGATTTGTCTTGTTTTTGACTCTCTTTTTTTTCATAAGAAGAACTGAATCATCTGTTCTTGTGTTGGTGCCAAACTAGGTAAATCTGGAATTGGAGATTTAGGAACTGAATATCGATCCAGGGAACAGTGGAGCTAGTTACATATTAGAATACCTGATTTTAAATTTGGAAGATGATGTAAATTGTATTCCTTTGTTATAATGTCTGAAATGGTCTCCTGCCTGACACTAGAAGGCCTCCAACTTTGTTATTCTGTTATACTATGTTCTATTTGTTCTGTCTGGAATCTGTGTGGACATTTGTAAGTATTCTTGGTTTGGGAATGGTCTGAGATAAGCTCTGCAGAAGGTCTGGTTATTTTTCCCTGTATACATCTTCCCATTTATATCATGAATAGATGGTACAATATTACTTTGTTTGTGTCTAGAAACAAATAATTTATTTACTCATTTATTATTATTTCTCACTATCAGTCCCTTTACAAAATACAAATGTATTTATTTATTTAAACAGCTTACAGGGTCACCTATTCCACACACTGATCCTAAGCAGCTCACAGTAACCCATAAAAACATCATAAATCACATCAAATCTTTCTACCCCAACAATCCATAATACTAACCCTGACTATCTCACCTAGCCCAATGCCTAGGGGAAGAATCAGCTCTTCACAGTCTTCCAGAAGGCTAAATAGGATACGATATATCATAACATAACATAACATAACATAACATAACATAACATAACATAACATAACATAACATAACATAACATAACATAACATAACATAACATAACATAACATAACATAACATAACATAACATAACATAACATAACAACCTAACCTAACCTAACCTAACCTAACCTAACCTAACCTAACCTAACCTAACCTAACCTAACCTAGATAATAGATTACTGATAGATAGATATAGACAGACAGACAGACAAGCTATAGATAGATAGATAGATAGATAGATAGATAGATAGATAGATAGATAGATAGATAGATAGATAGATAGATAGATAGATAGATAGATAGATAGATAGATAGATAGATAGATAGATAGATGGATAGACACAGACAGACAGACAGACAGACAGACAGACAGACAGACAGACAGACAGACAAATGGAATAAACATTCTATTTAGAAACAAAGTTTGTGAAATTCACATTTAGAAGGGATCAATGTTTTCTATCAATCGAAAGATGGATGAGATACATAGATAATTCTTAAATAATTCTTTTTCTCCTCTAACAATTTAAACTTCTGTTGTTTCTTTTAGTTGAAGCATATGCTATAATTTTGGTGGTGTTGCATACAAAAAACAGTAATGTAAGCAACTCTATTAATTTGAAGTATCATTTCCTGTTACACTTGATTAACAAAATCTTTATCTTTCAGCAAAAATACATTCAAACATCCTTTAAAGTATGTAAATTATCTTCAGATAAATCAGTGAGCTTCAGAAGCATGGTCTGAATTTAGAATAGCATTTATACTGTATGCTTTAACTTTAGATATTAAAAAATGTGAAGCCATCTAGCCAGAAGTCACTTCTATATGTGGAGAAAGAAATGTATGTATATATTTCAATGGATTTTGACTTATTTTTGTTTTACACAAAATGTGTTGTGGATTGAATGTGATTTATTCAGCTTCTAATAAAGATCTTCTAGTCCAGCCCCCTGCTCAAACAGGAGACCTTACCATTTCAGACAAGTAGTCTTTACTTATAAATTTAGTCTTACCTTAATAACACATGAATTTAAAATCCTGCCTTATTACATTATAATGTGGAATACATAAAATCTGATGCCAATAGGTCACAGTAACTATTAAAATACATAAATTAGGACTTTAGGGTATATTCCAGTGTCTTTGTTTATCTTGCATTTAAAATTCCAGAAATTTGGCTCAATTATCCTTGTTTCAAAGATATTAAATGTCTAATCAATGTCAGTAAGCTGAATACAGGTAGTCCTCGACTCATGAGCACAATTGAGCCCAAAATTTCTGTTACTAAGTGACACATTTGCTAAATGAGTTTTGGCCCATTTTACAACCTTTCTTGCCACAGTTGTTAAGTGAATCACTGCAGTTGATAAGTTTCTAACCCGGTTGTTAAGTGAATCTGGCTTCCCCATTGACTTTGTTTGTCAGAAGGTCACAAAAAGTGATCACATGATCCTGGGACACTGCAACGGTTATAAATATGATCCAGTTGCCAAGCATCTGAATTTTGATCATATTATCATGGGGATGCTGCAAAGGTTGTAACTGTTAAAAATGGTCATAAGTCACTTTTTTCAGTGCCATTGTAACTTTGAACAGTCACTAAATGAACTGTAAGTTGAGGAGTATCTGTATAACTTATATAATATATTTGATTTTTCTTTGGAGAAATCTTCCTATATTGATGTCATCAGTTTATTTTTGTGAATTTACCAATGAAATTTTGTAACATTTTCATTATGTAAATTATAGTTACCTGTTAGGAAAGTGGATTTAAATGTTCACACTTTCAAGTTCATCATTGGCCATTTATCCTAGTGCTGCTATCCTAAAGGGGCATATAACTAGAAGAAAATACCAGCAAATAGCCCAAATCTGGAAGGACAGAATCAGGAAGTCTAAGGTTCAGAATAAGACTTGCAATAAAATGGCAAAAACAATACCAAAAAGATTATTTCAATGTTTAAGGAGCAAGTTAACAAAATGGGTAGTCCATTAATGGGAGAAGATGAAAAGAAGATGACATACACTAGGGAGAAAGTTTTATACTTTCTTTGCATCTGTATTTATGCAAAAAGAAAAGAATATTTTTTCTCAGCACTGAACTGCATCTTGTTGGACAAGGTCCAATGCTCAAATCTGTCAAGGTCCTTCTGACTCTTGAGTTTGTCTTCCAAAGTGTTAGCAATTCCCTCAAGCTTGGCGTCATCTACCAAGAAGTAGGCTGGGGTTTACTTTATCAAATGCCTTACTAAAATCTAAGTATACTAAATGCACATAATTTCTTATCTGGTTCTGATTCTGTGATTCTGATTCCTCCAAAGAGGTTTTTCTATTTCACAGTCTTTCTTATGCCCCTGCTATTTCCAGTAGTCTCCTATACTGTTGAATCTGAGATTATTGAGATGAGCCAAGGCTGGATAGGTGTCACCATTTGACTAGAACCATAAAACAATGCTAATAATGTATATATTGTCCAAGGGTGAATCGCTCTGTAACTTAAACAGTAAGAGGAGGAAGGGATTAGCTGGTACTTTCTAGAAGTAATAAAAATAGGAACAAATGTTCTCATCTGGAACAGCTTAAGAATTATTTAAGTACTCATTGAGCGTGGCTAATGGTAGAGAAAACAAAAAATGAAAATGAGATCATAGGATTGGATGGGCTCATAAAGTTCATTTGAGTGCAGCCCCTTGCTTAGCCTTGGAATCCAAATTACAGTATTTCCTGCTTAGCCACATCCTAAACATAGCTTGTGAATTAAAAACACTAACTCTGGAGTAATAGATGCTAGTAGTTTTGTCTGTTTTTACTATTTCTCCTAACACTCATTTAGAATCCGCCTTTCTATAACTAAATTACTCTTCCCTATCTTGCATTCTAGAATAAGGGTACTTCTCTATTGCATTGAAGTATTTGATTATTGTTGTTTTAATTCTCTTCTATCTGCATTTTTTCAAGTCTTAACACACCAAGTTCCCTCAATCTCTCTTAATAATTTCCATCTACATCTTCCCTGCCCTTTTCTGAGACTGCTTGACTGGATTATGTATCCAGACTTGGTAAAGATCTTATGAGTGCATAGTATAGTATTATTGTTTTCTATGTTTTTGAATTTATACTACTCTTTGGGCAGCCTAAAATGTTATTTGCTTTTTCTGCAGCCACATGACACTGCTGATACATAGTTAATGATCAGAGTAATTGTCAGTTCCTTTTCATATGTGTATCAAGCTATGTATGCTTCATCCTGTACTTTGGTTTTGATTTTCTTTCCTAAGTAAAAAATTTGGCTTTTGTTAAATATCATTATGGGTTATTTTCAGCCCCCCATTCAATCATTTGAATTTGTTGTGTGTCTTTTAGGGTATCCTACATAACGTTGTGTCATCTTGCAAAATTGACAGTCATTGCCTCCATCTTGTCCTTCATATAATTAATTAAAATGCTGAAAACACGGTTCACAGCACCAAATTTTCTGGACCCCTCTTAAGGCCTCTCAACGTTTAATTGAAGCATCCATTGAATATAGTGTTGGATCCCACTGAGTGTTTATTTAAGCATTGTACCATCTAGTCAAGTTGTCAAGCTTGTTAATTGGTTGTGAGAGCCCTAGAAGAGGTCATACTTGGAGAAAGAGTGAAATCTCTTGCTGTGTTTACCATACATACAGTACAGGGCTGGTTGCACTATTTTTCTATGCTCCTTTTAGACCCTGTGGAGAAATAAGGAATGTGCATTTCAAAGGAATCTCACAAAATGTGGCAGCTGGTAAACTGAGGCTTGGAGGAGATCTTGAGATGGGAAAAAATGATGGAGCAGAGCAGAGGTGGGTTCCTGCCTGTTTTTGCCGGTGCGGTTAATAGCTGTTGTTCGGCGCAGAGCTGAAGATGCTGCTGCCGTTTGCAGCACGGGAGCCTTCCCCGGGCACTTTCCCCGCCCGCATGGACGCCGCCAATTGCGTTCTTTTGCCCTCTGCGCATGCAGAACGCTTTGCGCATGCGCAGAGGGCAAAAGAACGCAATTGGCGGCGTCCATGCGGGCAGCGGCAGCACCCGGGGAAAGCTGAACGGCAGTAGCGTCTTCGGCTCTGCGCCGAATAACAGCTATTAACCGCATTGGCAGGAACCCACCTCTGGAGCAGGGGAAGAGGAAGTTTGAGCTGCAGCAATGGAATAGACAGAGCAGTACAGTTCATTTGAAGGGGCACTAAAAAGCCCCTTGCCCAGTGACTCTTCAGATCTGAACAAATCCTTGATCAACCCATGTCCGTGTATCTGATAGTGGAAAACATTAGAGGCTTAGTAGGAGGAAGGCAAGAGAGAAAGTCTTTACGTTTATTAAGATCTTTCAACTATGCTGTAATGAGACAACAGAAATCTGATAGAAAGAGAGGTGGTTGCATTGTTCCCCCATGCAGATATAAAATAATCTGTCTCCTGTTCTTTAATGAACAAATACCCTACTCCCACAGCTGGCTGATTTTTGGCTGGGAAACCTCAGCACCTCCCTGCACTTCCTCTCTTTTTATGCTGTGTAAATCATTGGTTTTGGTGATTCATCCTTCTGGGATGGATTTTTCTAAATGAGAATTTAAATGGCTGCCAGCCTATCTGCTGATAACAGAAAACAGATTGTCAGTGTAACAGGGAGGCAATCAAGTCAAACAATTCCAGGGAGAGTGGCAGAAGGCTTAATATTAGGATAACTGGCATTCGCAGTCTTTGCTAATGAGTTAACAATTATTTGTGCTGAGTTCTGCTGGCGCTGATACGCAGAAAGACTCTGTTTCAAGTGAAAATCAGAGGAAATTGTTAATGGATTGTTATCCAATCCAAGTGTGATACTTTATGTAGTCTGACCTTAAAAAAGAGAAAGAGAATGCATGACTTTCATTCAGTAAAGGCTAATTCAGATGAAAAATTGAAATATCCACAGAAGAATGGATATTATTTTTTGTTTCACAAATGTATAGGTTGACTATTTCTTTTTGTTTTTTTGGAAAAAGTTTTTTATTTTTTAACATTCTTCATATAAACATCAATACATATACCATAATATATTGTTAGAAAATTTCATAAATTTTATATTATATATCTAGTATTCAAAATCCAAATGTAACATTTTAATATCTATCATTACTAAATTGCCCATCTGTCCTACTATCTCAAGTGGTTGACTATTTCTATAGACTCAAAGTAGCTTACAAGTAATTAAAAAATGCAAACCTTCCCTACAAGAACATATGAGACAGGACAATTGTGAATGGGGGAGAGAATGTTTCAAGTATCTAAGAGCCAAGCCATTTAAAGTTATTACCAGTACTCTGAATGGGACCTAGAAGCAATTCAGTAACCAGTATAGCCACAACATTGGTTAGATGACTGTATCTCCAGGCTATTGCACTTTGGGCCAACAAAAATTTCTTCAAAATGTAGAGTATGTTGCAGTCATCTAGAGGTGACAAGACATGTCAAGGCTTCCTGATCCACATAGCTACAAAACTGATCCATCAGCAAAAATTAGGCAAAATCCCTGCATCACTCTTCATTTGTAATTCTTGTAGGAGCAAAGAGGACCCCCAAATCATTGATTTATTCCTTTGGGAACAGGGGGTAGCATGTAGATGTCTACAGCAAAGACTGAAACCAGGATAGAACCAGATGTATCACTGACAAACAACTCTATCTTTTCGTTTTGACTGATCTAGACCCTAATATTCTAAAAGCAGATCAGGACTGTTATAGCATTCCTGGCATATCCTGGGCTTGTACTGAGTATCATAACCATATTCAAATAGAATGTATAAAACAGGGATGGGCAAAACAGGAAAGTGTGTGAGATAAGATCAAGTTTTTGATCCTCTTTGTTTAAAATATTGTTTTGGAAAACACAGTATCTGCATTATCTGTAGTCTTAAATATTTGGCACAGCAAAAAAAAGAGAGAGAAGAATCGAGCATTCAAAAATAGCTTTAACTGGTAAAACAATAAAAATAAAAAGCAGTTATTCTGTTAACCCTTTATTTGAAAGACTCTATTTTTTAAAGTACACTAATTTATATTTAAGGAAGGTATAATTCAAAACAGAAATCCCTATGCTATTCATTCTGTACAATTTATTCAGTGATTTCAAAATAATGGGACTAGAACATTTCATTTATCTTCAAACCAGTCACTTGTGTGTTCCTTGTAGAGTTATTAGAGTGAGATAAAAAAAAGTTGCCATATCTTATATTTATCATATGTTTTCCTGGTAATACTAACCCAACTTATGTGTTGTAAATTAATAAGACTGACTAATGGCTTTAACAGTAAAAGTTAGAAGAAAGCAGAAAAGAGGTTGCTCATAGTAACAAAACTGTTGTGAAGTAGAAGAGTCACAAATGTTGTATAAACTCCATGGAGACATCTGTGCCCTTTTAATCTTGAAATCATTTCTTGTAAAGCAAATAATATACAGTAAATGCCTCAAAGACATTTAGATTGGATTTGTATTCCTTCCTTCCTTCCTTCCTTCCTTCCTTCCTTCCTTCCTTCCTTCCTTCCTTCCTTCCTTCCTTCCTTCCTTCCTTCCTTCCTCAGTCTTCAAGAATTGGACATGAGTGGAATGTAAAAAAAGAAACAGAATTGCACACAATGTTCCAGATGTAGCTGCACCACTGATGTATAATGGGCATTATCATATTGGCATCTCTATTTTCAGAACCATTTTTGGATGTACTACTTCGTGAAATTATTTATCATTAGTCCAAGAACTCTTATCTCATCACTTGCTGACTGCTCGTCCTATTAGGTTGCATGAGTAGTTAGGATTTTTGAAACCAATGTGCTTTACTTTACACTTGTTCACATTGAATAGCATCTGCATTTTGACATTCCCACCCCCAATGTGCAGAGTGTTTTTACATTGTTGTAAAACAAGTAACATTGTTATGTCATCAGCAAACTTGGCTGTTCCACTTGCCAACAAAAGCAGCTATTTGCCTCATTAAAGATACAATCCAGTGGTGGGTTCTAAAACCCTTTACTACCGGTTCATGTGCACGACGCTTCTGCGCATGCGCAGAAGCGTCCTGGGCAGGTGGGCAGAGCCTCCCACCGCCGGCGCTACCGGTTCTTAGCAACCCACCGCTGATACAGTCTAATAATTGCTAGGGAGCAGCCTTTTAAATTCTCTTTCTCCCAACCAAACTATCTAAGCTTCATTATTTCTTTGCCTTCTGGAGTGCAGCCTCTCCCTGGTGGGAATTCAGACTACATTCCACCACAATCCACATGTTTATTAACAGTCTCAAAAAACTTGACAAGATTGGACAAGATCTTCCCTTAGTGAAGTCCTACTGGTTATCCTTAAGCAAGATCTGTTTCTCCAAATGTTTTTAAATCTTTAAATAGCAGTTTTCCTTATTTTCCCCAGAATTGATGTTAAACTGATCAGGCTTACGATACTACTATTCTTATAATCTTTTAATGAGCCCTTGTTATCTTTTTTTTTGGGGGGGGGGGACTGGTCAGTTACCAGTGATATTTCATTTGATATTAATGTTATATAAATGTTTTAATATTAAAATTCTGCTTGCAAAACTAAGCTCAGTTTAAATGATCTGTTTATTGAAACACAGTGTTTTTATCTCCTAAATTATACAGAAATAATATCTCCTTCACTATTCCTCAGGTGAACATAAGCTGCAGATTTTGAAAACTCTATTGCTAATTGCTAGCTATAAAATTTCTGGTTTCTATATATTGAAATCAGACCCCTCTAGGCTATTGGCTCAGCCTGCTGAGTTCTAATGGAATGTTTATTAACTTTCCAACTGCTGAGAAGGATAGAAAAGATCTAGATATTCAGATAAAGTTAACTGATGCAAAAGATGCACAAAAGAGAGAAGGCAACACTGTAACAGTGAGGTAATTTAACTAGTAAACTGAATGTGTGAATGGCGTCTGTGTGAAGAGACTGCTACATGAATGGAAAGTGTGAGGGATTGAGGTTCAAGTGTGAATTGCATCAGTTATCAAAAAATGAAAGGCAAGCAGAGAAACAAATAGAAAGTATTTCAAGCAAGCAAGACAAAAAAAACTAGACTTGCAAAATTTTGCAAGTTATCACTTGTAGGTAAATGATCCAATAGCTGTGGCTATATGCAATGTTTGAGAAAATGAAATATTTGCTTAGGAGAGGGGAAAGCTGTATTGTCTCAGGATCCAAACAGTCGGTCTGCAAACACAGAAAAGTGTTCTTTTGAGCTGTATACATAAAGGAAAGTGGGGAATGTTTACAATTACATCATGTAGATGAAAGTAGCCTTTAATCCAGGAGGGAGTAAATAAACCGTGAATTTCTATTGCTATGGTCAGGGAGATAATTCTGAGAGAAGCTTCCAAACATATGAAATATTACTTTGCCCACAACACTACCTTCTTGGTTCCTTAGAGCACAAGTCTATCAAATTACTTTCACCTCAAGATCTCCTCTTTGTGATTTATATGGTCTGATCTATCATGATTTGTTACTGTCTTCTTCCAGGATATTTCTTGATTATTCCAATTTAGTCTACAGTCCTGGACTTCTCAGAGGGTTCCTCAATTTAGGTGATTCCTCCATTCAGGCCAATCAACTTAGTTTCTAGATTAACCAAGGCCAGCTAAGTGCTGCTGCCCACAATCCTACAGGAATATCAAGAACGTTTGCATATATGGTAAAGAAAAAAAAAGGTATGTTCCAAACTTAAGAAGGAACATGATTATTTGTTAACATTCTGTAAAAGAGGTCAGCTTTAATGTTAAGTTTAATTTCAAGTTTTAAATTTGTTCCCTCTCACACATCCCAGGTTTGGCAGTGTGTTTATGAGGGAAAAAAATAGGCATCTAATTATTTAAAAAAAAACCATTCATTATTGTGGAATACAAGCAATAAGCTAAATTGCTTAGCAACCTGAGGATTGCAGTGCTTCACCCACATCTAATGGGTAATTTTTCACTATGTAAAATCACTCATGAGTTGCACTTAATGCCATGGATATTCAGCCAGTCACTGAGATCTTTGGCACCTACTGGCTAATAGTTCCTATCTAGAAATGGATCAAGATTAGGAGGAAGTGGAGGAGAGGAGTTCTAGAGAGAAAATCAAAAGAGAATGGCCTAGGACAGGGATGGCGAACCTATGGCACGTGTGCCACAGGTGGCACGTGGAGCCATATCTGCCGGCACGCGAGCTGTTGCCCTAGTTCAGTTCCAGTGTGCATATGCGCGCCAGCCAGCTGGTTTTTGGCTCACGCGGAGGCTCTGGGAGGGCATTTTAGTCTTCCAGAGGGTCTCTGGGGAGGCAGGGGGGCGTTTTTGTCCTCCCCAGGCTCCAGGGAAGCCTCTGGAGCCTGGGGAGGGCGAAAAACGGACCTACTGGGGCCCACCGGAAGTCGGGAAATGGGCCGTTTCCATCCTCCAGAGGACCTCTGCGGCTGCAGGGGAGGCTGTTTTCACCCTCCCCAGGCATTGAATTAAGGGTGTGGGCACTCGCCCGTGCATGATAGCGCACGCACACGCACTTTCGGCACCCGAGGGAAAAAAGGTTCGCCATCACTGGCCTAGGAAGAGAATGGCAGGGGTAAGAAGGCAGCAGGCCAAGGGCATTAAACACTCTTTTAAGGAACTCATTAGGTTGATGGCTACCATTTACCAGAAGACATGCCAAACCTCTAATGCTGCCCTCAGTGCTGTCATTAGTTGATTCTATTTTGGACAGATAGATCACACTTCCAAAAGGCTAGCCTGCAACTTTGTCACAATTTTTATTTTCCAAAACCTGCTTAGCATGCCTATCTAGCATTTTTAGGATGAAAAAACCACCAGGCTGATGCTATACAATGGTACTCTGCTTTCATTAATTGAAAGTTAAAAAGAAAGAATTAAGTAGAATGAGCAACAATGGGGAGAGGGCTGCAGGAAAAGAGGTTAAGAAGAGACATGAGTCCCCAGGGAGTAGGGCGGCATATAAGAATCCTAAATAAATAAAATAAATAAATGAAGTCTAAAACGGAAAATTATTGAGTAGTGACCTTTTTGAAATTTGGTGCACCATTTTACACAATGGATCATCTTAAACACTTCGCAGGATTTTTATTATATTTAAATTCTCTCTTTATTCCAAACTAGCATTCTCAATTTTTCTCCCCTCCTCCCATCCAATGGCTGCTGTGCTCCTTGGCCATAGACCTGACAGACATGGATGCAGGGGGAAAGAAGATGGGTTGGATCTCTACAAAGTTGCCACCCTCTGCTATAGAGCGAAACAACAATAAAAATTGTGTATGTGTGGGGGGGTATTTCTCAAATAAGTATGTAAACTTTTGTAAAATTTTCAAGAAAGAATGACACTATTTCATTGTAATTTTCCATATATAAAACAATCTACTATAAGCAATACATTCATAAGTCATGAATAACTATAAATCTATATTCTCTCTCTCCCCCCCCCTTTTGTTTGTCTCTTTGTTCTTTTTTCTTTGCTCTGAATAAAACCAAAGATGGCAAAAATAATTTTTGACAATTCTTGGACTCCA
Source organism: Diadophis punctatus similis (assembly GCA_023053685.1). NCBI lineage: Eukaryota > Metazoa > Chordata > Lepidosauria > Squamata > Dipsadidae > Diadophis > Diadophis punctatus. Next base: position 53,719,759 of record JALIGW010000006.1, on the reverse strand, counting down.
CATAAAAAAAATTATAGCCATAAACCTAGAAATGGAGACATTGCATAATGCAACATGTTAATATCTTTGTAGTACATTAGGAGCTTGGAGTTTGGTTTTTCTTTTCTTTTTTGGACTAAGAGTTGTAACAATATAACTCTACAAGGTAGGCAACAAGATTTATTATTTATTATAAAAGCAGTTAGGATTAGCACCGGTAGTGGCCCACTGGTGACATCACAGTACCGGTGCGGTCGGTTGCCGGTGCCTTTTTATTTATTTTTTTAAATTTTCTTCTGCGCATGCCCAGAAGCCGAGCTTCCGGCACTGCTCATGCGCTGCCTTCCTACCCCACAGTGAGTCCAATCAGGGGAGGATGGCTGAGGGAGCACGTGAGACGTTGAAAGAACGGGCGGCAAGAGCTATCTCCATTCCCCTCCCTTCAGCAGTCCGAGAAGCCATGAACTTGCGGTGATGATCCCAGGCATTTTCACACATTCGAGGCTTCTCGAGCTGCTGAGGGGAGGGGGAACGGGTGGCAGGAGCCTAGGATCATCGAATGGGGAGAAGCATTCAGGCCGGACGGAGTCTCCTAGAAGAACCACTGCCATGGTCTTGCTGCTTCCGCTGCGGGGGGCTGCATTGCGGGTGGGCAATGCCCCCCCACTTTTCCGGCCACTGCCAAGCTCCCGAGGCCCACGCCCACCAGGTCACATGGCTGGCAAGCCACACCCACAAAATAAGCCACGCCCACAGAGTGGTAGTAAAAAAATTAGGAACCCGCCCCTAATTATAACCATTTCAACAATAGTAATAACAATCACATCTATGAGATACAACATATGAAAGACTTCCATAAACTAGCATTATTAAAACAAATTATAACATAATATAACACTTCATTCTTTATACAAAGGTTTTTATTTTAAAAGATATTATAAGTGAAATTGACAAAGATAAAAGGCAATACAGCAGCAACTACATAATTAAAACATTATTATGAACATTTGAAAAAAGGAAGAAAATTCACATAGCAGAATTTCCAGAAAGTACTAACATAAAGCAAGCCAACCTATTAATAAGTTATTACATTTAGGGTCATTGAAAGTTATTTCAAAAAATGTGATTCAATATCTCTTGAATCCTCTCTTTAACATCTAAAACTTTTCTTTTATAAATAAGATAATTCTCTTAGCTGATTCTCAGGCTCGGTAGAGCTAGAGTTCTTCATATTTCATTAAAAAGTACCCTATTTATGATCTTTTTTGCAGTAGTCATTAAGTAACTACGGAAGTCATTAAATGAATGCATTGTTCAATATGGGGCATTGAACATGGGGCAAAACCAGAAATAAATGCCAGGTTTTGGCAAAAACATCATAAACCGTGGTCATGTGTCTATGGGATGGTGGAAATGGCCACAAATGCAGGCTAGTTGCTGAGCGCCCAAACTGCGGTTAGATGACAAGAAGGATAGCTGTTGGAATTTCAGAACCAGGTTGTAAGTACTTTGGGGGGAGGGAGGGGTTCCACCATAACTTCAAATGGTTGCTAAGCAACCATTTAGGACTATCTATGATGTTCGTCCATCATATTCGAAGACGACCTTAACATCTTGGGGGGATGTCAAGACTTGCGCGTGAATTGGATTAAAGTGAGGGAGATGTGCGCATAGTCAGCCTCACTCTCTCTTCCCAGATTCCATCTTGCTCCAAATAGCAGGACAAGAGTCGAGACAGTTGGAAGTGGGCTGGGCGCAGTGGTTGACCAGGGTGTCTTTCGTGTCATTGCCGTGCTCTTAGCGTACCACATTGCTTGCAGAGACCGTCTTCATGACTGTTGTCCTAGTCTAGTAGATTTCATCCGCTCAGTCCACCGGAATCTGTCTTCACATGCTCGGGATAGACAAGTCCCTATCTCACCGGGACTATCTATAACGGGATAACAAATGGAACACCAGGATGTGATTCTTGTCATTCAGTCACTTACTTAGTTTGGCTGTAAACCAAATAAGTCTACAAATGTCTTCTGCTGCCTATAGCAGAAACCTCAGGGTGTGTTATAGTCAATAAAATCATATAGCAAAAATTTATCATCAATATTAAATATCTTACCTGCAATATGAAATGCCATACACCAGGAAGAAGTAAGAATTAAGAATTAAGTCCTTTTTTGTTTACTTTGAATCACATTTAAGAACTGGTAGAAACGTCAGGGGAAAACTGTTCAATATGACATCTCGTTCTCGGATGGCTTATTACTCTTGCTATAATTCTAAAGAGATTTCCAGTTATCACAGACTTTATTGTACCCAGTGCAAAGCATTTAGAAAGCAGCATCAGCTGTCTTCTGGAAGCATTACCATTGGCATGGATATTCAGTCAAGAAGCTGCCAGAATTATGTGTCTGAGACAGTTGTATGACCATGGTATGGTCAATCAAAGGGCATTTTCTCTTGCATTCAAATGGGACTGAAACATGAATACATATTAGTATACTTGCTGATAATGCCCCAAGCAGTGGGTGCCTCCAAGATGACAAGGATGCTAGTGTCTGAGTTTTCAAAAGGAAAGGCACCATTTTAGAAGAGTAATGATAATGCCATGCAGAATTCATTTGGGCTTTTCCTCAGTCTATTGCCTCCCCCACACCCAGCTTTTCCTATTATAATGAACTTCTTTTATTCATGCCAGCAGGTTAGTTTAGGAAAAGACAGATGGACAGACAGATGTGCTAAAATAAATGATACATTGTTGAAGATAACCTGATATGGGATGAGAAAAAAAGAGGTATTCATCAAAGGTAGGTAAGAGATTCAGATGAACCTTTTTGCAAATGAAATGTAGGGACTATGGTCCAGAAAATAAGTTTCCAATTTTTTAAAATAGCATGCCACTATTTTATTTTCAAAAACCATGCAGCATCAAAATATATTATGTTCTTTCCTGTTTGATCTTTACTAAGAATGATGTGTTTCTACTTAAACCTTGGTTGCTTTATTTCATGATGCTCTTTCTCTTCAATGACTACCAAATTGACATGGTGTACTTAAAAAGCAGAGACATCACCCTGCCAACAAAAGTGCATATAGTCAAGGCTATAGTTTTCCCAGTTGCAATGTTTGGCTATGAAAGTTGGACCATAAGAAAGGCTGAGCGCCAAAGAATTGAAGCCTTTGAACTATGGTGCTGGAGAAGACTCCTGCGAGTCCCTTGGACTGCAAGGCGATCAAACCGTTCAGTCCTAGAGGAGATCAACCCTGACTGCTCTTTAGAAGGCCAGATCCTGAAGATGAAACTCAAATATTTGGCCAACAAATAAGAAGGAAGGACTCACTGGAGAAGAGCCTAATGCTAGGAAAGATTGAGGGCAAAAGAAGAAGGTGACAGCAGAGAATAAGGTGGCTGGATGGAGTCACTGAAGCAGTAGGCGTGAGCTTAAATGGACTCCAGAGGATGGTAGAGGACAGGAAGGCCTGGAGGAATGTTATCCAGAGGTGGGTTCCTACCGGTTTTAACCGGTTCTTTAGAACCGTTAGTAGTTCGGCGATGAAGTCATGGAGTCGGTCTCCGTGGGCGCCACCATCTTGGATTTTGCTTCTGCGCATGCGCAGAAGCTATTTTTTATTGCTATGGGTGTGCACACGCATGTGAAGCATGTGCACACGCATGGCACAACCCTGAGCGAACCAGCAGGAAAAGGATCCAGAACCCATCCCTGACGTTGTCCATGGGGTCATGATGGGTCGGACACGACTTCGCAACTAACAACAACTTATTTATTCATGGTATAAACAGAAACCATCCAAAGTTTCAAAGTCTTTTCCAGGCTTTTCTAAGTGAGTATATGAATGAAAAACTTTTTTAAAAAAAGAATTAAAAAAACATTTTCAATCAGCTTACTTTTTGACTACAGGTTCAATGTGATGATTCTGCATTAATTTGTTTTATTATTTATGAAACAAGCTTATACTTTTGCTTATCTTAACCAATATAATACTGAGGTGAACAGGAACATGAAAACATAATGAATAAACAAAAACTGTCAGAAAACTAACCTAGGCATCTTTAAAACTGTATTCAGTAACATAAAACAAAACACACCTGTTGTGTTGGGTTAGTCCTGAAAAAAAGTAGATTAAGTTTTATCTTTTTTACATTTATTTCAACCACTATCTCTCAATTTTTTTTCTGCACTTACATATCATATGTCAAGGAATTGTGCAGCAGGTGTCCAAATGGTGCCAGATATTCTGACATGAACTTGTAGTTTTATATAAATAAATATATTTTACATCTATATATACAGCAAACTTGATATTCAGGCAAACAGGAGCATCATGAGGTAAATCACAGAGCATACAGGGCACACAAGAAAAAGGCGGGGAAAAGGGGAAACTCCCCCTCCACACCCAAAGCAATCAATCACAGTGCAGATTGCCTCATGCAGGAGCCAGCACTCTCCAACCAATCAATAACTGTGCTCACTGCACAATCCAACTGCTCCAGCTACTAAATTTAAATATTTTAACATCTTGCTTGTGCCAAGAGAGAATAGCAAAACACACACACACACACACACACACACACACACACACACACACACACACACATACATACATACATACATACAGTATATTACCAGTATTATTTATCAATTCATAAATGGAATACAGCAAATACTTGAGTTACAATTCCCCAATCAACATGTTAACTGGAGATAATGTCTTCCAACACATATAAATGTTATTGGATAAGGAAAGATGAAAAATTAAGCAAAGAACTCATATTGCTAGTGCTAGTTTTGCAGTTCCTGCTGTATTTATATATATACATTCACTTTGTATGACAATCTCTTTTTTGTTTTCTCAAAATGTGAAATCCTTTTAGGATTATAAATATTGAAGTCCAGAACCAGGAGATACCATAGGCGACTCTAAGCCTAAGCTTTGAGAAACTCTAATTTCTCAAAAAAACAAAACAAACCCCGAACCCCTAATTTATTTTTAAAAATGTTGTCATTGATTACTTTTCCCTCTAATAATGACATAAGTGATGAGATACTCCCATTTTGTTTTTGTTTTTTTTTAATTTTACTTACAAACTTAGGGCCACCTATTGATTGTTGAAAAATATGATTAGGGATGAAGAACACTAAAAATATTCAGCATCATTTAAAAGGTCACAGAGAATTAAAAAATTGCTTCAGAGGAAGATTTAGATTTTTTTTTCATATGTATACAGGGAAATTGTGATTCTGCTCAGCCAATGACAGACCAAATACTTTTGGTGTTCATTGTATGTGAATGTTTTCATGTACTGTACAAATGCATAAAATTATTTACTTTTAAGTGGTTGAGGTGTAACATTTGTTGTATCGTTTTAGCCATTGTCTATCCACTGCAGGATGAAGGCCTCTTCTGCATGTTTCCAACCAATACAGTCCAATTGCTTTTGCCAATTGGGCTTGCAATACTTGCTGATGTTGTCGATCTATCTTGTTTTAAGTCTTATATCTTAAATTATGTCATTTTGTTTACCCTGTTTTTCCCCAAAATAAGACATCCCCTGATAAGCCCAATCAGGCTTTTGAGTGCATGGCAATAAGGCCAAGCGCTTATTTCAGGGTTCAAAAAAATATAAGACAGGGTCTTGTTTTTGGGGAACCACGGTATACGCAGACCAATTATTTGCTATTGAATTAACAGTCAGGTTACACAATCAAATTAATCAATTGAATTAATATTAGTACTTTACAAATACATAACAAACAAAAGAGAACATTTGTAATATGTAATTGTAAAGTATTAATAATATTAATTCTATTAATTTGATTGTATAACCTGACTTTTAATTCAATAGCAAATAATTGGTCTGCATATAAGCAAAATGGCATAATTTGAAATTAGTCCTATGCAAACTTCTATGGATGAAAGTTCTAGAATTATTAATTTTTATTACAGTAGTTTAGGCTGAGATTCTACACATCCCTTCTTGGAGGTTAGTCCTCATGAACTCAGTAGAACTTTCTAAGTAGATTCATGAGTAGATACTGACAGACATATTTAACAACTGTCTAATGAAAACATTCTTGGCAGTGATTTTTAAAAAATGGAAATACATTTAAATTTTGAAGGAGGAATGTGTTTAACAACATACATTGGCATCATTTCAGCTTAATTCATGGTATTTAAAATATATTTAAAATATACTGAATATCTTCACTTATTAGTCAGCATTTCTGAATGATTCAACGTGGAAGGATATGATTGGCCAAGGTTTACATTCTGCTGTGACATGATACTTCTATGCACGATATATTGTGTTAACAAAAGAGCTTAGTTTGTAAGCTACCTAAGGCTACTCTAAACCCAAATTAGTCCTGTGGAGTACTGCTGTTTGGAAGTAAGCAGGGAAGACTTTTCATTGAACCCTTAATGTGAGGGTCTGAATAAAATGAAATACTTTACCTATAATATTTCTGGATCCTTAAAGATGTGGTGGGAAGGAAATGTAGATATATTAATCGAAATACAGTATGTGAAGTCAGCTTGGAAGTCAAGCTACTTCAGAAAAGCATGAATTACATTCAAAGATTAATTTGTGTTGTGAAATAATATCCTGCTAGTTGGGCTAATGTAGGTGTATCAACCTTTAACAATCTAAAGCAATAAGATTCGTTGCTTTTTATAACAAGAACCTTCTCAAAAATAGCCAGGTCACGCCTACAGAATAAGCACTTCAAGAATGCAGTCATGTTCTGCTTTTCAAAAGTAAAGAGAAAATAGGTGAATGTTCGCATTTTCTTTCATTATATAGCAAAACAAAACCATATCTTATGGTTTATAGGAAGTGTGTGATTTTTTTTTAAAAAAAAAAGAACTGCAGGCTATACAGATCAGCAGCTGCTTCTTTGTGGATGGGAGGGGGGAAGGCACAAAAAGGATCAGCAGATGTCATGGCATAGATGGAGAAACATTGGCAAGGAAAGGAGGATAGGCGTCTTTCCAAGCTGGAAGAAAGCCAAAGAAGATTCCTGACAGACAAGAACCACCTGTTAGAGATCAGGGCTGGCAGAGACTTCGAACATGAGGAAGAGGTGATTCTATTGATCATTTTAGTAAACATAATGAACACGAATAAAAGAAAGCAAAGAGAAAAGAAGGGTTAGGGGTGACTTGTAAGTTTTCTTCCAGTACTTGAGGGACTGTTACAAAGAGAAGGGGGTTAACTTACTGTCCAAAGCACCTGAAGGCAGCATAAGAAGCAATGAGTGGAAGCTCACTAAAGAGAGATCCAATCTGGAACTAAGAATAAATTTCCTGACAGTACAATTAAACAGTGGAACAGCTTGCCTGCTGGAGTTGTGAGTGCTCCATCACTGGAAGTCTCCAAGAAAAAATTAGATAGCCATTTATCGGGGATACAATTATGTCTCCTATCTTGGGCACGGGGTTATTGCAGCAAGTTCATTAAAATAAGCTAGTGGGGTTTTTAAAAAAATCTTTGTAGTCATACTTCAGTTGTGAAGGTCAGTGTGATATAAACTCCTCTAGATAGGAGCAAGAAGACCAAGATATACAGGTGACTGGGTGATGTTGGGTCTCAGCCATAGATTGGGAAGAAATAAAATATTTGCCTCCCATCTTGCCCTGGACTATGTTAACATATTATAGTATACAATCTTTAGTCAAGAAACCTCATCCTGGAGTGGATTGATTCAGGATGATGATAATGATTATGAATTGTGCTGTCAAATTGCAATCCTATACATTTCATTGAGTTGCAGCATATGCAGCCTTTTTGAAAATAAAACCTGAACAATAATGCGGAATTTTAAACCTGGGATTATTAAAGTCTGTGAAAAACATAACAATGGCAGGTTCAGACACAAAACAATTTGTACACATTTTACAAGGATGTTCTATAATTATCTTCCTAATCATAAAATATATGCAGTGGCCTGAATTGTCCTAGGAAATTGCAAGCCATGTTAATTTCAAGGTTTTTATAAATCAGGATGTCTTAGTACAGGGGTCCCCAAACTTGGCAACTTTAAGACTTGTGGACTTCAACTCCCAGAATTCTCCAGGCTGGAGAATTCTGGGACTTGAAGTCCACAAGTCTTAAAGTTGCCAAGTTTGAAGACCTCTGTCTTAGTAGATGGCAGCCCTGGCCAGCCTTGTCTGCGACTGGAAGCTAAGGAGGGTTACACCTGATTAATACTTGCAGGGAAGATCTTGTGGGACTCATTTGGCTCTAGATCAGGGGTGTCAAAATCGCAGCCCATGGGCCGGATGCGTCACTCGCTGGCCACGCCCATCCCAATTTTAGCAAAGGGGGGAAAAGTTGTGATACGTCACATGACGACAACTAAATTAACATTTCTATTGAAGGCAGACTCTCCTCCCCTGGTAAGGGCTATCACTCGCTATCTTAATAGATTGACAGCAATAGGAGCCAGCTACATTGAAAAGAATTTCATTGATTGTAAGAAAGATGAGCTGAGTTAGAGATGAGATATTTTATTTGGGTTATCTAGTTTTAGAAATTTAGTTATTGAATTTTGATATCATTGAATTTTGATGTCATGTACCATATATACTTTTGTACGGTTGTTTCTGTACCTGTTTGTTCTGTTTTTCTTTTTTTTAAAAAGGCCTTCGGGCTATTCAATAAAATGTACAACACATGACGACAATGTATCATCACGAGTTTGATACCCTTCCTCTAGATTAGCCTGGGAAGTTAAATAAAAATAAAAATAAACCTACTACTACATTATTGCCAATACATTTGTATGGATCTATTCCTGATCCTGAAGTCACGAGGATTCAAACTGTTTCTGAAACACAGAATAGAGGAAATTCTGCATCTCATAGCAATCACTTTTTGAAAAATCTATAGGCACATAACAGGACAACATGTTGTGGTTATTGTTAGGACTGCTTCTAGGCAGTGAATGTTTACACTTTTCTATTTTTGTCAGTCAAAAGTAAATCCTACAGAGTTCATTAAAACTTACTCCTAGAAATATGAAGTTGTATAGCCTGGAACAACTTTCATGGATTTGACTTTTTTAACTCATCATATCCAAAAGTTAGTTGAAGAATAGGCAGTGTAGGGCTCTCTTTCCAGAAATTTTCATCTTTGCAAAAGATTGTGTGACTGTCCAAAATGGGAAGAATGCAGTGTTGTCTACCACTGTTTTCCATCCTTGCAGAATAATACATAATCTGTTGTAATTTTATTACAACAGCATTACTTGTAATTTTCTGTAGCAAAGCATTAATAGCACACCTTAGATGATCTATTCAGAAAAAAGTCTGTATTCCCAGACAATTGTGAGATTGTGCTGTAAATCTATTAAATTTCAAAAGAACACGTATCAACAATTTATAAAATAGTTATTCATAGTTACAATGTTTATCTCCATTATTTTGTTTCAATGTTACTTTGTCTATACAAAGTTATCAATTATTATAGTTGAAAGATTTCTATACCATACCACTTTTCTGCTCAGGTTTGATAGACAATAAAAACAAACCATAGAAGCATTCGGATATAAAACACTGGAATCATTTTGTGGGCCATTTGGACGGAAATCGATTGTTTCATTTTATTTTTATCTTCTTAAAGTTGTAATCGCCTGTATGTTACTGCTAAGAAATTGTTACTATCAACTTGCAGTTCTAAACAAGGGCTGCTGGCAACAGGAACCCCAAACGTTTTTACCCTATTACCCCTTTTGCCAGCTTGTCATTCTCGGCACCGACTTGGACTTTCTATTCAACGAAAGACAATAGTTAAACCTCTCGCCCACCAATCTACTTTTCCGGGTTTTATCATATTAAATTCGCCAAAATGCATTCATGCTGGGTTTCCGATGAAACTGTTTTGGAAAGAAAGTTTTGCGAGGAGGGGTATCCTTTCCATGCAGGGGGAGTGGGGGGAGGGGAGGGAGGGGAATGTGTATAGAGATTAGGGAAGTGGCACAAAAGGACGCGTTGTGCCATTCAACCGGCGCAGCTAAGTCATATAAGGAACTACGCTAAGGGAGACCTCATCAACTTTAGGGGAAGTCCCGAGGCAACCTTTGAAAGAGACCCCCAGTTCTCCCGGAGACTCTCGCCACCAATGAGCGCTGACTATGGAAATTGCAGGGCGGGGCTTGCGAGTGGGATGACGCTCGGCAGCGAGCCATTGTGAAAGCTTCCTTCTGCTTAAAGGGAGCGAGGGTGCGCGTTTCCCCCCCCCGCACCCCCCCCCGCCCACCAGGAAACAACATCTGTTAGGAATGACAGCTCCTTGTTTTCAGCCCTTTGTTTGCAACTGTCTCCCGTTGCTGGAGCTCACCCAGCACTCGTTTTCCGAGACCGGTCTCCTCTCTCTCGCCGTATCTCCCAATTCCCAAGCTATTTCTCCGCCCTAAAGTTTGCAAACTCCGCCGCTTTAAGGCAACCTTCACCCCGCCTCCCACAACACCAGAGAGAGTCTACTGTGCACCCTAACTAACCCTGGACGGGACAAGTGTGTGAAATAATTCCCATCCCCATAAAAAGATTTCCCGGGAAGTAGTTGTTGGATTTCCCTGGGCAAACCCATCCCAAGGGTGTTCTCCCCCCAAGGGGACAGTTGCGGGGGCCGGCCTTTCGCCCGCCCCGGAGCCGGCAGAAGCGGCGGATCGTCCCCTTCCACCTCTCCCTCCTCTCCCCGGTGGGTCTGGGAACTCGTTCGCATGGCAGTCACGTCCGGCAGTGGGAGCGTCGCTGAGGCTTCATCGAGTGATGAGAGAAAAGACGTCAAAACGGCCTTATGAATATTGATGCGGAGGCAAGGCTGCTTTCGTAAAGGAGCAGAAGGAAGCAAGATGGCTGCCCTTTAGGATTGGATCGAAGGCAGACCGGATTGCTTTGGCTGGAGTCGGCGAGGCTGAGGGACTGCCGAAGGAGGTCAGAGCCCTTCTCGCGTTCTTTCTTTCTCTCCCTCTCTCCCTCTCTCCCCTCTCCCTCATCCCTCCTGCCTTCTCCAGCCTTTCCCTTTCCTGCGTTCTCCGTCGAGCTTTGTGGCATGACTTAAAGACAGTTTGCGGGTGGGGGGTGGTGGAATGGGGGAAGCCCCCCACTCAACTCTCCGAGCCTGCAGTACTAAGTACAAAGGTGGGAGGGGGGGAAGAGGAGAGGAGAGAGAAAATTATAGGTGTCAAATAGGAACATGGCTGTCAAATAGTGTTTTTTAAAGCGAAGGTTTAAAAGAGGTTCCTCGCTCGCTCGTGCGTTTCTCTTCCCCCTTTTTCTGTACGCGCCTCGGTCGCCTGGAGAACTTTGCCACTGAGCCCTGCTCCTGCGACCCCGGAGGGGTGGCTGATTATTCCCGTCCGTTCCCAGTGAAGTCGTTTAAAGAAAGTTCTTGGTTTTATTTAAGTTGCGCTTCTCCTTTCTTTCTGCTTTCTTTCCTTTCCTTCCCTCCGCCCTTTAAATATATGTTTCTCGCTCACACACGTGCGGACTTCTCCATCGCTTTGGCTTTATTCTGGAAAGCGTCTCCTAAGTGGGGTGTGTGGGAGCACTTTGGATGGTAGCTTAAAAGAAACCGGGAGGACGGGACGGGGGGCAGAGAAATCAATGGCTGGGTGAGCTGGACAAAACTTTTCAGAATTTATCGGGGGTTGTTTTTTTTTGAAGTGGCGGGTGTGTAATCTTTCAGCAGAAAGCGAACTCTTTCTAGAGAAGTATCTTGAGCGTTCTGCTTGCAGGGGCAGAAAGCGGGCTGGCTGGGCGAATTTTTAGTATTATTATTATTATTATTATAATATATGCAAACGTTTCTCCTGGGTTTGCATTTTTCATGACTGCACCTTCATTTTGGTTTACCGGTGAGTGACAAGCAGACACAAAGACAGGCGCAGTACAAGGGGGGGGGGAGGTGGCCGAAGGGAAGAAAAAAGGGGGATTTGTGGAGTTTTGAGGACTAGATAGAAAGTCGGGGCGCCTGAGGAAACTGAGGTGCCATCCTAGGAGAGAAGAAGAGAATTGGGAAGAATTGGAAACATTAGAGTGCCCCCCCCCCCATTGAACAGTATCGTCCCCATTATCTATATTATGGCTATTACTGTTTTGTCATAATAACTGCTGGCCTGTTTCCGTGTGGGCTCTAGAAAAACACAGAAACACACATCCCTCAAAAATGATCGCCTGGTGAGAACCTCAAGGATCATAAATAATATTGGCAAGGAATGCTCCATTCAAAATGCTTCATTTTAGCACGGAAAAAGAATCCCAGCCGCCTCTTCAGGGATACTTTGGACCTGTAATGGAAGCCTTTGGAACATTGTTTCAATCCAGCTAAGTTTTCTCCAAAGCTAATTTATGTGCAGGTCAGCTTTGTGAAGAGAGAAAAAAAATGTGGATTCAGCTCTCTATCATGGGTACAGTATTCTTTTTGTGACTGTTTATGGGGGTTGGAGATAAGGAAGGAAGAGAACTGAACTGAGGCTTACAGACACATTCACTCTTAATGATCTCATTTTGAGCGTTTCCTCCCTCCCCTTCCACAGTGAGCATTATGCAGATGCAAAATCTGATACTACAACATGGCAAGTGATGTGCCTTGATAGAGATTTGTTTCATATTTTTAAAATGGAGAGAAATCTCTCTGTGTTAGAGAAAGGCAGAGCTGTTGTTTGTCAGCTAATGAGGCCATTGTATTTGCATTTTAATAGCCAGCTAACATTGGAAAGGGGGTGAGAAGACAGAAGAGTGGTGGCTTGTAAATTCATTTGCTTAATTGAATGTGTATTTTGTGATGGCTCAGTGAAAAAGAGGACATTAGAGGTCTTATTTGTTAAACAAATTCAGCAGATAGGTGTTAATGGTCAAGGATCACAAAAAAGTCTCAGTTATAGGGCTGATAAAAGGCAAAGAAATTCACTCCCCAAAACAACATTTTGAAAGTCACCTTTCTCAATTTTGCCATTTTTCTTGAAGTTAACAAGCTGCAGACTTTTTAGAGTACACCCTGAATTTCTGAGATAAAACTCATTGGACTGTTTCAGTTACTGTACACTGGCCATTATTCTGTGAATTTAAGAATTAGCATTTCCCCTTCTTTCTCAAAACCGGCAATAGAAGTTGCTAGATTTATTGAATTATGTAAATTATAGATAGGTGTTCAGGCTTTTATGTTGAAGAAAGCTGCTGATGGTCCCTTGGTACACTAAGCTTCTCCATCAATGACTGAATTGATCATAATGCTGTTCAATGTCTTTTATGAAACTTAACTATTAAAATCTTTAAATATTTGTATCTTGAATGCTTCTGCCCACATACTGCCTTTTTTAGTTAGAAAGTCCAGCAGCACAAGATCATACTTGAACTCAGTATATACAGAATAATCCGGTGCATTACAATACAGTTCATGTCCTCAATTACTGTTGTAGATTTCACATGCATGGATGCATAGAGATATGTCTGGATGGTAGTATCAATGTACATGTAGTAAAATAAGTAACTAATTACTTCCAGCTCACAGTATTTTCTGCTTTAACCTGAAGTTAAACTAACGGGAACCTGTGTCCAATCTGAGATCCCAGGTTAATGGGGTTCAGGGGTTCAGGCAGAACATGCTCACCAACTCTTAAGCATGCTTTTTCATGCTTATTTCATGCTTATTTCCTCCCAAGCTTCCTCTAAATGTTCCTCATGTTTCTTTTGAGGTTTAGCACAATTGGCGGTGGTTCTCTGTTGATTGACAGAATTCGAAGAGCCTCTGTGTGTAATCTTAAAACAATGTTATTTTTTCCTAATTTGGAGATAACTTTTTGCTGCCTTTCCACCAAAACTAATAATTGATGGCATCCTTGAAGACTTCCCCTCCCTCAAACACTTCTAATTTTCAATTAGCACCTTGGGACTATCTACATGGCCCTTGGCTGTTCAGAAATAGACATATGTGTTCCATCTGAAATGGTTGAGTCTAGTGTTCCTGAAATTCCAAACAATACAAAAAGTGGTTTTTAGCCTCAATACTATATATCAAGGTAAGAAATTTAAATATTTCCTTCTTATCACAGAATACCACTGAAAGCATTTCTTTAGAGGAAAAGGCTTTATCATGGTATGAAGCATCTGACAGAACTTTTGAGGATATTTAATTTTCAGTGTGTTTTACAGAGGTGGGGAGAGAGAGAGAGAGATTATGTGTGTTGGGGAAAGGAAGCAATATATTCTTTGAAAATGTTAATATTTTTTTTCACTAGGTAGGTTAAAAATTGTGATCTTTTTTCACTACGCTGCACTGTTTTTGTTCAAGAACAATATGAAACTATTATTGACTTGATCTTCTGGCCAAAAATGTTGCATTTCAAGAACTATTATTGTAAAAATAATTTTAACATTGGTAATAATGAGTTAAGCAAATTCTAGCTGCAGTCAATGAGGTTTTCTTTTCAATTTTTAATGATCCTGAAGCTGACACCATCCAAATTTATTGGAAAAGTGACATTGAGAATAAATGTGCTTTGGGCTTACTGATATTATTCACTCACCTACTCACTCACCTCATTCACTCATTCATTCACTTCTATTAGATTTTTAGCCCACATATTGTTCAGAAAATCTTCCATTTTCTTCACAGCAACAACAATCCTATGAGGTAAAAGCTCAAGTGGGAGTGACTTACTCAAAGTCATGCAATGAGCTGCAGTGAGTCGGGTCTCCCCAGTTCTTGTACAACACCTTAACTCCTACATTGTAGTAGCTGTATTATTGTCAAAAACATTTTTACCACTAAGATTCCATTGAAAACAATGATTACACATTGCATTAAAAAGTCCTCTTAAAATTCGCATCTTATTCAGTTGTGTGTGTTTTATTGAATAAAACGAATTCTTCAAACTGTACAACTTGATTAAAGTTTAGCTTTACTATATAACTAGCCTTTAATTCCTGACCACAGTCTTTTTCTACTTTATGATTACAGAGTCTTCATGAGGTTGCTTTATTCAGAATTACTTCTGAAAGTCTGAGTAATTGTTGTCTTGGCATAAATACCATAGAAGAAATGTAAACTTAATAGGTTGCCCATTTGAAATTCAGATAGGCATAACAAGTTGTTGAAATTAATGTTGGCAAAAAGTTTTATTCTAAATATTATTGCTCTTATTTTAAGGAGAATTTTTATATGGCAACCATATTCAGAATTCAGCAAGAACAGCTTTGCAACCTTATTCTTTTACAAACAAATCTCTATATGCAATTAATGGATTTGTTGACTGGCCTGTTCCTTATGGTTTGGCTATTATTAAATATCCTACTTTCCTTAAACTCTTAAAACGATAGAAAGCTCATAAAGATAACAATAAACCACACATGTTTTACAGTTGTAATGATCTTGTAATGATCTTGGACAGATGGGTTAAGCTTTATCAAGTTTTTTTTTAATCCATTATGTCCATGAAAATGCCAATCCCAGCAAGACCATAGAGATTCTTATTTATTTATTTATTTATTTATTTGTTTGTTTGTTTGTTTGTTTCTTTGTTTGTTTATTTATTTATTTAGGATTCTTATATGCCGCCCTACTCCCTGGGGACTCAGGACGGCGTACAACATTTGAAGAACCACTAAACAATATAATTTAAAACAATTTAAAATACATTTTTAAAAAGCATACAAAATCTTACATACATGGGGAGACCATGTATGTAAGACCAAGATGAAGTTGTCTCAGAACCCCGCCTGCAGGAAGAGCCATGTCTTCACGGCTTTTCGGAAGGCCAGCAAGGTGGGGACAATTCGTATCTCTGGGGGGAGTTAGTTCCAGAGAGCAGGGGCTCCCACAGAGGAGGCCCTCCCCTAGGCCCCGCCAGCCGACATTGTTTGGTAGACGGGATATTCTTGATATTCATGTATATTTTATTCTTCTGGTTTGAAATTCTATGTTCAAGTATGTTACTTTCTTAACCTTCATGTTACATCCAAATGTGAAATACATAGGTGAGAATGGGCCCTGGAATTAGAAAATTATATTACTTCATGAAAGTAAGTACTGGAGAGTTGTGGTGGCACAGTGGTTAGAATGCAGTATTGCAGGCTAACTCTGCCCCCACTGCCAGGAGTTTGATCCTGAGCATCTTAAGGTTGACTCAGACTTCCCATCCTTCCCAGGTTGGTAAAATGAGGACCCAGATTGTTGGGACTCTGTAAATCGCTTAGAGAGGGCTATAAATCACTATGAAGTGGTATATAAGTCTAAGTGCTATTGCTATACTAACTGCTATATTACCCCTACCAGTGGTGGGTTGTTCCCAGTTCGGACTGATTCTTAGAACCGGTAGCACCAGCGGTGGGAGGCTCCGCCCACCCACCTGGGATCTTCTGCGCATGCGCAGAAGCTTCTGCGCGCACGCGGATGCAGACGCACACGCAAACTGGTAGCAAAATCATTTAGAACCCACCACTGACCCCTACCATTAAATATATACCATTATATTGCACAATAGAACACTACTTCCAAATCTTGTTGAAAATAAGTATGACAAAATGCTGTAAATTGCTCAAAAGTAACTGCCAAATATTCTTTGGCCTATCAAAAATTAGTAGTTATGCTTCTGTGAGTGAAGATAGCCTAGTTTTACTATATCTGTAATTACTCTAGATGACCTCACTCAGCTGCTACAGCTTCAGAAATTTCCTCCCCCAGGATTTCCATTGTTATAGCATAGCTTTCTCACTTTAATATGGTCTATTACTGGCCAATTCTAAGTTACAGCATTTCCATCTGTATATTTACATAATCATAGGAAGGGTCATAGAGGCACTGAAGGCCATCCCTCTGGTTAATTCAAAAATCCCAATTAAAGCTGCACGTGCTGTTGTCGGTGTGCCGAGATACACCCATACTACCGCCATCTTGCGCGAGCTGCATTGGTTGCCCATTAGTCTCCGGACGCAATTCAAGGTGTTGGTGATTACCTTTAAAGCCCTTTATGGTTCAGGACCAGAGTATCTTTGGGATCGCCTGCTACCACATACCTCCCTGCGACCGGTTAGATCACACAGGGCTGGCTTTGCTCCAGGTCCCGTCAGCTAAAAAATGTCGGCTGGCAGGCCCACGAGCGAGGGCCTTCTCTGTGGCAGCTCCTACCCTCTGGAACCAACTGCCCCCCGAGATCCGGACTGTTCCTACCTTATTGGCCTTCAGGAAAGCCGTGAAGACCTGGCTTTTTCGGCAAGTCTGCGGCCAATGAATGAATTATTGTTGAATTATGGATGCTGGCCCAGGAATGATTGGATGACTGAATGTTTTTAAATTGTTATATTGTTTTTTAACCTGTTTTTAATTCTTTTTTATATTAATGCTATTTGTATTCCTGTTAGCCACTCAGAGTCCCTGCGGAGTTGAGCGGCATATAAATACAAATAATAAATAAATAAATAAATAAATAAATAAATAAATAAATAAATAAATAAATAAATAAATAAATAAATAAATAAATAAATAAATAAATAAAATAAAGCTTCACAATGTATGGCTGTCCAACTTCAGTTTAAATAAATGCACCTGGTGAAATGAATGCTTCTTTTCTAGGTGGCATGTTCAGCTGTCCGACTTTTATGGTATTAGGAAGGTTTTCGTCACATCTAAGTGTAATTTGATTTCCTATATAAAATTCTTTATCCCTTGTCCTCCAGTCTGGGATAATAGAGAATAATTTATGACCATCTGTGTATCTCTCTAATATATTTGAATAGTGCTATCATATCTCTACTCTGTGTTTTTCTCTTGGCTTTTCAAACACTTTTGAGTCATTTTTAGGTGGTCAGTTTTAAAAAGACTTGATAACTATCTAAGAAACATGAGGCTATGGCCACAAATTAATTTGTCCAACAAGATAAAATTATTGATTTATTTCTGTTTCCTGATTGCTGCAAAGGCATTTTGCCAACTCTTAGTGCTGTGACATCATTCAAAAAGGCAATTTGCTTGATATGCTACTTCTGAAACGCAGTGAGATGCATTATGAATCATAAAAAATTGACTGCAGTCTGAATCAGAAATACAATAATCATATGACTAGATAGAAACTAAAATGATAGGTATATCTTCTGTTTTTGCATATGTATATCTTCTGTTACTAAGAGTTGCAGGTAACAGCACATATACAAATTTTACTTGACCTATAGAAACTTAGTTAAGAATTTTTTTTAAATGGTGCTGATATTACTGATTCTATGCTGTGCATTGTACAGAATTGAAAAGTGTCTTCTCTGCATTGGAGCTGAGATGCTATTTTCTACTTCCAGAACTTAGCTGCCTGAATGATAAGCACCAGCATCTGTCAGTCCTGATCTATATTAGTTACTAAGAATTTGAAATATTAAAGAAGAGCTATCCAATATGATTCTTCCTTTTATACGCTAATGAACTTATGAACTGTGGCCTTAGGCAAACTATTTTCTATTGAGCTTCAGATTCTCCTATTGTACAGAAAGCTACTTGAGAAGGAATTAGATCGTTAGGAATATCCAGTATAGTATTAGATGGCTAAGGTAGAGATTACCTACCACTGATGGATAGGGATTTATAAGCAGGAGACTCCCACATCTTGGCATGTCAAGATATAACTTGCAAAGTTCTGCAAAACCAGAACTTTCTATTATACTGTAAGTTTCTTCATTATCATACACTTTTGTTCAGGTAACAAACAGTTTTCCTTTATGTTATCTCGTAGTAATCCTGTAGTATCTGAACAGTTGTGAAATAACTGAAGTTGTATGACATAGAGAATATGGACTATAGAACTTGATAGCCAATGGATCTTCTGCACATCTTTATAGAATCACAAGGCTGATGGGCAGTGAGATATACAATAGTATATCTCATTGCCCATGTTTGACTGAATCTCCATTAGAAGGAAATTAAGTCTTGCTTTTCAACAGATGGTGGCATGAAAAGCATTAATACATTGCTTAGGTATCTTGACAGAGTGTATGCCTTTTTTGTGTCTTTATTATGATTATTGTTAGTAATAATACAGCAGTAATGTATATTATACAGTACTTTGCCATTGGTGTCATTACAACTGAGGTGATTGTTTTGTTCATTTGCCTGAGGTGTTTAAGGAAACTATAATGTACCAGAACTGGGATATTTAGGTGATATTTAGGTCTAATACAATATATTGGAGAGTGATATTTAGGTCTAATACAATACATTAGAGAGTAAGCTGCCAAGCAGGCTGCAAAATATGAATGAAAGGCATTGTGGCTATAGCTATATATAATGATTCTCTTGAATGTATTCTTTTATCCCATATTGATATGGACTAGAGTAGTTTTCAAACTCTTTCTGATTGAACTTTGAAGACTTTTGTTGGGACCTTGAACAGAAAACATACTTTGAAACTTCATTTTTCAATGACATTAAATAAAGAGTGGTTAATAATATACAGAGGTTTGGACAGAAGTGGTAGATTAGTAATCATCCTATTTCCATGCCTATATTTTCCATGCTTTACAGATAACTCCAAAAACATCTTATGTTGGAAGGGAACAGAACTCATTAAAAATATGTGTGTAGTCAATGCTTCAGTTGAACTAGAACATGGAAAATATACAGGCAGCATATATGGGAAATAAATATAAATCATTTGTTATATGAGCTCTTCTCCAGAGTACTGAACCTGAAAACACCTGAGGGTAGAAAAGAAAAGTAGGAATCTTCAAACATTTAGTTTCACAGCAGTGAAGGTAAAGAAAATGCAGGTAACCCTCGAATTACAGCGATTCATTTAGCAACCAAAGTTATGACGGCACTGAAAAAGTGACTTATAACTTTTACGACCATTGCAACATACCCATGGTCACATGATCAAAATTTGAGCACTTGGCAACTGGCATGTGTTTATGACAATTGCACTATCCTGGGATCATGTGATCCCTATTTGTAATCTTCCCAGCTGGCTTCCAACATGCAAAATCAATGGGAAAAGCCAGATTTGCTCAATGACCAAATGATTCACTTAACAATTGCAGTGATTAACTTAACAGTTGTGGTAAAAGAAGATTGCAAAATGGGACAGAAATTGCCTTGCTTAACAATATAAATCTAGGGTCAGTTGTGGTTGAATCTTGAGGACAATCTGTAAGGAATAGTGACTTTAAACAATTATCCCAATTCATAAGGAAGTTTTTTGAAAGAAAACATTCACAAATAAATATAAACTCTACAGCTGAGTCTGAATGTTCTTCAGTTGGTGAAGTCCTATTGTAGACATCTGTTGGAACAACTCAGTGCTTCGGAAAATAAAACTTTATTCTTATTTTAGTTATCAGGGAGTAGGATCTATTGAATTCAACTGTTAATTACCCTGCCCATGTTTTATGCCTGACTCACAGGAGAGAGCTTTTAGTCTCACTAGGTACAAAGTTTTGCTATCATTGTTATATATGTACACAGCAGGGGTGGGTTCCAGAATGCTTTACTGCCGGTTCGCTCAGGGACGCACCGTGCATGTGCTTTGTGCGTGCGCATGCGCAATACAAAAAAGCTGTGCATGCGCAGAAGCAAAAAACAAGATGGCGCCTACGCCGCTGCCGAGAGAACCGGCTCAGGGGCGTGGCAGGCCTGGGTCGCTGCCGGTTCCAGCGACCTAGGCCACCAAGTTATTACTGGTTCTATAGAACCGGTCAGAACAGGTAGGAACCCACTTCTGGTACACAGTGTAATATGTGTACACACAAACATAATTTATTTAATAAAACATCAGCAAAGAAGAAAGTAAAATGTTAATCAAAATTATCTCATACATGTATGTATGTACTTCACATAAAATTTTATGCAACAATTTAAATAAAGTCTGACTTTATTTATTATAATTCCCCATATATAATCTGTGGTAATAAACAACATGTACATAAATTGTACATAAAGTAACATTACAGTAGGTCTTCAATCCACTGAATAACTGGCCCATAAATTTATCTTTCCACATTGAAGAACTAATATTTTGGTAAGAGGGTAAAGAATCCATTTCTATTGTCCATTAATAAATTTCCATGCAGGAGAAATACCAGAAAGAGCTCAAAAGAATATGAATGTCCAAAAATATTAAATCTCATATCAAAGTTAAAATAACACATGTAATTGAATTTAGCAATTTTAGGTCTTGCAAATTCATATTTTAATGAAAAAGTATTTCATCTACTCCTTTTTTGTTCAACTCAATGGTAAACTGTAAGTTGAATTTTAAAAAGAATATTCCTTTCCTCTTAACTGATAGTTCAGTGATTTCCAGAAGAGTTGTGAAATTTTTCTAATGTTGCTGCCTGTCATTTAATATAGTAATTACATTTGCTTAGTATATTTTCTGTACATTTTCTGCATAAGTTTTCTGTTGCTGTAGAGACTAATCTTTTGGATTGTTAAAGAAAATAATGAGAATGAGAATTCAATCAGACATAGATTGAGTGGAAATCTTTAATATCTTATTCTAGACAATAAAAGAATATTGTTCAGTTAGGAAATTGGCTGGCAACTTTTTAGCTTTAAATCCATTAAATGGCTTGGGACATAGTACAAGTAGTAGCTGTGGTAACATTCAAGGGATCTAATTGTGAGAACCAGTCAGATATATGTGATCCATAGAATTTGAAAGTTCTGCTAGTCCCTTTGAAAAGATGTTGGAGGGAAAAACTTCCTAGGAAACCAATAGAAAGATGTAGGTGTTTTATCTTTTCTCAGTCCAGAACTCGGAAGGGTATATAAGAAAACATACCAAACTAATTTTTAAAAATCCTTTAGGCTATTTCTGTTGTTGGGTATAAACATTGCTATGTTATTTTAAACAAGAACGTTTCTATGATGAAGTAAGGGCATAGGGTTGTAGCAGGTCCCTTCAGCAAACAATTGATCCAAATTTGTGGTATAAAATGTATGCAGTGAGGCAGATCACATGCCAAATATGTACACATATTTTCATAAATGAATTCATATTTAATCTATCTGTATCAGAGGTGGGTTCCTCCTGGTTCGGACTGGTTCTATGGAACTTGGTGGCCTGGGTCGCTGGAACCGGCAGCGACCCAGGCCTACCACACCTCCAAACCGGCTCTCTCGGCAGTGCTATAGGCCATCTTGTGTTTTGCTTCTGCACACACACAGAAGCTGTTTTTTGCTTCTGCGCATGCGCAGAAGCTGGTTTTTTAGCACTGTGCCTGTGCGGCGCAGCGAGCGAACCGGCAACAAAGATAACCAGAACCCACCCCTGATCTGTATCATACTAACATGAACCCATAATGCTGATTTAGCAAGTTGCATAAATCACTTTAACTGTATAATTGTCCAACGAAAATGAACTTGCATCAACATTAGCACATTTTAGACTATTTTCCAATCATTTCTTTGGGCTGGAGAGATATGCCTTAATTAGGAGTTTTATATTTCCATCCGCACAAACTGCTACTATATAAACATACATATCCCCAAACACAAGTATAATGGAAATAAAAGGAAATTGCCTACAAGGTTACTTCAGTGAGATTAGATTGAGGGTAATAAAAGAGCAATAATCAAACAGCATCTTTAATTTTAAAATTTAAACTCTCAAAATAAATTCCAGGCTTTTTGTTTCAACCGATAATTTTGACTTCCTCCCCACCTCAATGCACAGATAAACCCTTGCATGTTTTTGCTTACCTTTTTAATCTATTCTGGTATTAAATATATTTGCATTGTAGTCTGTCTTCATATAACCCTTTTAGTAATCATTGAAGTTCGGTACTTGTTTCAGAGTGAGGACAGCAAAACTAGTATTGAAAATGTCTGTCGTGCTTCCAGAATTCAAATACGTTCCAGGATTGACCTTCCTGTAAAAAAAATGTTAGATGTATTGCCTCTGTTCTACCATGGACTGAGTATTTGTTTTTCCCTATTCAGCGTTTCTTCAGATCCAGGCAGAGTAAGGACACCACGTGGACTTTGCGCACATGGCTACACTGTTTACAAACACCCTCCCAGAATCCTCAAAAGCTGTGTGTAATAGCCAAGCAGGCGCAACGTATCACTAGTGAACAGCATTAGTCTGCACAAGTTCCACAGTTTCTATTATATTGTTCGCTACTGCCCACAACCACCACATATTTAATGCAAGCTGGATGATATATTCATGCGGGATGGGGAAGTTGCCTTCCTTTAAAAAAAAAACTTGTTTTGGAAACACACGGCTCTGTAGCGTACAATAAGGTCATCTGTGGTGAGCCAAAAATAGAAGTGTCACTACTTGACAGCGAACTGGGCAGTGCAAGCTAGAGATTGTGTGACACAGTGAATAAATATTTGTTTCTGCTTGCCAAAAAGGCTAATAAAAAGCCTGCGGTTACAAATACATGTAAGTCAGGATAAGTAAATTCTAGTTCGGGGGATTAAAAAAAGTATGGCACAATCCAATCAGCATATATTATTAACCAGAGCTGCTATATATTTGGATGCTATAGATCAAGCGAACAGAATGGATATTGGAAAGCGGGAATGTAATCTAAGCTATTTCTTATTTAAAAGCCGGTATTATTATTGTTGTTGTTTTTATTATTATTATTTTGAGATTCTCTTTAGCTAGAACCTTTAGTGCATTAAGGCCAGTAAGATGGACAGGATACTACCAATTCACAGTTATTAAAGCAGAGAGTGCTTTCTCCTATTTAAACAGCAAGGCACAAATTATAATGATTTTGAACCAATTTGCCATACATGTTTTATGTGGCGGGCTCAGAGAACTATTAGTACCAACCGCCATGTAAGCACATATTTAATTCTCAAAAACCCTCCTCCTTTCTGCGGGATTTTGAAACAATATGCCAAAAGTAATAGTTTTAATTGTTCTTTAAAGTATTTATTTAAACAAACATAGGTATGTAATAAATTTTGCAATATCTTATTATATTTTCTGCACTTTAAGTAACTTCATTGAATGACCACTGTTTAAAAAAATCCCTTTTAATTTGTTATACTCTGTTATCATAACACATGCTCACTGTTGTTCTGTGAGTGAGATGGGCAGTCTTTAAATTTGATATATAAATAAATAAAATACTGCAGACTTCAAATAGCTTATAATTTCAAAGGTCCAGTCTTTGACTTGGCTTGATATGAAGGCTATAGATTTTCCTTGTTCCAGATTTAAATATTCTAAATCAGGGGCCCCTAACCTCTGAGCCATGGCCCATTCCCAGGTGGCCTATTTGCAATCAGGCCAGGGGTGAAATTCAAAAATTTTCCCTACTGGGCGTGGCAGTATCCTTCCCCTGTCACGCCCACCAAGCCACGCCTGTGGACATGGCTTGGTGGGCGTGGCAGGGGAAGGATACTGCAAAATCCCCATTCCCCCCCACTCCTGGGGAAAGGATATTGCAAAATCTCTATTCCCAACCCACTCTGGGGCCAGCCAGAGGTGGTATTTGCCAGTTCTCCGAACTACTCAAAATTTCCACTACCGGTTCTCCAGAACATGTCAGAACCTGCTGAATTTCACCCCTGAACCAGGCCACATATGTAACGGGCCTGCACATACACACGTCCACAGCTCAATTTGAGCAAGTAGGCCCAATTCCCCTCTCCTCCCCACCAGCCGGGCTGCCAAGCTGCACAAATTGGGGATCATTGGTGTAAATTACTCAGGCTCAGTAGATTTAATTTGGATGGATGGATGGATGGATGGATGGATGGATGGATGGATGGATGATAGATAGATAGATAGATAGATAGATAGATAGATAGATAGATAGATAGATAGATAGATAGATAGATAGATAGATAGATAGATAGATAGATTTGATAAGGATGCCCAATAGATAGATAGATAGATTTTACTATACCATTGGTAGACCTGTGGAACAGTTGAAATAAAATAAACCTAATGATAATCTCATTAATCTATTATAAATGGTGGATATGTAAACTTCAATCAGATGTTGAAAACACTTCCATTTAGTAAATAGAATACAAGAAAAGAAAAACTGTAATGTCTAATATTTGAGTTGTTTTAAAAATTACGATTCCTTTTGTTGCTATATTTGTTAAAGAAATTTTGCCAGGTTTTTTGCCATTAATAAAATATTTGTACAGATTATAATTGGTTTTTTTAATAGTTACTTTTTTCTTAAAAGGTGAGATTTAGCAATGGACCATTTGTATGTACAACAAACTGACTATAATTAACTACATTAAAATTGACCAGAAATAATTAAAATATTTTCTATATTATTTGCTAAATAAGGCTGAATGTTTTTTCTTGGATTAATTTTCTTTCTGTATGTGCAAATTGTTTTTAAAAGTTAATTGTAATGGAAGAAAGCAAAGACCTTAGCCTTATCTTGAACTTAGGAACATTTTAGAATTAGAAATAAAGTTAAATTGTTTTTAAGACAAATTTTTGACAGCATCTTATCAGCTATGACAAGAGAACTCGGTGACCTCAAAAGAACCTCACATCATTCTATACGACAAAGACAGCTTAGATGCATAAACTATGTCACTTCAGAGTACCTCCAGAGCTACAGCTACAGGTCATTTTGTCATCTCACAACGTGGCCGCGCGCACATGGCTATAATGTTTACAAACATGATCCCAGAATTCCTGAGGGTGGTTATGTAACAGCCAGCAAGTACAGTATCAGACTGACTAAACGACCTGAATCGCAGATGTCGGTGTAGCCTCAGCGCAACCGTTGGATGAGGGAAAAAAAAAAGCAGAGCCTGGGAATGGCTGCACATTAGATATACCTGAGCAGATAACGTTCCTTTTGCAGCTATTTTCGGTGTCATGAGCAAAAGCGTCAGGAATATAGAATAAATGCAACGATATATTCTCTGTATGGTACTGTAAGCTTTTGTGATTTAGAATATATTGTGAACATTTTTAGCAACAAAGATCTCTCAAGGATCTTCTTAGTTATTGAAATGTATTTGACATTTAAATTGTATTTTGAAAAGAAAAACTGGAAGAACTGCTTGCAAATGCAAATATTTGCCCAAGCTATGTAAAGGACTTCATCTGCAACAGGCTTGCTCTGCATGCAGAATGCTGAATATTGTGAAAGATCATATGTAGTTATTAGACGTCTCACTGGAAACCATGCAGTATTTACACAACCTGTGGTAATAATGAAGCCAGTGGGTGTTAATCAACTCATTTGCCATATGTTAAGGTTCCATACATGCTATGAAAATCCTAAAAGTTTGTGAATGCCATGCAGATCAATACAAGAGCTGGTCTCTTGTATTTCTAAATATAGTCATAACAGATTTTCAGGGATATATTTTTCTGTTCTTATAGCATATTAAAAACAATCTGTTGTCATAATGTATTTCTTTCTTTTTTCCCCCACTCCTGGAATCAATTCTACATTTTCAGTGTTATTTTTGTAGCAACATCATTCATATTATTTCCTGCCACTTCTAAATTGTAAAAGTAATGTAAAAGTAAATATTAGAGATGTTTTGTAGCTCATCACAGATGTAACCTTAAAGTTAGTATTTTAATTAATACTGATTTTCAGAGACAAGTATTAGCCATTATGGTATTATATTAAAAATAATGCAGAGAGAAGTGTAAATGACTAATGCAAACGTTGCCCACCATGGCTTATCATACATTGAGTGAACCACCATCATTGATATTAATCAAATATATAAGCTGAATATGATTGTGTGGATCCTTTAAAGAGCTAAAGGGATGTACATGCACACTCATTCAAAAACCAAGGAGCGGCTTATGAAACAGCTGTGCATGCTTTTAAAAAGGCATGGCTGCTTTATTAATTTGAAGAAATGTTCTTTGTATAGACTTCTGCCCTTGGCAAAATACCTTTTTCAAAGGATTTGCAAACCCTGATGTTGAACCATTAATTAATCCAGCATCCATATAGTATCTCATTTAAAGTGTGTGTAAAGCATTATTATATGATGTTTTGTTAGGGATGTGGTATACTTACACATTAATTTAGAAGTTCTGAAGGTAGAATGTCATTGATACCATGAATTAATTTAATCATTATAGCTTAGTGTTACTGCTGACAGAGACAGAGGAAGCTTCATGTTGGATGTTCGTTCAGATGAATTCACAGATTGTAGATGTTTTGCAATTCTATTACATCTTTGTATCTCATTTTAGTTGCTTCAGAATATATATTGAAGGAAAATCAGCAACTCACTCTTACTTTAAATGGAAGCATTCAGAAACAGAATAAAATGTTATGAGATAAAGTTGGCACCTCTGTTATCAAAAGCTTATGAAATTGTATATTAAACTGGAAAAGTTCAAGGGCAAAATCAATGATAAGTTCAGAACATGAAATATTCTAGTCATTTTCCATACTTTTTAAATAATTAATGTCTCTATCATATCTTTCCTTTCCCCAGATTTGTTGAGTTCAGTGTCCCTAAATATAACCATTTGTCTGACGTAGTGTAGGGTTTCCTGCCTAGGCAGGGGGTTGGATTAGAAAACCTCCAAGGTCCCTTCCAACTCTGTTGTTGTTGTTGTTGTTGTTGTTGTTGTTGTTGTTGTTGTTGTTATTTACAAACAGTGGAGATGAATCTACTGATCACATTAGATTATTTGTTAAAGTAACTTGACTGTTTCAACTGTTGTTTCATATGAATGAGGCAACCAATGGCATATACACTGCTAACATCCCATGGTATTTATTTTTAAATGTTATGAGCCCAGCTACAAAAGACTACATTTTAAAGCATTAATTCACTATCATAATCAAATAGTTTTGAAGATACAGTGCAACACTAGAAACTCCCTTAAGATTCAGGAGGAGGAATAATAAAGGCAAAATCCTTTGCACAGAATTAAATATTTGAAGGCTGTAATTGTGAACCTTAAAGGAAGCTTCACTGAGCTTAATTAGACTTATTTCTGGCTAGACATGTAATACTGGAAGTATTTTGCATCATTCTTCTGACCTCAAGAGCCTTTGAAGTAATGTACTATTTTAAAACAACATAGCTGCAACTCGGTAAATAGAAAACAAAACAATTACTATTTCAGTAAAAGCAGAATATTAAAATCCATCAACTGGGCAGTAATATAGTGCAACATTTTCACCCTCCAAAATTCAGTGCAGATAGAATCATCTGTTATTTTTTTCATAGTCAAGCTGCTGTAAAGCATACATTTAGAATAATTATGGCCAATTGATATACGATTTATCAATTGATATACACTGATATACAATTTATTGTTTTTGAGGAATGGTATATTTTTTTTTGTAGCATCAAAACATATTTGCAAGTTTTTCTCTGTACTTTTGAAGTTAACAGATCTTAGCCTGGGTAGGATATATCATGGATTCAACTCTTTTTTCCTTGTTTTGCTATTTTAATTGATCACGATTTCCAAAGAGACAGTGTTTAAAATAATATTCAGCATTTCAACAATTTCAGCAATTTTGGTGAAGGTATAAATTGTCTCTAAAGATCATAAAAAGATTTAAAAGTTATGCTATTTAGGGACACATGTAGGCCCAGTTTTTTTTTATAATCAGCAGATGCAAGATGTCAATTTTTTGTGTGTTTTATTGAGTCACTTGAAATTGAAAGTAGGGATTTTAAATTTGAATATTTCTACATTGGAAAGAGATTCACTTTAAGTACAAAAAATGGACTGGTAAGGGAAGGGTATTTCTGTATGTAGGCTTTTATTTATTCAGTATGTGCAAGAAACTGTCAAGGTCATACATTCTGTACCCACTCTGATATCTTCTTCATTGTTTGAAAGTCAGAGTAGCATCATAGTGCATCTATAATGAAATACCGTATTTTTCTGAGTATAAGACGCACCTTTTTCCTCCCTTTAAGTTTAAGTCCTAACCAGGGGATAAAATAATGTGCTGAAGCTGACCAGACTAAGGATGCTAGCCAGATGAATACCTAGTAGGCAGATTGTTTTCCCCTATTTTCCTCCCCAAAAACTAAGGTGCGTCTTATACTCCAGTGCGTCTTATACTCCGAAAAATACGGTAATTAATTTTCTGTGGATTCTACCCCTTATATTAGCCTACCAGGAAATACTTCAGAGAATGTAAAGTAGGGCTACTGTATCAGGGCTGACAAGGACCAAATTACAATAACTTGACATAGCAGTCTAATCCCTTGCTCCCATGTAGAAGTGATCCATATTTTTGGAAGTCGTATTCTAATAATAGTAATAATCTACTAAGTCAGTGTTTCCCAACCTTGGCAACTTGAAGATATCTGGACTTCAACTCCCAGAATTCCCCAGCCAGCGAATGCTGGCTGGGGAATTCTGGGAGTTGAAGTCCAGATATCTTCAAGTTGCCAAGGTTGGGAAACACTGTACTAAGTACAACAGTTAGAGCACACAGACAATATTCAGAGGGGAAAAATACATCTTTTTAGATTTGCAAAAAGCAATTGCTGTGTGTGCTAGCTTTAGATGAAGGACTCAGAATAAATACAGATGCTGTCATGGGTTTGTCATCTAAACAGCAAAAAGGAAGAAAGAAATCTTGTCCAGCAGGTTTAGCAAAGCCACACCTTAAGCTTGAATGAGCCGTCCTCTTGCTGTAACAGAAGTGAGCTCCCGGTATTGAAGGATTAGGTTTAGAAGCCGATTTTATGCAACAATTTTCTTTCTGTAGGAAAGTATCATTGAACAGAACTGAAGGCATGCTAGGAGGCTTTGGAAGATGACTTTTCATACATGGGCTGCTGAGTTCCTGAATTATAAATAAAAGCACCATCTTCAGACAGATGATATTTAAGTAGTTAGAAACTAGCAGTCTGGGATATAAACCAGCGGTGGGTTGCTCCCGGTTCGGCCCGGTTCTGTGAACTGGTAGTGGTGGTGGTGGGAGGCTCCGCCTACCCACCCGGCATGCTTCTGCACATGAGCACATGCGTGAGCACGAGCGAACCAGTAGCGACGGGATTTAGAATCCACTACTGATATAAACCTCTTCTTCTGAAAGTTCTGCATAGTTCATTCCCTCTGCGATAGTCCTTGAGTAAACATCTAGACCAGTGGTTCCCAAAGTGGGCGGTACCACCTCCTGGGGGGGGTGGGATGACTTAGGGAGGCGCTAAGAGGCAAGGGGGTAGCAAAGGAGTGTTGGAGGTGGGCCCCTCGCAGAGCGCAATTCTGCCTGAGCATGTGGGGCACCCGCCCCGGCTCTCGGGCTGCTTTCCGCTGCCGCACAAAGTTTGGCGTGCCAGGCCGGCAGAGGAAGAGGCAGGCCCTTCCTGCCCGCCTGCCTCCCTTCCGGCTCAAAGCCTCAACAGGTAAACCGCCGTCACCTCATGGTGCAGTTCTGGGATGACGGAGAGCTTCCTTGGCCTCTCCCAAGCAATCTCTGCCACCACTGCTGGTTCTCCCAAGCAAGCTCTCCAGCATCCCAAAATTGTGCTGCGCCAGAAAATTTCCCCACATGCGGCGCAGTTCCAGGATGGCGGAGAGCCCAGGCAAACTCTGCCCCCACCGCCGCCGCTGCCGGGTGCATCCGCACAGCAGAACTACAAAAATCATCCTCGAGGAAGGACTGGACTCACCAGCCCCTTGTATATTTGGAGCAAGGGGCACCAGAGAGACCCCCCACCCCACCCTACTTCTTTTCTCTCCCTGCAAAAAAACCTCAAAAGGAAGGTTTCTGCAAATCCAGGGAGACTTTCATTTCAATTCTCCTGCTTCCATTTAACCCAGCAGTCAGTGGAAAGGGGGGAACCTTCCACGTCCCCCCTTTTATTTGCCCAAATTTAACTCTCTTTCCAAAGCTATTCTGGCCTTCTTGATTTGCAGGCTGCAGAGGTATGGCACAATGCAGCCTCCGTGTTCATGCAAGTGTTTTTCCAGGCTGTTTAATATTGCATGCTGTTTTTTGGTGAGTTTTTATGGGGTGGGTGAGTGGAAAAACAACGATCTGTGTCTTTTCTGTGCCAGATTTGAACCTGTATGTGTTGCAAAAAAACTCTGGAAAATAGATAGATGATAGATAGATGATAGATAGATAGATAGATAGATAGATAGATAGATAGATAGATAGATAGATAGATAGATAGATAGATAGATAGGAGAGAGATAAGAGAGAGATGATGATGATATAGTTGATATAGATATAGATTAGATATTGATAGATGATAGATGATAGATATATAAGGAAAGGAAAGGAAAGGAGGAAAGGAAAGTAAAGGGGAGGAAAAGAAAGAAAGAGAGAGAGAGAAAGGAAAGAAAGAAAGAAGAGAAAGAAAGAAAGAAAGAAAAACTTATGACCACAATTGAGCCCAAAATTTTGGTTGCTAAACAAGAGCGTTGTTAAGTGAGTTTCACCACATTTTACTCAATCCATGACATTTCCTAGCTCTAACAGTGATGTGCAAGCTAGGGAAGAACATCTGAAGGCATGTGTAATGTTCTAATGTACAGAGATTATGGTTAAATGTGTGGCAGAAAGTGGACTCGATGTGTTTTTCCAAATGCAGTAAGTGAGGTTGAATGTGTAGTTTTAGAAGAGTTGTGTGTGTGTGTGTGTGTGTGTGTGTACATACACATACAGTATATATAGTAGATAATGTATCTTTTTGTGTGCCTGTGTGTAATATGTATGTACATATATGGCATATATACATAGGATTAAATGGTATATTTTGGATGTTCAGTAGTAGTAAATAGACAGGGAAATCGTATCTCGTTGAGGCCTCTGAGGCGAGGAGAGGCCAGGCACCCTAACCCTAACCCTTGATGTGAGTGACGTCAAGTTGGCCACGCCCACCCAGTCACATGATCACCCAGCAACCACCACCCAGTCACACGACCGCAAAGCCACTCCCGCCCAGTCACATGACTGCCAAACCACTCCCACTCAGTCACATGACCATCAAGCCATGCCCACAAAAGCCACGCCCACAGAGTGGCAGTAAAAAAAAATTGGAACCCACCCCTGGTTTTGGAACCACTGATCTAGACTTAGATAACCTTGTTTCAGAGAACTGGGAAAAGAAGTGATGGGAGCAGAATGGATTGAAAATATAAAAGCAGAATCCTTTTTCTGGGCTTTGATTTCTGAGGTTTGGAGCATAGAATTGTAGGAAAAGATGCACAGTATCCTTTAATAATCAAAAAGTATGAAATGTCAAGAATAAAATTGCCACATTTTAAACAGAAAAAAAAATCCTCAATGAATAATACAAAGAGTCGCTACATAAGTAAGGTAGATCTTTGGGAAACAGTTTGAAATTTGTCCACTTGATTGCTTAAATCAGCTCTGTCAATATAAAAGATGTGATTATTAAAGGTATTGTGTAAAGGTCTACTACATTCTTACATTTCTAAAGACTTGAAACAAGTTCCAGGAAATTCCAGCAGACGTCAAAAATATTCAAGAAAGATATTCTTGCATGCACTCCTTTGTTTCCCATTTTAATATTTCATGAACATGTGATATTATTTTAAAGCCAGCAGTGATGGGCTTGCAAAGTTTAATATTTAAAGCAGATGGCTGCTTTAATAAGATGGTTGCTATAGGAACTGCACTCTGAATGCGGTGGTTAGTATAATGACTGTCTCCTTGCAAAATAGCTGAAATGCTCTTGAAGCAAACACTTGGAGTAGTAGCGTAAGATGGAATATAATGGCAATATGATCACGTGGGTGGTCTCTTTATTTTAAGTGGGATGCACTTGAACTGGACCCTTGATATTTCTGAGCTTTGCTCAGGTTTTCCTTGATTCTACATAAAATGCGAGTGAAGATATATTCTAAAAATAGCTCCATTCAGCTGCTGCTGTATGATATGGTAACTGGGATAATTCTGCTTACATATTATTCAGGGAGAGAAAGGAAAGGAGGAAGCAGCGCCTCAGAACCTCCTGTTGTATTTTTACGATTAAAAAATGCAGAACCGGTCACAACTCGATGTGAGAAGCTCTTGTTCATGTAGAAGTTACCAGTCAATACCTGAAATCCTCACTTAAATCATCATTGACAACCTTAAGGGAAAGAAACTCAGTAACTTTCGGCTGAAGTGAAATACTGAGGCTGAGATAGTCTGGATCCAAAAGACTGAGCTTAAGATGAGGAAATGTCTTCGTGATAAGCAATAATTTGGTTCGGTACTGCTTATTAAGGGCACAAAATAATGGTAATCTTTACAGCAAACATAGATTTCCCCCCCCGCCTTTGAATTAGTGTTGACTCCAGGTGACTGCCTGGACCTGTCCCTGCAGTTTTCTTGGCAATATTTTGGAAGTGG
The DNA here is from genome assembly GCA_023053685.1 of Diadophis punctatus similis. Classification (NCBI taxonomy): domain Eukaryota; kingdom Metazoa; phylum Chordata; class Lepidosauria; order Squamata; family Dipsadidae; genus Diadophis; species Diadophis punctatus. Next base: position 53,686,510 of record JALIGW010000006.1, on the reverse strand, counting down.
TTTTCCCTTGCCTTCTTCCTAGGGCTGAGAGAGAGTGGCTGGCCTAGGGTCACCCAACTTTCTTTGTGCCTAAGGCAGGACTAGAAGTCTTCCAGTTTCTAGCTGATGCCTTAAACCAGTGATGGTGAACCTTTTTTGGTTTGCGTGCCAAAAGGGGGGGAGGGGGGGTCACGCGCACACTCACCCACACCCATAATTCCATGCAGAGGGGCCCCGCGCATGCGCACATGACACCCACTCCCGGCACGCAATGGCACACCTGTTTTTTGCTCTTCCCAAGCTCCAGAGCCTTTCTAGGAGTCTGGGGAGGGCGAAAACGGCCTTCCCCACCCCCACCCCCAGAGGTCCTCCAGAGGCCAGAAATGGCCCGTTTCCCAACTTCTGGAAGTTGGCAAACGGGCCGTTTCCGGCCTCCGGAGGGCCTCTGGGGGGTGGGGAAGGCCATTTTCGCCCTCTCCAGGCTCCTACAAAGGCTCTGGAACCTGGGGAGAGCAAAAAACAGGCTTTCCCCACCCCCTCCTGACGCTGGAAACAGCCTGTTTCCGGACTCCCAGTGGGCCCAGAAGGCCCAAAAATCAGCTGGGCAGCACGCACATGCGCACCGGACCTGAGCTTGCCTGCCCACCAATATGGCCCCGCGTGACACGTGTGCCATAGGTTCGCCATCACTGCCTTAAACACTATACTGTACCAAACTAATTCTCCTCTATTTACTTAAGTTTAAAATTGCCTCCCTCTGGGCACTGTACCCTCACTCTACAGGTAGTCCTTGACTTAAAACCATTCATTTAATGACCGCTTGAAGTAATGATGCTGATGAAAAAAGTGACTCATGACTGGTCCTCACACAACCATCGCAGCATCCCTAACAGTCACATGATCAACGTTTGTGTGCTTGGCAGCCAGAATGTATTTACAAGGGTTGCAGCATGATCAACATTTCTGACTTTCCAAGCTGGCTTCCGACAAGCAAAGTCAATGAAGCCGGATTCATGTAATGACTGCATGATCCATTTAATAAGCCAGTGTTTTGCTTAGGAATTGTGGCAAAAGGTCATAAAATTGGGTATGACTCACTTAACTGCCCCTCACTTAATGACAGAAGTTCTGGTCCCAATTGTGGTCATAAGCTGAGGATTACTGTGATAAAGCTAGACCAATAAAATGAAAAAAACCCCAAGAAGATGTGTCTCCCTACTCTCAAAAACAAACAAAAGAAAACCCCACACCCCGACTCATACAAAACAATTAACCAGCTTTTCAACATCCTTCTTTAACATCCTTACACTTGGCACCATATGGGGGGGGGGTAGAAGACAGGTGTTGCAAAAATGAAGGTATACTTGTATCACTAGATTACACTGTTTGAGTGTAATCACTAGATTACACTGTTAATTGAGAGAGCCTGAAGTACAACTATTCAGAAATAGGTAGACCCTCAAGTAATCAAGCATTATGCCATTAAAGGCTTTATATGTAATAGCCATCATCCTGAATTTCATTCAGAAGGCTAATGGCAACCAATGCAGCTCAAAGTGTCATATTGCTCTACTGTGACATGCTTATTATTGTACCACCGCATTCTGGAGCAGCTATGGTTTCCTATTGATTTTTCAGGACAGCCTAAAGCAGGGGTGTCAAACTCATTGAGGGCCGCATTAGGGTTGTGTTTGACCTCGGGGGGCTGGGGTGGGCGTGGCCAGCTCGACAGCACTCGTGTTGGCGCCTGTGGTGGCCCGAGCACTCTGCCAGTGAAAACGGGCTCCCGAGTTCCATTTTCGGCTGTGAGGCCTCCTGCAACTCGCTGCTGCGGCCCTCCCAAGCTCCATTTTCACTGGCAGAGGCACCGCGGGCCGGTCCTTCGCTGTTTCCAGGGTGGTCCCGTGGGCCAGATCTAAGTACCCTGCTGCCTAAACCGGGCTGCAGGCTTTGAGTTTGACATCCCAGCCTAAAGTTTAGCACATTGCTGTAGTCCATACTTACAGTAATAGAGCATTGACTGTCCAAAGGGCCTTCTGATCCAGGAATGGGCACAATTGGCATGCTAGAGGGATCTGTAGAAAGGGTCTTATGATCACAGCTGCCCAAATGTGTTCTTGAATGTGGAGATGCATCTCCCATCCAGACTTGCACAACCTCCATACATTAGGAGTATGTAGTATGCAGGGGTGGGTTCCTACTGGTGCAGACCAGTATGTGCGCACTGGTAGCAGCCCGCTGGTGACGTAATGGTGTCTGTGCTGGTCCGTGGGGACCACCATCTTTTTTTCAGAATTTTCAGTGATTTTTTCGGGTTTGGATGACTTCTGCTCGTCCTCTGCTTTGAAGAAAAGCCCTCCCGCCTGCCCCCAGGTTAATACCGACCTTTATTTCTTTGCTCCCTGTGCATGCGAAATGTCGTGATGCACACCGGTAGCAAAGGTAACTGGAACCCACCCCTGGTAGTATACATATAAGTTGCACAGGATTAAGTTGTATAATTGGCTATCAATATATCACTGATACCAGGCTCTGGATGAGCTCCTCAGCAGATTCATGTAGTTGTTGAACAAAGGGGAGGGGGGAGAGTATTGAACCTGCATACCCCAAAGATGAGGGTTTGTAGACTTGACACTTGTCTCATTCACAGTAACTTAATTTGACTGTGAAAAAAAGAGCTTGTCTGCCCTTACTTTCAATAATAAAAAAAAAAATAGTGGTAAAAGTCTGTGGTAAGAGAATAGGCTAATTATAGTATCCCTTGTGACCACAGAGAAACTCAGTGTATGTGATATGTTGAGCCTCTTTTGGCTAATGTGGCTTTCTCACTTTGCACACTGGTGGAACTCTGGTGGTGTCTTGATCTTTAGATTAAAGCAGTGGTCATTACCACTTTTGACAAACTTCTGTCTCATGATCCTTTCCTCTCCCTCCAGATTCAGACCTGTTAACCATCATTTTAGCTTCGCAGCCTGAATATTGTAATAAGAACTCTGTGTACGCAATTCACAATTATACTCAGAAGCATAAAACCCGTTCTTTTCATGAAGCAGTCAGTCTTAACAAATTTTCAGAAGAGAAATTACAGGTAGTCCTCGACTTACAACAGTTCATTTAGTGACAGTTCAAAGCTACAATGGCACCGAAAAAAGTGACTTATGACTGCCATTCAGAGTTGTTACGACCTTTGCAGCATCCCCTGAGCATGGATCAAAATACTTGGCAACTGGTTCATATTTATCATGGTTGCCATGTCCCAAAGTCATGTGATCACCTTTTGTGACCAGCTTTTGTGACCACCTGACCATCCAAGTATATGGAGTAGCCAGATACATTTAACAACCAGGATAGTAACTTATCAACTGCAGTGATTCACTTAATAATTGTGGCAAGAAAGGTTGTAAAATGGGGCAAAACTCACTTAACAAATGTCTCACTTTATAACAGAAATTTTGGGCTCAATTGTGGTTGTAAGTCGAGGAATATATATATATCAGCAAAAAATCCTACACATATAGATTAGTGTGTCGGCTATATTAAAAACAGCCTGGATGGTCCCAGTGACGGGGCTGAAAGGCAAAAAGGAAGCTGTGATGCTTTCTCTCCCATATTTGGGTACACGACAGAAAAACATATATATATATATATATATATATATATATATATATATATATATATATATATATATATATATATATAGATAGATAGATGGATGGATGGATGGATGGATGGATGGATGGATGGATGGATGGATGGATGGATGGATGGATGGATGGATGGATGGATGGATGGATGGATGGATGGATGGATGGATGGATGGATGGATGGATACACATATACATATACATAGCAAACAAATAAAAATAGAAGTATTGTTTGGTCTCATAGTGTAATTGTATGTCAATTACACAGGTCAGTTTTCCTTGGGACTGGCTGACTAACTGGCTGGCTGGCTGGCTGGCTTAAACTCTTGGATAGAATGTTCTTGACAGTATCACCAAGGCACACAAATATACCTTAGGCTTTTGCAAGATCAAAAATAAAAGAATAGCAGTTACTGTCTTTTCAGAGCAAGAAATTAAGAACATTTTGATGTATGTTTGGGACTTTTATTTTGGCAGCAAGTTTCTGAAGTAATATAGCAACTTGCTTGATAGAACTGAAATTCTAGATATGATTTTGCAAGTAATAGTTAAACTCTCATCTGGTTTTTCTTGCCCTGTATTCCTTTAGGGACTGCTAATAGATATTCATAAGATTGCAGATTTTGTTTTGAATGGAAAAATGATTCATGAATCTCTATTCCAATTACAAAGAATAAAATCTTTAAAAGATGTTTTAAAGAAAACACAGAACATAGTAAGAAAATGCAGCTCTGTTAAAAAATTCACTTAAAGAAGAGCAGAACACGCTTCCCTTTTTCTGCTCTTTACCAGTATTCAATAAGTCCTGTTTTCTTAATATGTCTTAAAGAATGAACTTTCATCAAGTTCTTGGTGAGAGATTGCGTATGCTTGGATGGTGACATGATTTCCCGTTAGATTAGGTCTTCATATACACTCCCCGCCACCAATAGGCATTTTGCTACCTGAAAGTTTTTTGGGGAGAGGGAATGTACCTCAGTAATGTTCAGCTAAGAACAGTTACAGATAAAAACAGTAGTCAACAAATAAGAAAAAAGCAGCAAGAATTGCCAGGGTTTCCATTTTGTTTTGTTTTAAGATCTGAAGGGAGTTGATAAATCCTCCCATAGTTCAATCCTAAAGTCCAGGACAATTATGTATAAGTGATCTCTCACTTATACTTGCCAGTATAACCATTTTGTAGTCCAGTGGGAAGACCTTGTGTTGCAGATGTCAAAAAAACTAACATTTTTTTTTCAATTCAGGAGATTGCCAAATATGCAAAATGGCAGCCTTGTGTAAATTACAGTTACTCCTTGTCCATCCAAAAACTGTATCCATATCTGGGTTCGATATTTTTCTGGAACAATTTCATGAATATGTGAGGCAGAGCTAAGGGTCATCTCTGTTTTGCTGTCACTTTAGCCAATATTGTTGAATGGTATCGCAGTGTCGCTGCATTTAATTCTGGAAAAATGTTTCAAGTGAGTTGAGAAGCAGTTCATTTTCTCCATCCTGTATTGCTTCCATCTGAAAATCTGGTCCAAACCTAGATTACCAGCATTATCCAACCTCACCTAGAATTAAGATGTTACTTTACAGTAGCAACGTTTTTAAATTGAATGATAATTATCCAAAATCATTCGATTTAAATTAGGCTTCTTTAATAACACCGTTGAGACTTTATAAGACAGGCCACCTTTTCTTGCAATGGTAGTTTTTGTCATGTTCATTTTTGTTTCATTGTCACAATGGTATAACTGCAAACAAATTTATTTGAAAAGCACCCTCCATTTGGGGGGGGATTTTGAAGGTCCTATTCCAAAAAAGCTCTTTTTATCTTCCATAAAAGCTCCATTTAGCTCCATTTTCCATAAAAGCTCAGTGGTTAAGAGTGGAATGAGATATCTTTACTGCCATAGAATAAGATCAGTGGAAGTTTCTTAGTGTTTGGCCGTATTTGGGCTTTAATAATTTACACTCCTGTTCCTTTGCCTCCATTCCCGTTGAACAACAAGAAGCTAATGTAGATGAATTACAAACATTTGGGTTTAATAGTATTGAGAACCTGGACCTTGTGTCCTTCCAAAGTAGCATTTAGGCTACATCAAAATCATTAATTAAACCTGCTGGAAATTTCCAAAGGCGAGGGGGAAAGATTGCTTTAATCTTCTTCTTTGACAGGATAGAGAAACTGTTTGATAGTGAGAAGATATCATATATCTCAATTATATCTACATCTCAACAGAAAATATTGTCAAGGCTGCAAAACCAAGAAAGACATGTGGAATTGCTTCTAAGCAGTTTCCTTTTTTGTTCCAATTTAATAGAATTTTTGCCAAACTAAAGCAACTATTTTCATCGCTATGTGTATACTTAAAGAACCTTCTTTCCTCTCTTTCTTCTGACCAAACTTTCCATGTTTGCTGCCTCTGGAATGTAACTGGATCCTGGGAATCCAGACTACATTCCACCACAGATATAGTCACTGAATGCTCACATTTATAACTAGACCTGGTACTTGTTGAAGGAGACTGATTCCCTATAGTACAAGTCTGCTGTTTTTCTAGATATATATTCAATACAGGTGGTCCTTGACTTATGACTGGTCATATAGTGGTCCCACCCAAAGTTATTTATGACCTGGTTCCAAAGTTCTGATAGCTGTCCCCCTTTCCAGCCTTGCCTTTTGGGCACTCAGCAATTGGCTCATATTTACAGCTATCTGCGGGATCCCAGTTACATGATGGTTTTGCCAGAAATCGGCATTTACTTCCTGTTTCTGGCCAAAAAAAAGCTCATTGTGAATAATGGCTTTACTTAATGACTACGGCAGGGGTGGGTTCCAACTTACCTCACTGCTGGTTCGCTTCCTCCTGCACCTCGTGGCCACGTGCGCATGCACAGTGCAAAAAAATTCACACAAAAAAAGCCAATAACAAAATGGCAACGCATGTCCAGTGCCGGAAATTTGGCTTCTGCACATGCGCAGAAGAAGAAGAAATCGAGAAAAATTTCAAAAAAAAAAAAAAAAAGATGGCAGTGTCCACGGACCAGCACCGACCAATCCAGTTCAGTGATGTCATTGTGACATCAGCAGTGGGTCGCTACCGGTTCGGGCAAACCGGTCTGAACCGGGAGGAATCCACCTCTGGACTACAGCATTTGCATAACGACTTCAGTGATTTAACGACTGCCAGAAATAAGGTCATAAGATCAGATATGTTGGCCTGCTTTTTTGACCATCAAAACTTACAACTGTAATTGCCAGTCTCAATTATGGTCATAAATCAAGGACTACTTCTTCGTCCTATGAAGATTGAGTAATACAGATCAGATCAGCATGTTCTTCTGGAATTAAGATAAAGCACTCTGGCCAGTTTAATTGACTTTACAAAAATCAGAATTATCCGGTAACTAAATGGTACTTGAAACAAGCACTTTGGATCATTTGCACTTAGACATGATTTCAAAGATGAACTGGCTCATAAATGTCTCATCATGTACGGCAGTGGTGGGTTGCTCCCGGTTCGGCCCGGTTCTAAGAACCGGTAGTGCCGGCGGTGGGAGGTTCCACCCACTTCTGCACATGCGCAGTATCATTGCGCGTACGCATGAGCGCACACACGAATTGGTAGTAAAGGGTTTTAGAACCCACTACTGATATACGGTATATTTCTGGACCCTTTTCTGAATGTCAAAACATACACAGTTGTGTTCACTGTTTTTTAATCTGTTGCTTGGTCCTAAAGTTATAGGCAGATTCATAGGAACTCAAGGTGATTAAAAATGGGTTCCTACTAAGATCTCAGATGTCTCTCTACTTCTGTTTTCAGCATAAATATTTATTTTGATTGTGGAAGTTACCTTTGTGGGGAGCACATTAGGTAGACGACATACTTTAAACGCAGAATGCTGTAGACACATTTTGTGACACCTCCGGTTAAAATACAGAGTGGAAAACTCTCTGCCTAAAGTCTTAATAGAACTTCTGTAGACAACACTTGGCTAGAGGCCTATACAGTTAGTCATGTAAGACAGTTTCCTAAGATCTCATACTAAATGCATTTCTTAGAAAGGACTTGAGGGCTTCAACACAAACCTCTTGTGTTCAAAGAGGTTATTTAAGTTACTGCTGACCTTCCAGTTGATAGCACATGAACTCATTTATCATGTTTGGTCATGATGCATACTATCCTCTGTCCTGATGTGAACTTGGTAGGCTTTTTTCCAGACTTCTGTTTAATAAATCACCCTGCAGTCAGGCTGCAGTCTGATTTTGAACAAATGAATGCATCAATTACAGATGGTGTATTTTTGGGGGGGGCATATTTGTCCAGCCTTCCTCAATCTAATATTCTTTTGCTACTTTTCTCTATAGTACATTACTGCTGTTTTAAAATAAGCACTGATTTTCCTGCTTAGGTTTTAATTCATATAGCCTCCTTCTTATGGGTGCTGAGCAACTATAAACTGGAGGCTGTAATTGTAAACTACTATTTCAGTAAACATAAGCTGTGTTCATGCATCGCTGTTTTATGTCTGCTCACCAGTTTGTTCTCTGGAAAATCCTCCCCCTTCCACTGATGTTGCTCAGTCATGCAGACTCTTGGCACACATGGAAGCCAACTCCTGTGTAGGCATGAAGCGTTCTTCCTGTAGATAGTCATGCTGAATGTACAATTGACTACAGGTTGCTGGCATGATCTGAGAAACATTGTCAGGGATAGGACTAATGTGGGATTCTTTCACATATACTAGCATATTAACAGAGCTCTATTTGTATTTTGTCATGCTACAAAAGGCTAGAGATTCCCATTGAGTTATCTGTGAATTTAAATTACTTTGTTTAATAAAATACGAAAAGGATTGTAGTCTACCTGTGGTTTTACTTGTGTTCTCCGTCTGTCTGTCTGTCTGTCTGTCTGTCTGTCTGTCTGTCTGTCTGTCTGTCTATCTGTCTATCTATACATACATACATACATACATACATACATACATACATACATACATACATACATGGGTGTGTTCCAGATTGTGTTACTGCCAGTTTGCTCAGGGATGCGACGCGCGCATGCGCAGTACTAAAAAAAGGTTTCTGCGCATTGCGCAGAAGCAAAAAACAAGATGGTGGCACCTATGGCGCCACCGAGAGAACTGGCTCAGGGGCGTGGCAGGCCTGGGTCGCTGCCGGTTCCAGCGATCCAGGCCTCCAAGTTACTACCTATTCTATAGAACTGGTCTGAACCGGTAGGAACACACCTTTGCATCCATCCATCCACACACTCACACACACAACTTGTTTCTCACCTTAACTTCATCCTTTTAGAACAGAATTTCATCTGGTAGAACATACGATGATGTTGTTCTAATTTCTGTTGTTTTCATTTGTTCTTAAAAGCAGAGAGCCCAAGCCTAGAGGTTATTGGAGGGTTTCCTAAGCAGGGAGGGACAGCCAAAAATTATGGCTATCATCTTTACTTTTTTATTTAATAAGGATAGAAAGGTGCTCAAACTAAGAACTGCTGTCTTTCTACAGCTAGAGTGGAAAGGCTATTGCGTGTGCATTTTCCAAGATGAGAGTAGGCAAGTATCTATGCATAATGCTAACAAATAAAGACTAGATGTCACAAAACATGGCTAATGGCCAGGCAATACTTATTTTCCAGTTTCCTTCTTACATGTTTATTTCAGGACATGGCTTTTGGTCAATAGCTCTTGACTGACATCTTACTTAGAAAGCAAACTGCAAGGAAAATAAAATTTCTGCAGGGGAATGTCAAGCTAATTCAAAGCAAAAATTGCATCTCTTGCAAATACACATACACATATCAAACAAAATAAAACATTTCTTTCTCAAATCTGTCATGTTTGGTTCAGATATATTCTCTTTTTCCCTTAAATTCAACAGGTTGTACCATAGCTCAGTAAATTTATTTGCGTGTGTCTTTATATGTTATCCACTATCCAAAGGTTCTTGTGGTGGGCTACATCTCAGAATAAGCATCTCAGAATAAGCAAAATAAACAAACCCAGGTTCAATAAACAATTCTTTAAAATCACACCACAATAATACTGACAGAGAGGCACTTAAGGGATAAAGAAATCACAGTGAGATTGTAAACACAAAATCTTGAATGTACAAGCAAAATGCTAGGTCTTCACTTAACGCTAAAATACATAATGTCAGCACCAGCCTAGCATCCAGAGGAATAATATTGAATAGAATAGAATAGAATAGAATTCTTTATTGGCCAAGTGTGATTGGACACACAAGGAATTTGACTTTGGTGCATATGCTCTCAATGTACATAAAAGAAAAGATACATTTGTCAAGAATGGTTGTCATAGGGTTCAAGTAAGCAATCAGGAAACAATCAATATGAATATAAATCGTAAGGATACAAGCAACAAGTTACAGTCATACAGTCATAAGTGGGAGATGGGTGATAGGAGCGATGAGAAAAACTAATAGTAATAGTAATGCAGCCTAGTGAATAGTTTGACAGTGGTGAGGGAATTATTTGTTTAGCAGACTGATGGCGTTTGGGAAAAAACTGTTCTTGTGTCTAGTTGTCTTGGTGTGCAGTGCTCTATAGCGACGTTTTGAGGGTAGGAGTTGAAGCAATTTATGTCCAGGATGCGAGGGGTCAGTAAATATTTTCACGGCCCTCTTTTTGACTCGTGCAGTATACAGGTCCTCAATGGAAGGCAGGTTGGCAGTAATTGTTTTTTCTGCAGTTCTGATTATCCTCTGAAGTCTGTGTCTGTCTTGTTGGGTTGCAGAACCAAACCAGACAGTTATAGAGGTGCAGATGACAGACTCAGTGATTCCTCTGTAGAACCAGGATAGGACAATAGAAAACTAGCCAAGCCAGAACCCTGGTAGGCTGTAGTTAAAGTGCCGTATTGCAGGCAAACTCTGCCCACAGCCTAGAGTTCAATGCTGACAGGACTTCAGGTTCACTCAGCTTTCTATCATTCTGTGGTTGGTAAAATGAGGACCCAGATTCTTGGAGGCAATATGCAAATAATGCCGACATTGTAAGCAATGCTCTGCAACCCAGAGAATGCTGTGCAGCGTTTCAGAGCAGTATATAAGTCTAAATGCTGTTGCTATTGTTATCCACCCACCCACTCTCATATAATGTCTTTTCTAACTCTGGGAAACCGAGGAAACTCTTCCAGCTCTTAATTTTTAGTCAGTATTTGTTTATTTGCGTGTATCCCACCTTTATTATTTTTACAAACAAGGTGGTGAACATATTCAACATACCTTGCTCTTTCTATTTTCCTCACAACAACCACCCTGGTTGGAGTGAGAGGAAATGACTGGCTCAAAGTTGACTTTCATGGTCAATATGGGACTTGAACTCAATGATCTTTGTACTGGAAGAAGCATTCCCCAAAGGGATAAGAGTCCAAACTGATAAGGGCCATAAACTAAACTCTGAAAACCACCAGCAAGAGCTGTTGCTGCTCTTTCATGATCAGTGTTGTGATCTGCAGCACAGCTGATAAATCCTAAAGCTAGCTGGAATATCAAACTTATCTTTATGGACTAACCCTCGCAGAGTGCCTTGCAGTAATTGAAATGGAAGGTTATCAGAAAATGGTCTATACCCGTGATGGCGAACCTATGGCACGCATGCCGGAAGTGGCACGCAGAGCCATCTCTCCAGGCATGCCAGCCGTTGCCCGTTTCTCTTCTGGGTTCTGGTGCACACATGCGTGCCGGCCAGTTGGTCTTTGTGTGTGCGGGAGTGCCGGAAAATGGAAGAGCAGCTCCCTGGCCAGAAACTGGAAGACCAGGTAACCGGCACGCATGTGCATGCCAGAAACTGGAAGCTCAGCTTCCTGGTACGCACATGCACACCGGGGAACTGCTCTTCCGGTTTCCGGCACTCCCCCGCATGTGCGAGCTCCCGTTTTGCACTTCGTGCCGAAAAGGTTCACCAACACTGGTCTATACTTAAACCTGCCTTTAAATTGCCAATTCTTTATCCTAATTGGGATTTTGGCACACAAAAGGATTTCAGTAAAGCACCCTTCATATAATCCTTGGTTTCAAAAATTCACCCATTAGATTTACAATATTTTCTCAAGAAAACTTTGCAAATAAAAATTGCATTCCATTTGATTTGAGTTAAACTGTAAGGTCATGCCCAATGTAGAATAATAACTCTGCTATATTACTATCCTGGACATGTGTATGCATGTATAAATCCTAAACTTACAAGTATATCTGGCTAGGACTGTAGCCTGTGCAATGATAACATGACGTGATTTGGAGGATAATGCTCAGAAATACGATGATAGGCATACCCACTGCTTGTGCATGTATCTGCTTGCCAGACTGCAAGCTAGAGGATCAGTCACAATACATATCTCCATATGGGAAAAATGCTTTGTACCACAGACAGAATCAAATACTTAACACATTTCCTGTGCTAGCAATAAAAAAAAATGTTTTCCAAGAAAGGACAGAACTCCATTGAATACACAGGGTAACATTGTTCCTTATACCTATGGATTAAAGTTTAGAATTTCTAGGAAACACAGGGAAGTCCAGGTAAGTGAAAGAGAAAAAAACATTTCAGCCAAGATTATTTCTGTTTCCTGTATGATGTAATAGTAATTTGGAACTCTCATCTTTTTATGGAGTGGACAAGCACTAACCTGTGATCTCTTCAGAGCACATTATTATTATTATTATTATTATTATTATTATTATTATTATTATTATTATTATTATTATTATTATTATTATTATTATTATTATTATTATTATTATTATTATTATTATTATTATTATTATTATTCACAAAAAACAGTAATACACAGCAAACGAGATTTATATGCTGGATTTCGTATCACTATATCACAAGTCGAACACTTCCCAAGCGTCTAGGATTGTGTGATGTATTTTCGTATGGTGCGTGCAGATCCAAGTACAGTGGCCTTTTGCAACTGACAGATCGTGATTTTGTCAATGTTTATTGTTTTCAAATGCCGGCTAAGGTCTTTTGGCACAGCACCCAGTGTGCCGATTACCACTGGGACCACCTGTACTGGTTAATGGTTAATGGTTACTAGTTAATGCCAGAGTCGTTGTAATTCGATTTTAAGATCCTGATATCGGTTAAGTTTTTCTTGTTGTTTTTCATCAATTCGGCTGTCACCTGGTATGGTGACATCAATGATCCACACTTTTTTCTTTTCCACAATCGTGAGGTCCGGTGTATTATGTTCCAAAACCTTGTCAGTCTGAATTCGAAAGTCCTAAAGTATTTTGGCATGTTTGTTTTCAACTACTTGAAAACTCTCATGTTTTTATGGAGTAGACAAGCATTAATCTGTGGTCTCTTCAGAGCATGGTATATTATGATGATGATGATGATGATGATGATGATGATGATGATGATGATGATGATGATGATGATGATGATGATGATGTTGGCTCTTCCTTTTCAATGAAGTTGCCAGCTTCGTTACTGATCTGCGAACCTATGTAATTTATTTCCTTCAGTACTGAACATTTAATATTTACAGTTAAAAGATATGCATGCTTACCTTATTTCTAAAAAACTAAAGTTTAATTCTTTTTAACTCAATATTTCTGAAAGGGAGGAGAAGTAAGGCTGAATCACTACAGATATATACTACATGAACAGGAGGTTACACTCTTAACATTATTTACATTTTTTACATTTTAATTACTAGGAGGTCAGCACAGGTTATGAAACCCCTTTCTCTTTTAGACAGCATTTCTTCTATAGATAAGTATGTTCTCTCTCTCTCTCTCTCTCTCTCTCTCTCTCTCTCTCTCTCTCTCTCTCTCTCTCTCTCTCTCTCTCTCTCTCTCTCTCTCTCCCTCCCTCCCTCCCTCCCTCCCTCCCTCCCTCTCCTCATCCCTCCTTCTTTCCCTCCCTCCCTCAAATGCAACAATAATATTTGCTATTATGGAGGAGAAATGGTGTTTGGAAAACAGAACAAAAAACATGGAAACAAGGAAAGGTTTGTGATAGTCAGTAATAGTTTAACTCAAAATAGCAGGCAGTTTTTCCCAGTGGCTGTTATTACTTGTTCACAAAAGCGAACAGATTTTCTGAAGCCCAATGAGAATTAGGAGGGGAAGCTCCTTGTCCTCTTTCCTTTTGTTCTTTTAGCAGAATAACCTTAGGAAGAAAAATACCTGATTAAAATAGATTTATGGTTTCCAGGCTTCGAAGAGCATAGGGTACCGAAATATTAACAAGCTTTTACCTCCCATGGAACATCCCAGAGTTCATTGGAGTTGAGCAGTTAATAAATGTCAATAAATAAATAAATGACATTCTGTATCATTGAAAAATCCCATGGGACTATTGTAAAATGTAGTTAAGAGTTTTAATTGGAAAACTGGAATTTTGGATTAATTCGTTTAGAGAATATTATGTATTTCATTTGGGGTTTGCTTTTTTATTATTATTCAGAAAGAGGACCACAGAACAGATACCATGAATATCATTATTCATTTTGGCTGGGAGAGGTTCATTTGTCATTTCTTTAAATGAGTCTTTCCAGCAGAAAAAATACTAATTAAAAGAAGAGTGCTTAGGAAACTATCTGTATCTTTGTTCCTTTCCTCGGAATGCAGTTTCTCATTTCTGCTTTTATTATAATTATTGCACTATTTCCATATCAACTATTTCTTTGGGGAGCCACCTGCCAGTATTTATGCAGCTAGTGATTCAGTTCATTGAGGTCAATTTGGACGCATGATAAAAATACTGATCATCACATATTTTTTAGTTATTTGTACTGCATCTTTATCAATATTCATTAGCTGCTCGGTTCTGCTCTGAATGTCTGGTTATCCTGCTTACAAGCCTGATTTCCTGCAACTGTTAATGCTTATTTGGAGATGCTGTTCTTTCTAAAAATGATCCCAGCTAGATAATCAAAGAAATAAGCATTCGGATGTGATCAAAAATAAATAAAATGCTGTCATTCTCTGAATTGCCAGCCTCCACCCTTGAAAGAGGCACTGTGTTAACACAGTTGTTCACGTGTGTTAAATCTGTACCAGAGGCGGGTTCCTAATTTTTTTACTACCACTCTGTGGGCGTGGCTTATTTTGTGGGTGTGGCTTGCCGGCCATGTGACCGGGTGGGCGTGGCTTCTCGGACTGCTGAAGGGAGGGGAACTGAGATAGATCCTGCCGCCCATTCCCCCTCCCCTCAGCAGCTCGAGAAGCCTCAAACGTGCAAAAATGCCTGGGATCATCACCGCGCGTTCGTGGCTTCTCGGACTGCTGAAGGGAGGGGAATGGAGATAGCTCCTGCCGCCCATTCTTTCAGCGTCTCACACGCTCCCTCAGCCATCCTCCCCTGCTTGGACTCACTGTGGGGTAGGAAGGCAGCGCATGTGTAGTGCCGGAAGCTCGGCTTCTGGGCATGCGCAGAAGAAAATATTTTTAAAAAATTAAAAAAATTTTTAAAAAACTGGCGGCGCCCAGGCACTGGCAACCGACCACACCGGTACTGTGATGTCACCAGCGGGCCGCTACCGGTGCTATAGAGTGGACCGCACCGGTAGGAACCCACCACTGATCTGTACATACAATTGGTTCAATGTGTACTGGTCAAAATGATGTTTCATCTCCACAATCTCATTCTGTTCCATCCCTCCTTTCACTGAGCACATTTATTGTTCCCATTTTAGATGTGTGAAACAGGATAATTAAACCACATTTAAAATTATTATGCTTAAACTAATCCAGCACCTGGGCTTTTGATGAACTCCCCCAAAGATGTTTATGTATGCTGTTCACAAAAAACAGTTCTTTCTTTTCAGTGACATATATACATTGATGGTAACTGCCAGAAATGTGGAAGCTATGGGTGGAAGATTTTTTTTTCATAATTTATTGAATGGTACTTACATGTAGCCTCAGTCAATCTGGTTCTCCCTGAGAGTTTCAAATAACCCCCAATTCTGCTGTGAAAATATTGGAAGATTCTTTTAATGGAGGTTCTATTTAATTTTCTGCAATTGAGCATTGCAAATTATTTTGTAAGCAAAATTTGCAGCTATAGTCCAGAGTGTGAAAGAGAATGGGAATGAATAGATAACACTATATAAATCAGTTTAAGTTGGTGTAGAACTAAACCATTCATCATGCTGAAATATCAAGGGTTGTATTGTAAGGGTTTGTAAATGCTTCTGAACTCTAAGGAAGAAAATTTTGAAACATTTATTCTACTTTGTATTTCTGTCTTTTCCCATTCATCAAGGAATATTAAAGGGAATTGTTGCAAGTATAGTATGATCCATTGCAAGGTAAATTTCAATTATCCATTATCCATTTAAGTCTGAAGTTCCTACTGTGCTCAGGAGCACTAAAGTGCTGGTGGACTGAGCAGTTTCCAAGTACCTTCTATCCTACCTGATCTTTTATATTTAAATAAACATTTTAATTAAAAATGTTGGTATACTGTAAAGCAAAATGCCAGCTTCCATATCACTTTGGAGATAAATCACCTGCTATCAGTTTGGTAAGTGGCCATAACAAGAGGATAAAGCTAAGCAGGCATAGTAGGGAGAAATGATAAGTATATTTTGGAACATTGATGCCTTTATCCCTCATGGATTTATTTTAGGAAAGGGGACAACTTCCATCCCTGCTTCCAATTTGCAAAAATGCCTAGAATAAGTTCTCAAAATTCTAAATGTGATTACCAGATCAAACATTTGGAGAATGATGGAACACAATATAATCACAATATAATATATGTCTTCAATAAGTGAAACAGCTGTAATTTATGATGTATGTATGTATGTATGTATGTATGTATTTATATCTCTTTTCTCCTC
>JALIGW010000006.1:52872550-53065050 GCA_023053685.1 Diadophis punctatus similis | reverse complement strand
CTGACTGACCTTAGACCAGTGATTCTCTTTCAGGCAGAGGAAGGAAGCAGTGGTAAAACATTGATGAAAAAAAATACCAAGAAATTGCAAGGAATTGTCCAGGAAGTGACCAGAAGTCAGTACTGACTTGAAAGGATACACACACACACACACACACACACACACACACACACACACACACACACACACACACCAATGGACACTTATATTAAAGAATGTGAAATGAATTTCCCACGAGAGATTAATTCAACAAAAACAAGTTTAATGCAGGTGTTTAGATAATATTAAAGTAAAGATTAGTTACAATCATTTGCAAGCTTGATGTGAATTGCACAAGGTAGAATAGAGCAAAAAACAGATGCCACTTATACCTAAAACTAGTTTCATTAAGATTGACTGTAGTAAGAGAATCTCATAAGTCTAATGTGCTTGTCTATTCTCTTTTATCTTCATGTGAATTCAAGGCTTGTCTGTCTGAGACAGTTTTGTACCCTTCCTTCCCCATCCTTCCCCATCTGGCCTTCTGCATATGTATTATCTTGGCATGGGATCTTTTCTCTGTCCAACAAGGTCATTCTCTTTGTTCTTTACAGTGGTAGAATATATCATGGCAGTACAAAATTTATTAATATTCTTTACTATGTTACAATCAGTAGATTTACTCAGGTTAAAAGCCTGTCCTAAATGTGGAATCTTCACTAGCTTTGGCACAAGGTAATAAGCACAATTTTGTTTTTGTATGTTAGAGGCGTATTTTTTCCTTCTCATTTTAGGTAAGGAGATTTAAAAAAAAAACCTCGCGAGTTTTCGGCGAGAATTTGCTTCCACGCATGCGCAGGAAGCAAAATCAGCCTAAAAATTCTCCAATTCCCCGGTCTGCGCGACAGACCAGGGAAGACGGCACCGGAGCGGTCACGTGCAAATAGCGCCATCTGCTGGCCACTACCAGATTGACAGAGTGGACCGCACCGGTAGGAACCCACCACTGCCTTGGAAGAAGATTTTTTTCAGCCCTAATGAGGTGCTAACAATCTTCCCAGCTTGCAGGCTTTTTCATTTCTACTTCCTCAGAAGAAGTTTTTTTCCAGCCCTAAGTTTTTGCAGGCTTGTTTTCATTGCTATTCCCTCCAAAAAAGGTTTTTTTCAGCCCTAACCAGGGGATAAAATAATGTGCTGAAGCTGACCAGATTAAGGACACTAGCCAGATGAATACCTGGTAGGTAGATTTTTTCCCTATTTCCTCCCCAAAAACTAAGGTGCGTCTTATACTCCGGTGCATCTTATACTCTGAAAAATACGTTATTTATTTATTTATTTATTTATTTATTTATTTGTTTGTTTGTTTGTTTGTTTATTTATTTATTTATTTATTTATTTATTTATTTATTCATTCATTCATTCATTCATTCATTCATTCATTCATTTAAACATTTGTATAGCTACCCATTTTAAAACCTCACTTTTGGAGGCTTACCCAAGAGTACAAACAAATAACAGCAAAGAAGACAGTAAAGCCAAAACTTCATTTGTGGAACCCATCACACTCATATCCTACTCTGACCTTACCATATCCCAACACCTGTGAGAAGAGCCAGATATTGAGTGTTCTCAAAGGTGGGGCCAGTCAGCTCTCCAGCAGAATTGGTGTTCCATAGAACAAGAAAAGACACACTTCCGAGGATCCACAAGGTGGCAGTGTTTAAGGGAAGAGACCTGGAGCATGTCTACTCTATGTGCTTTGGTGGGATGGACAGATATCTTCAGGAAGAGCCACAGATAATTTGGAACTGTAGGGCTTTAAAGATGAAAAACGGTGCCTTGAGTTTCACCTAGAAAGAAACTAAGAGCCAATGCAGCTTGTGCAACATGACCATAATGTGGGCAAACCTGGGGTCGAATACTGCACACTGTTGTATTCTCGACCAGTTGTAATTTCCCATGGTTCTTCAGTGACAGCCCCACGTAGAGTGCATTGCAGTAATCCAAATGATAAGTGACCATGAACAAGACCTCCCAGTGCAGAAAATAATATATAATAATAAAGTTGCAATAAAGTAAAGTTGTATAAAGCAAGCAAAACCTGTACAATATCACATCAGTTTATAGTCATAGCAAAATGATGATTCAATATTGAACTGAGTGATATTTGTTTTGGATCATTTTGAAGCAATTCTCAATCCTCATTATTCAATCACGATTCACGTATTATTTTATTATGTTTTACTGCTGTGATTTCCACATTGGGCTCCTAAAGTTCTTGAGAGTTTCTTGAAAATTAGCCAGATATTCCTTCAGGAAAAAAAAATCACTAATAGTGG
Source organism: Diadophis punctatus similis (assembly GCA_023053685.1). Lineage (NCBI taxonomy): Eukaryota > Metazoa > Chordata > Lepidosauria > Squamata > Dipsadidae > Diadophis > Diadophis punctatus. Next base: position 53,062,732 of record JALIGW010000006.1, on the reverse strand, counting down.
ATAGATCAGAAGAAAGCTTGATCTGTGTTCTAACTTTGTGACTCTTCTTCTGCAGTTCTGTCTAAATATTTATTTAAATCCTATATTATACTTTTCTGTCAACCAGGATCAACAAGGTGAGATTTATAGGTACAAAAGAGTGTTGGATACATTTCAATACATTCTCTTAGTTCACAGGAGAAAACGAGAAGCCCAAGTAGCCTGACTGTGTTTAGTGCTGATATAGATTTAGAAGGCCTGTGAAGAGCCGAAGTGGCGCAGTGGTTAGAGGCAGTACTGCAGGCCACTTTAGCTGACTGTGATCCGCAGGTCAGCAGTTCAAATCTCACCGGCTCAAGGTTGACTCAGCCTTCCATCCTTCCAAGGTAGGTAAAATGAGGACCCAGTTTGTTGGGGGCAATGTAAATATATACATTGCTTAATGGTGTAAAACGCTTAGAGAGTGCTTGCACTGTGAGGCGGTATATAAATCTCACAAATAAATAAATAAAAAATAAATAAATAAAACAGCTTTGTAGGAACATTCAACTCAGTGAAGCTTCAACTGAATCACTCTTTTGAAACAGATATGCAAACCGAAGCGGAACCGACTTGGAATCAATGAATTAAATCACATGGTTTCAAAGAATTTTATACCTTTTTTTTCTAAATACTTGTTCACAGATTTAACAGCCTTTAGGTCTGAAACAAAGATGGTTCTTCAATTCCATGTCCAGAGAATGCTGGTGAATAATAGGCTTTTTGACATTGCCATGAAAGAAGCCGGCCCATCAGTTTAAAGTGGTGGTGATGGTGGTGGTGGTGGTGGTGGTGGCACAGTGGTTAGAATGCAGACTGACTCTGCCCAATACCAGGAGTTCAATCCTGACCACTCAAGGTTGACTCAGCCGTCTTCTCCTTCTCCTTCTCCTTCTCCTTCTCCTTCTCCTTCTCCTTCTCCTTCTCCTTCTCCTTCTCCTTCTCCTTCTCCTCCTCCTCCTCCTCCTCCTCCTCCTCTTCCTCCTCCTCCTCCTCCTCCTCCTCCTCCTCCTCCTCCTCCTCCTCCTCCTCCTCCTCCTCCTCCTCCTCCTTCTTCTTTTTGGATCATTGAGCACCACTTTGCACAGTCAGCTGCATCTCCAGGGCACAGGCCCGGGGCTTGCATATCTTTGATGATGGTGTCTTGTCATCTCTGTTTTGGATGCCACGAGGTCACCAGCCATTGACTTCTAGTTGGTAGGCACTCTTGGCCACGGTGGAAGGTGCTGCTCTCAGGCATGTTTCATCCATGGAACACCTTCTGAGGTCAGTCAAATGAGACCCAGATTGTTGGGTCAATATACTGACTCTGTAAACCGCTTAGAGAGGGCTGCAAAGCACTATGAAGCAGTATATACTAAATCTAAGTGCTATTGCTATTATACTCACTGCCCATCCCCCTTTTGGGGATGGCAAGATTCATTACTCTGGGCTTTATTCAGTTTCTCAGTGTTCAATGTATATCATCAACAATGTATATCAGTTGAGGCTACAAGCCTCAATTTTGCTATGTCCTCTTGGAGCTGCCAACATATCTCTGAGTGTAATTTGACTTTCCGCACTCTAAATATGGGCTGAAGATAATTCAGAATTCATTCTCTTGACAGTATGTGAAAGGGGGACCAGGCTAATCTTTAAAAATACTGCTGCAGACTTTTACTTTTAAAATAGAAAGTGGACTGGCAACACTAGCAGTACAACATTATCTTATTAGCCTTTTTTGGTGTGGTTTGTGTTCTGTGTGACATATTTAACTATGTCATTCCTAAATCTACAGTCTGTACCAGAGGTGGGTTCCTGCCGGAGCTGTCTGATGCATAGCTCGGGTAGGGAGTGGCCGATTGGGCAATTTGCACGTGACCGCTCCGGAGCCCTCTCCGCCGGTCTGTCGCCATCTTTTTTGGTGATTTTTTGGGTGATTTTGCTTCTGTGCATGTGCAGAAGCAAAATCGCGCCGAAATCTTGCGAGGGGAAACGCGCACACATGAGATTTTGGTGCAATTTTGCTTTCACACATGCGCAGAAGCAAAATCATGCGAGGGGGCGTGCATGCACAACATGGAGATGCTCGCGCAGCACACCGGCACCGGTAAGTAAGCAACCCGCCCGTGGTCTGTATTATGGTATCTAATATAAAAGTGTCCCCCAGCTGATTCAGTAGTGGGTTCTAAAACCCTTTACTACCAGTTCGCACTCGCACACAACGCTTCTGTGCATGTGAAGAAGCGTACCGGGTGGTGGGCGGAGCCTCCCGCCGCCAGTGCTACTAATTCTTAGAACCGGGCCGAACCGGGAGCAACCCACCACTGAATTGATTCCTGCCAATAATGAGTGGGTCTTTTGCCAAAATCAACTACACCAACTTTTCTGGCACCCCAGAACTCCCCATGATTAAACTCAGCAAAACTACATAATCTTAGAAGGCAAGCCATCTCCGCCTAGAAGACACCAGGTTTTGCCAATTTGTTTGTGTTAGAAATTCTGTATAAAGCCCTACAGAACAGACAGTGCACAGTCCACATGTGCTTTTCTGTAGGGCTGTATACAGACTTTCTAACAGGACATGGGCCCAGGCATAGCTGGCTACAACAAATAAGTGCAAGATACAGCAATAGAAAGAAGACTACAACAGAATAAAAGAAAATGGCCAATAACACAGATGCAACAAAGCTTTTCATTCGCAGTTTGCATATGCAGTTTGCTATGTGTCATCCCTACAAGATAGCTCAGATTAAAAGAAAAAAAACACCTCCATATATAGCCCTTCCTTTTTATAAGATGGAGAATCAGACAATAAACCTGCCTGTCTCTTCCAAATATGATCTTGTTTCCCAAGGATTTAAGGAATTTTTCAGCCTTCTTTGCTTATTTTGCTAAAACTCATTTGTTTGAATATCTATATCCTGTCATTCTCTGTGACTTACAGGTAGTCCTCGAGTTACAACCATTCCTTTAGTGACTGTTTGAAGTTACAATGGCCCTGAAAAAAGAGACTTATGACTGTTTTTTACACTTACAATTCAGGGGTGGTTTTCACTTACCTTCGCTACCAGTTCGCAAATGTGAGCGCACATTTGTGCCTGCACACAGCCTTCTGCGCATGCTCAGAGCCTCGAAAATGTAGATAAATAGGGTGATATTACGTCCGGACGGGTGGGCAGGGCCACCCACAGTCGCCACTACCAGTTCGCCCGAACCGGATAGAACCGGCTGAATACCACCTCTGTTAGAACTGCAGCATTCCCATGGTGACATGATCAGAATTCAGAATTCAGATGTGTGGCATCTGTGAATCATATTTACATGTGGCATTTGTGAATCATATTTAAGACTGTTACAGTGTCTCGCGGTCATGTGATCATCTTTTGCAACCTTCTGACAAGCAAAGTCAATGGGCAAGCCAGATTCACTTAGCAACTATTTTACTAACTTAACAACGGCAATGGTTCACTTAACAACTGTGGTGAGAAAGGTCGTAAAATGCGGCAAAACTCACGTAACAAATGTCTTGCTTAGCAACGTAAATTCTGGGCTCAGTTATAGTTGTAAGTTTAGGTGTATCTCTATTTACCTCTACAGCATTACATTTTATCACTTTAACATGCTACTCATGTTTAGAACAGAACAGAACAGAACAGAACAGAACAGAACAGAACAGAACAGAACAGAACAGAATAGAATAGAATAGAATAGAATAGAATAGAACAGAACAGAATAGAATAGAATAGAATAGAATTCTTTATTGGTCAAGTGTGATTGGACACACAAGGAATTTGTCTTTGGTGCAGAAGCTCTCATTGTACATAAAAGAAAAGATACATTTGTCAAGAATCATGAGGTACAACACTTAATGATTGTCATAGGGTACAAATAAGCAACCAGGAAACAATATTAATATAAATCGTAAGGATAGAAGCAACAAGTTACAGTCATACAGTCATAAGTGGGAGGAGATGGGTGATAGGAACGATGAAAAGACTAATAGTAATAGTAATTACTACTTAGTGAATAGTTTGACAGTGGTGAGGGAATTATTTGTTTAGCAGAGTGATGGTGTTCGGGGAAAAACTGTTCTTGTGTCTAGTTGTCTTGGTGTGCAGTGCTCTATAGCGTTGTTTTGAGGGTAGGAGTTGAAACAATTTATGTCCAGGATGCGAGGGGTCAGTAAATATTTTCACAGCCCTCTTTTTGACTCGTGCAGTATACAGGTCCTCAATGGACGGCAGGTTGGCAGTAATTGTTTTTTCTGCAGTTAAGTAGCATACAAGTATGGGGAGCAAGCAGTAGTCCTGATACAATTGAGTCTGGCCAATGGTAAGAGCACGCTTACTAAGGAAGCCAGATTTGCCAAAATAAGTTATGACTTCCCTCCTGGCATCAGGAAAAACCAAACGATGATCAAAAGCAACCAACTGCTGTACCATACTGCAAAGAAGGAAGTCAGTAAGTCCAGTTCAGTGTCATGCCAAAACTGGAACCCCAGAGAATCAAATGGAAGGGTGAAAGGTTATTTTTAAAAGCAGATTTTTTAAAGTCTGCACTGGGTCCACCAGGTTTCAGGAGGCTATTCACTAAACAGTTTGAAACCTGTTGCCCCATCCTCATATTTGCCATATTTGCTCTAAAAGTAGTTGTGGGGAATATTTCAAAATCGTTAGTGAACTCTTGAAGCTAGCAGTAGGAACTTGGCCAATGTACATTTCTCTAAAGACCCTATCCCTCTTGTTTAATGCAGCTCTGCCAAAAATGAACAGGCCAAAGAATCTACACACACACACACACACACACACACACACACACACACACACACACACGATTTTAAAAGTGTTTAAACTTTAAGACACCAATAAAATACAAAACATAAAATATAAAAATATGGCAGTACAATGTTTGAATAATGTTATTTACTTACAATCATGATTTTTTTTTTTGTATTTTAATAAGCACTAAGACAGTACTGTATATTAATAAACATCAATCATTGATGGTATTAGTTCCTGTGCTGGTATTCTGCAATTACTATTCACATCTGGCTGTTATAAAAATAAATTTAACTTCAACTGTTTATTCTTTTCCCTAGAAAGGATAAATTATGATGTCACTCTCATATTTAGTAAACAACAAATGTTTATTGTTGCTGTCATAATATGTAAAAATAAATTTTTATCTTAATATTTTCCATGACTTTTACCACTGCTAAATGGTTATTTTCTGTAAAATACTGAATTATTTTTAGAAAGGCTCCCAGCAAGATGTACATGAAGCAAAAAAAGAACTACATAAGTTACATCCTAAAAGGAACAGAAATGAAATGGCAACTCTATCTGTCTGTCTGTCTGTCCGTCCGTCCCTGCCTCCCTCCCTCTCCCCCCTCCCTCCCTCCCTCCCTCCCTCTCTCCTATCTATCTATCTATCTATCTATCTATCTATCTATCTATCTATCTATCTATCTATCTATCATCTATCTATCTATCTATCTATCTATCTATCTATCTATCTATCTATCTATCTATCTATCATCTATCTATCTATCTATTTATCTATCATCTATTCTCCCTCTCTCTGTCTGTCTCTGGATTACATTCAAATTGTGTTTGCAAAGCTAAGGGAATCAAATTTAATCACATTTCCAGAGAAGTTCTCTTTCCTTTTCAGAAGCAAACTTCAGTTGGCACTGCACTGTTCTTAGACTATACCTTTAAAACTCTGAGTCAATAATGGGGTACAAGCACAGATATAATTTTATCATCTTTCTCATCAGTCCAAATGATAGCAACAGATATTTGGGTTAAACACTGTAATGGCTGATGAAAATGCATGCTAGAGTGTATGTCAAGAGAGGAAAATGGAAAAACAAAGACCTTGTTGTATTATTACTAGGCAGAGCAATTTGGTATTGTATTCAAATTACGTAGAACCAAAAATGGGTTTACCTTGTCAGAAATTGTTAAAACATCTATAAATATTAACTGTATGAACTGTATGCAGTAGATGTCAATGGTGATTCTGACTCATGTGTTGTCATTTTTCAAAAAATTGTAAACAGTATGTGTATTTTGCATTATGCCATACATTTTGTTGCTATAGAAGCACACAAACTGTTGTCCTAGTTGTCCTAGGAAACACAGAAACAGTTTCTGATAATGTCTGTCATTGTAGTTCATTTCAGATCATTCTGTTTTTGTTAGGAAAAAAACCAGCATGTTTTGCCAGATATGCACCAAAGACAAATTCCTTGTGTGTCCAATCACACTTGGCCAATGAAGAATTCTATCTATCTTCTATAATAAGCTGCAGAACTTCAGATTGATTTTTTAACTGGACGGCAAAGAAAATCCAGCAGTTCCAAGCCATATAGGAACAGACAATGAATGGGAGTTATGTCGTTCTTAACATCCTTTTCCACACAGAAAAGCCAAGGATGCACACTTCCTTCATTATTTACATCCATAAGCATGCCTATCATTTGATCCATCCATCCAGATCTTATTAGTTCATATCAATGTGCATAGTCTCACAAACAAATTCTCTAAGACTGCAGAGTTAAAAGGGGCTTGATTAATGCATTTCAGTGTTTGAAATCTTTCAACTCCCCCCCTCCCCCCCCGAAAGCATCCATATAACTAAAGGGGAATCATTGGAGGAATATCAATAGTGAGCCTGTGGCATTTGAACAGTTGCTTTTTCTTGAACACTGAAGCCGGATATCCTGGTTTTTTTTGGTATGCATTGGGTTTATATTTTCAATTGATTCTCCATCCAATTAGTTGGCTTGGCTGGGCATGCCATCTCAGTGTTCAGAAGGTTCCCTGAATTACAATGTTGCTTACAGGCTGAGGAAGAGCTACAGTCATGATCTAATTCTTGTGGCTTTTTTTGGGTGTGGTACCAGTCCCTGATTGGAGTTTTCAATGGACTTGGCATTCTGTGTCAACAGCATTGAGCCCAGCACATCTGTGTTTTCTGGCATTGGATGGTTGACTTATTTCTAGTAGTTGATTACATCCATTTGGGAAGAATAAGGAATGTGCTCATTAGAGGAGGAACTCCAACAAAATGGTGCCAAACTAAATCATCCAATTAACTTTGCATCATTTAACAATTGCATTGGAACTAGTTTGTTTTCCTACTAGACAGAATGGTAATTATTAACACTGCAATGAAGTGTCTCTTTAATTCAATGGGATTTCATTCATGCATTACATCATTCGACACCCAACATACTTACATTTTTCTTTATGTGTTTATCTTTGAATTAAACCTGGAAATGAAATACTTGCTAAAGTTTGAATGGAACATTAAAGCAATTCAAAACGATTTATGTCATTTAAACAGGATGTTTTAAAAATAATCAAATTACAGTGAAGTCAGTTTCTTACATCTAAAGAAGTCTAAAATGCTACAGTTATCAATAACTTCTAAAAATCTAGGGAATAAATAAACAATTTATGGTAGTTATGTTTAATTTCTTGTCTTTCAGAATAAAAACAGGAAGGATTTACAAGTAATAAAAGCAATCATAAGTTCTAAAATTGTAGTAAATATCATTTAAATGCAAGCAATAAACTTTTAAATCTGTTTCTAAAGGACAGCTACTGGTAATAGCTCTTGTGAGTAAGTAGGAAAAATCTAGTTAAATGGGGATGGTATTCAGCAGATAGGAAATAGATCCTATTTATGTGGAGAAGGAAAATAGAATGTTAAGTTTGAATGAAAATTGCATTCTGCATTGATAAGATGTTGGGTGCCAATGATAATTCTAAAAACAAAACAAAAAACTCTGCTAATTTGTGTCTATGAGGGCAGATCAAATTTGTCCACATCATTTCTATTGGGTAATACAATAATTATCTCTGTGCCCAATACATATATGTGTATTCTGTGCCCAATACATATATGTGTAATCAATAGATAAAAAGAAAAACGGCAAATAAATCTTGAATTTATGATGGATCAGGAATAACTAATTCTCTTTATTGGGAATACTATACTATTTTTTTTTTACTTGAACACTTTTGAGAACATGTAGGAGAAGAGGAGACAGAGGCTAAGGGTGGAATCAAGAAAGGAATCAGTCTGGCATCATTACATTGTCACAAGTGATCCAAGTTCAGCTCCTTTTGAATTCTGTTGACTCTTATTTAGCATCAATTTAGTGCTGACCATTAGTTGACTAGATCCTTGTGCATAGACTTGAGCAATAGATCTTCTTAACCAGAACTTAGTACAAGGTCTTGATTCTTTGGACCTGACGGAATGACCTCTTTAGTTAATTACCTTTTAAATCATTTTCAAAAATAACAAGAAGCTACAGGCAGTAATTTTATGAATGATGGTTCTTTGTCAAACATTTTTAAAGATTAATGGCATGACATACATTGATAAGATGTTGGGTGCCAATAATAATTCTAAAAAAGAACAACACCCTCTGCTAATTTGTGTCTAAATGGCATGACATGCATGATAATTATGCCATTTGTGTCTAAATGGCATGACATGCATGACAATGATAATTCTAAAAAAAAAAAACCTCTGCTAATTTATGTCTAAATGAAACAAAATAGGTGTCCCCTAGCACTTTACCTATATGATTTTATGAGTATTTCATCAAACATAAATCGCTGTTAGATTTCTAGATTCACACAAAATAAAAATTGTTCACTTGTTATACTGTTTCACAAAAGCTGATTATACAAATGCATTTTATCTTTCCTGCTTTTCTTCATCACGTGTCATACCTTCTTCTTTGTCATTTATTAGGTGCTTTCCTTTCAATTGTTTAATTTTTTAATCTCTTTGTTTCTGTCCCAAATCAATAAGATGTGTTTTTTCCGAAGCTTACTTTAGTTGTATCTCTAATAACTAATTATCCATTGCAATAGTCCATGAAAATCTGTTAGTTTTTCATTTATTTTCCTTTTACATTGGCAAAACCAGGCAAAACATAAGATTTATCCATAATAAAATAAAATCTCTTGGTCCGTGTTTCTTCCATCTTAGGATAAAGGACTAGGTTTTCAGTGTAGTATGCTGTTCATTTTGTCAGACTTCAGTATTATAGGGAAATAAATCTTGTGTTAGTTTGTGATTACTATAGGCTGACTTCCACTATGCTTAAAATGTAGTGTATGATAGGAATTTTTCATGAGAAAACTGCTGCTTTCTTCTTCCCTTGCTTTTGAGAGAGAACCTTGGGTGAATGTGGTCTCTTTGCATTTTGGAGCTCATATATCATATACTGTATTTTTTGGACTATAACTCCCCCGCCCCAAAAAAGTGGGTGGAAATATCTTTGTGTCTTATAGAGTGAATATTGCAGCAGGGGGGAGGGGGCTTGGTGTGGCGCTGATCAGCTGTTCTAGAACATGCCACAGCGGTGGTGGTGAATGGGCTGTGGCAGCGGTGGCGAATGGGCCATGGCGGCAGTGGCGAATTGGCCATGGCGGCAGTGGCGAATGGGCTGCAGTGGTGGTGGTGAATGGGCTGTGGTGGTGGTGGCGATGGCAAATGGGCCATGGCGAATGGGTCATGGTGAACGGGCCATGGCAGTGAATGGGCCGTGGCAACTGAGCCATGGCAAATGGGCCGTGCCAAACGGGCCACAGTGGCGAATGGACCACAGTGGCGAATGGGCCACGGCAAACGGGCCGTGGCAAATGGGCCACGGCGAATGGGCCAGATGAATGGATGCTGGGAGGCAGAGGCAGATTTTTTTTCTTGTTTTCCTTCCCAAAAGCTAGGTGCATCTTATAGTCCGGAGTGTCTTATAGTCCAAAAAATGCAGTACTATGTTACAAGCATCATAGATTAATAAAATTTAATTTTAATTTAATTTAATTTAATAGATTTGTATGCCGCCCAACTCCCGAGGGACTCTGGGAGTTGGGCGGCATATTAATATTAATAAAAATATTAATTCATCTTTTTCACAACTGTGGAATAAGATATTTAGCCCAGGTAGATGTCATGTCTTCATGCCTTGGACTTTTCAGCGTAGGTAGTGAGAGATTTTGAGGCATTTGGCATTCCTCAGTTCATTTTTAATCGGAAGATACCTTTCTTCCACCATTCTCTGCATCCCAAATGATGCTTCTTTTTCCCTGTTCTAGAAAACACTTAGACTGCAGAATCATAGAATGAATATTTATCCAAAGAGAAAAGCAGTAGCTATGTTAGCCTATTATAAGCTTCAATTGTCTTTACATCTTGCTGAGATCATATTTGCTTATAGTTCATAGAATCAGTTTAAGCAACAGTGGCCACTTACAGATGTTTCAGTCATCTCTGATGTATTCTCTTGCCTTTGCTTATAATAATTAAATTTTGACTGAGAATGCCTATAGATTCTGAATAAATACTCTGCATAATTAATGTCATCTGAAAATCTCATAATAATTTGTTAATGTTTAAATAATATCACAATAGACTACCCAAGTGCCCAAACCGTAACATGCTCATGCGTGCCAGAGCACTGGAAACCCAAAGACTAGCTGGCCAGCTGGTCTTCTTGAGCGCCGGAGTGCCGGAAACCCAAAGACTAGCTGGCCAGCTGGTCTTCTTGAGCGCCGGAGTGCCGGAAACCCAAAGACTAGCTGGCCAGCTGGTCTTCTTGAGCGCCGGAGTGCCGGAAACCCAAAGACTAGCTGGCCAGCTGGTCTTCTTGAGCGCCGGAGTGCCGGAAACCCAAAGACTAGCTGGCCAGCTGGTCTTCTTGAGCGCCGGAGTGCCGGAAACCCAAAGACTAGCTGGCCAGCTGGTCTTCTTGAGCGCCGGAGTGCCGGAAACCCAAAGACTAGCTGGCCAGCTGGTCTTCTTGAGCGCCGGAGTGCCGGAAACCCAAAGACTAGCTGGCCGGCGCGCATGCACGTACCAGCCACATGGTCTTCGGGTTTCTGGCACTCCAGCGCGCACAAAAACCAGTGCGCCAGAAACCAAAAGAACAGCTGGCAACAACGCATGTGCCCACAGAAAGGGCTCTGTGTGCTACCTCTGGCCTGTGTGCCATAGGTTCACCATCACGGATCTATCTTATTATTTTATTTATTTTATTTATTAGTGAGACTTATATACCACCTCACAGTGCAAGCACTCTCTAAGCGGTTTACACCATTAAGCAATGTATATTTACATTGTCCCCAACAATCTGGGTCCTCATTTTACCTACCTCGGAAGGATGGAAGGCTGAGTCAATCCTGAGCTGGTGAGATTTGAACACTGAACTGCTGATCACAGTCAGCTAAAGTGGCCTGCAGTACTGCACTCTAACTGCTGCGCCACCTCGGCTCTTATCTTATCTCCATGATGATGTGATTGGATATGCACTTGGCTATCTATTCCAACATAGAAGATTAAAGTTTAAGCACTGTATCTTAAAAAACAATGAACAATAATGATCAATAAGATTTTACTTTCTGGTAAAAATTTAGAGCATGAAAGCAGAGTCACTGTAAATTTTGTCACAGAGTGATACATTTCACCGAGTGAAAGATAATTTCTTTGAGGAAGGCCTATAAAACTGTATGGCAATTTTACATTATTTATAGCCTGAAAATGTGATAGAAGCCTTTGGAAAAGTTTGCTGCTATGAGAACATAAAAAAAAACATTTTGACCAAGATAACAATATCTCAAAGCTGCTACTAAGGAAAAGGCACAGATTGGTCAGAAATTTTCACTGGTTGTCTTCATAACTTTTACAACCTCCTTCTACTGAGTGTTAGAGATGGAAATGTTATGTGTCTCCTGAGAGAAAAAAACTTGAGATAATATGAAATGAAGATAGGATGGACTCTTGGTGATACAGTAATGATGACTTGAAGGTACAGTTCATCTATAGATGAGTTTAACAGTTTCACTCCTCAGGGTATGCTCTTACCTGTTGGTCACCGCAGAGCCGAAAAAGCCGGTGGTGTTCGCGGCACGGGGCTCCCCCCGCCCGCTTTCCCCCACCCGCCTGGACGCCGCCATTTGCGTTCTTTTGCCCTCTGCGCAAGCAGAACGCTTTGTGCATGCACAGAGGGAAAAAGAACGCAAATGGTGGCGTCCAGGTGGGCGGGGGAAAGCGGGCGGGGGAAGCCCCGTGCCGCGAACACCACTGGCTTCTTCGGCTCTGCGGCGACCAACAGGTAAGAGCGTATCTGCAGGAACCCACCTCTGGTGCACAAGTCTTATTTATGGCAATGTAGCTGGAGACTAGAAAACCTAGGGATTTTGTAGGCTTTAGTTATGGAAATATGCACTGACAAAAAATTGGCCAACAATTATCTCACAGGTAATTCAAACTGCCACATGTCTGACTTATTTGATTGAAAAAGGTCAAAGCTATTTAACAAAAAAGAAATTCAAGGAATGGTTAATGGCTTGCCTGCAAAATGCTATTATTTGAACAGTCACAAAATATGCCACCCAGAAGTTATTTGGTGGTCACTTAATCACAGGATGTTCTTTTTGATTCATGTGTATGATTTAATTTATCCCCCTTGTTTGTGCTTATATAAATTCATAGAAGTATATAAAAGTATAATTATATAAGCATGTGCCACACAGTGAGTCACTAAATCTCATTTAGCTTGCTTCAACTCACCAATCAAGAATAAGCTATTAACATAACATTCCAAATGAAATTTAAATAGAATAAGCAGAAGCAAGACTCTGGGGGAGATATTATCTATCTTCCAGATGTGGAGGGTGAGGAAAATATGGGAGGAACCATACATTTTGAAAAATTAATATTCTAATGGCCACAATCCAGGGCTTGACTAATGACTTTGAAATGTTGTGGACATTTCAGTTAAACAGGCATCTAGATCCAAATTCACAGGGGACTCCTGATCAAGGACTGCAAAGGGCCAAAGGCAAGGACTGAAATTTGAAGTTTGGCTAGAAAAATGAAAACCCACCAGATCTGAAGCTGTTGTAGGTAGTAACAAAGTAAATATATCCCTGTGGGAGGAGGAGATACAGTTCAAGAATAAATAAACCAAGAGGTCCGGACGTATGACCCAATGGCTGTATAGGTGGAATTTCTGTAAGATATTTCTGGTATTTTACATATCCATACGACAAAGTTCTGGACCAGAAAAAATGTACTAAAAGTCTGACTGTGCCTTCTTGATTCTTTGCTTTGTGTTAATCCTTGTTTATCTGGGTGTTTATATATATAAAACAACAACCTGTAAAATGAGTTAGACTGAGAGAGAGACTGACTAGCTCAAAGTCACCCAGTTGCCTTTCATGCTAGTCTTTGCGTGTGTGGGAGCACCAGAAACTGGAAGAGCAGCTTTCTGGTACGCATGCACGTGCCGGGAAGCTGAGCTTCCGGTTTCTGGCACGTGCATGCGTACCAGCCAGCTAGTATTCATGCGTGCATGAGCTCCAGAAACCAGAAGACCAGGTGACCAGCGCACATGTGCAAGCCAGAAACTGGAAGCTCAGCTTCCCAGTGCGTGCATGTGCTGGGGAACTGCTCTTCTAGTTTCCGGCCCTCCCTTGAGCGCGCACTCATGCGCTCCTGTTTCAGCATTCGGTGCTGAAAAAGTTCGCCAACACTGGCATAGACACAAAAAGATAAACCACATTTATGCATATTCAAGAGACAAATAAAGCTAAAAAGGAAACTATTATGCTTGACAACTGGTAGTCTACAATAGCTGCTACTCTACCTCATATATTAGACATTGTGGTAGTGGCTGAATTTTGAAGAAGGAAGGAAGGAGGGAAGGAGGAAGGGAAGGGAGGAAGGAAGGGAGGGAGGGAGGGAGGGAGGGAGGGAGGAAGATTTCCAATGTTCAGAAGGAAACTCAATGGGGAAGCCAGCAGGAAGTGACTCCTGCTTCTGCTGCCTTTTGCCCATTCATGGTCATTCTGTTTCTCTGTTTAGATAAGGAAATATCTCTGAAATGATCTCCCAATGGAGCACAAGTTGTATAGTTCTTAGTACTGTATATTTTAGAATGTATTTATTTTAACTGTTAAAATTCCGGTGAAATCTATATGATAGATGTTAGCAGTCTATTTTTGTTTTGCAGTACTGTGGGTGCACTCATGAAACAGCTGTCAGGGACACATCATTCATTTGCCAGAAAAGCTTCATTTCGATTCTTTCTCACCAAGACTCCAGTGCTGGTAATCCCATTTTATCTTTGACTTTCCTTTTAAATAGGTAAGTGCTTTTCCAAACGTGGTCTTGATGGTTATGGTCAGTCATAAAAGGAAAACTGATAAAGTTGCTTCCCACAATCCTCTGCAATCCTTCGGAACACTCCAGAATGCTTGATCATCCCAGCTTGCCTTTGTGGGTAAGGCTTCTGGTCACATGGACACATTTCCAAACAAAGCATTGCATTGCAGCCAAAGTACATCCATGGTTAAGTACAAGGAATATCTATGGAGTATATGTGAAATTTACAGCATGTTGTTACTAAATATGGCACATACGTAGCAACTTGCTACCTTAATTAACTAATGACTTTTAAACTTTTAAATTAGAATAATATTTTAAAACAGTCGTCAGATGGGTCACTATTTCACTGTGTATGTGCTCAACAGCACAATAACTCCTTAACGGAATTATTTAACAAAGCTGACTCATGTTTTTGTTATGAAAAACTGTCAAGGGAAGCATTCGTCCGAATGCTACCATGTGAGAATGAGAATAAATCTCATAGAGTCGATTTGGATCTTTTCTTTGGAATTCAGACAGTTAGAAATAAAGCCGAGATTAAAAGTCTAATAGAAAATATTTATTTCGTTACAAAAACAATAAATCCTGATTAATTACATCTTTGCTAATAAATGTGACCGTTCCGGTCAGAGTCGAGGCAGAAGTGATTAATGGAGAATAAGGAATGTAGACATGCGTACATGAACATCATATCACGTGTTCTGCTTGTATTGGAATGTACCATAATATTAGAATAGGGATGCATAGACATACAACTGACAATATTCACTGCGTGACAAAAACTGTATAATTTCTCCTGGAAATCTAAACCAGACTACTGAAAGTAGTATGGGCAGATTTTATTTTTTTTTTGCCATCACATCCTCAGAAATATCTATATTTCCTTTGGTTGGCTTCAAACCAGAACAGTTTGCAGGAAAAGCCACCCACCTTTTTTTCATAAACCCACTCCATTAGTTTCATTTTGTTAATGGATGATAATAATAATGTGATTTGCAAGGACATCTTTTCTTCCTTTTGCATCTGGCAACTCAAGAGTACACCTGTCTTCACCCTTTCACAACTGACAGTCATTTAATTTGCAACTGCTTGGTCTTCATTCAGTTTGCAGTCATCTTGCTTATATTTCCCAGGCCCTGGCTTTAAAAGTGATATTCCAAACCAGCGTTAGCACATAACTGTCATGCATAATTTCTTGCAAAATATGTGAGCTGAAAGTTCCATCTACAGTATCTCAACCTCATCATGTACATCAGCAAAATGTAATTTAAATCGTGGCAGCACTTTAAGAACGTTTTGGAATCCCAACGACATTAAATTCAGGTGATGTCATATGGTGGGAATGGCAGTTGTTCCTGGATTCAGCATCAGATTTGTTCCCAAAGTTCTCCAGTGAGTAAAGACAGTTGATGGCAAATGATTAGAAAAGATACTTTGAGGATCTACTGGGTGGCTAACCACACATTTTGATTTTTGCCAAAGGCTTAGTAGGCTGATTGCCAGACCACTGAGAGTCGCAATAGAAAACTCATGAGATTAAGTGTTCTGGCTGTACAATAAAAAATGATATGGAATATATAATATTTGCACATATTTAGTATAGTTTTCCACTATGTCCTATGGCTGGAGGTGGGAGGGAGAATTTGACACCTGCCAAGATCTTATATTATTGTTAGAATGACAGAAAGCACATCAGGGTGTAGTAGAGTAAGATGGGATGGGATGGGAAGACAGCTAGTGAAATAGCCGGGAATAGCAGCTAAACTCCTTTGTATTTTGTGGTTGGCATAATGGGTATCTTTTGGGAACAGCCATGGCATATATTCAAAATGCCAGATGTGTCCACTGGCCTAGAAAGGTGCTTTAGGTATGGGTCTCCCCCCTTGTTTTGTGAATATGAGATTCTTTTAACTTTTGTATGTTTTTTAATTATTGTATTTTATATTTGTTGTAATGGATTCGAATATGCTGTGAGCCACCCAGAGTCCCCTCGGAGTTGGGCAGCATACAAATCCATTAAATTAAATTAAATTAAATTAAATTAATTCTATTTTTCCTGGCAAAGGTTGGGCAAGACTTTCACTTTATATAACTATCCGCATCCCTTCTTGAAAAAAAATAGAAACATGGATTGAAAATAAAGAAAATAAATAAACCAACCATATGGAAAAGTGCAAAACCGGTAGATTAATTATTCCCATCTCTGTTCTTTCTTTCATACCTCCTCAATCTGTAACTATGGAGCAAAAGGATGACTTGAAAATTAATATCAACATCCTTGTTCAGAAACCACAATCCATTTATGCTTTGCCCCAGAAGAGAGAGGGAGAAAAAGAAAATCGTCAAAAAGAAAATCATTCTAAAGATGAAGGAAAAGTACAGTGGAAATAAACTTTCAAGCAGGTTGATTAGTGGCACACCAACACCATGTATTAGAATGATGAAATGTTTAAAAAGATGGAGAAAAAATGATTTTGTTCAGAAGAGCCATTTAAATGCTCCAAAGTCCTTTCAAAATGATGTATATAATCAAGATGAAAAGATGCATTTTTTTTTCAAAATGAATTGGAATCAAATATTCCAAAAGGGGTTCTCTACATAGAAGCTGGTTTTCAGACATTTATATCTACTCCCTGGAATGTTCAAAACATTTAACAATATTAAACATTTAACAATATTAAAAATGTAGGCCAAACAATCTATAGTTAATAAGCTAAAAGAGCATCTTGGACCATTAATGTTTTCGTACATGACTATTAGAATTTTGATCAGGCAATATGTTTCTCCTTGCCATCGAGAGGAATGTATTACAAAGCAAATAACTAGAAATTAATCTGATTTAGGACTTGGAAATGTAGTCGATTATATTTAAAACCTATTTTTGAGTTGCTTCCCTGAATAAAATTGTGACAATGGTATTCGAATTGTTAAATTCAACGCACTTTGAACAAAAATGAAGGAGAATTAAAAGCAGAGGGTGAATGAAAACTGGAAGATAAAACCTTATTATTCACTCTTTACTTTGATCCAAGATGAAATGGATTAGGACGATTCAAAAGCAGTTTGTACTTTTATGGAGAAAACAGAGAGCATCATATCATTTCCAGTTTTCTTTTCTTGGTATAGAACTTTTGCAGTGAGTTTTCCTTACCAGCCTGGCTTTCTTATGGTTTAATCTCAATGCAAATTTTTGACTCGTATTCATTTGAAAAATGACAGAAAATGTTATATGTAACAATAGCTTTATGTGATAGCAAAGCCACTTTTGAGTTGACTTTGATTTTAGGTGTCTACATAGAGACACTTTGTAAAGAGGTGGTGTTAGCTCTTTGATACAGTCCAGACAAGAAGCATGGCAATGAATACTAATTTATTTATTTATTTATTAGTGAGATTTATATACCGCCTCATAGTGCAAGCACTCTCTAAGTGGTTTACACCATTAAGCAATGCATATATTTACATTGCCCCCAACAATCTGGGTCCTCATTTTACCTACCTCGGAAGGATGGAAGGCTGAGTCAACCCTGAGCCGGTAAGATTTGAACAGCTGAACTCAAATGATCATAGTCAGCTGAAGTAGCCTGCAGTACTGCTCTCTAACCGCTGCACCACCTCGGCATAATTCTATTTTTATTCTAAAATACATCAGCAGAATCTTGTAACTCTGAAATACCTTCCCCATCCCTCACTTTTACATTCCAAAAATGAGGGAAAATCCCTTCTGAGTTGCTTTCTTCACTCTTTCTTCTTTGGACTTAAATTTTCTTTAGCATTCCATTGTCTAAACTGTGGGTCTTCCTTCTGTCTCCCAAGATCATTCCCACATACCATTACACATAGTTTTCTATTCTCTTTTTCTGAGACTTAAAAAAAAATACTTCAGAGTCTGGCCTAAACTATTAGCTATTCTCCATGGTGGTTCCCTCCCTCAGGAATATCATTCTTCCAGAAATTAGTCTGGCCCCCACTTTAACACTCTTTTGGAATGCCCTGAAGATGTTCTCGTTCTGCCAATGAGCCTGGGGAACCCAGAGCAGGATAGAGCCCATTAAATGGCTGGTATGAATGTGTGTGGTTGCCGGGGTGGTGTGGTTATTATTTTATTATTATTATTATTTATTATTTTTATTTCTTTTATATTGTGCTTTTATGCCTTGTAAGCCGCCTTGAGTTGCCATGTGCGAGAAGGCAGCAATATAAATGTTCTAAAGAAATAAATAAATATTCCATGTGGTCATTCTTCCAAATACTAACCAGACAAGGCTACCATCTTCTGAGACCGAGTGATGATAGGAACTGATAAATTAATGTTGAAATGAGGTTCAAGATCAACTTTTTATAAGTTGACGTACAGTTACCATTATCCCTTCAGCCTACATAATTTAAAGAAAGTTAGTTGCAAAGCCTCCGTATTTATTTCTGTGGAACTGGAACTTGCTGGCTCTGAAAAGTTTATCCCATTCTGTTAAACATTAAAAAGAAAATAGGACGTGTATCTGTAATTTTCCCATACTTGTCAACCAGAGGTATGATTCTCACTGCAGATTTAGGACCCAAGTTGGTTTCAGTCCAAGCTGAGTTCGTTTATTTTCTGAAATCCTAAATCTGGCCCAAGCTAAATCTTTCAGTCAGCTCAGTCAGTATCCATATGCAACATCATCTTTTAAAAAATACCAATTGATTGATCATGCTGTATGTGAGTTTTCATGCTAATTTTTTTTTTAAATTGATTAATGTGAAATCTGAATGGAATAGATTTATGAACAAACACAAACCGGACAAAATTGATCCCTCTGTCTATCCCAGATCTAAGCCACCCTTGGTGATTTTCCCTAAGATTCACCTTTACACTGAAAATGGTCTTTCTGTCCAAATGGAAATGCTATGAAGAGAAAAGCTTTCCCAGAGCTCTTCTGGCAGTTCTGCAACCTTGGCTTGAATGAAAAACTCCAAAGTGCAGTGAAATAAAAGAACCCTGGATAAAAATAATTCATGGCTCTGTATGTTATGCGCACAAAGGCCTGTCATTGTTATTTTTTCTGTGTGTGAAAATGGAAGAATAGAAACACCATCACCTCTTCTGTAATCTGAAAAACAAGCTTGTTTGGAAGAGAAGCCGTTCCTTTTTCCTAATGCAGTGTTTCTCAACCTTGGCAGTTTGAAGATGTGTGGACTTCAACTCCCAGAATTCCACAGCCAGCAACGCTGGCTGGGGAATTCTGGGAGTTGAAGTCCACACATCTTCAAACTGCCAAGGTTGAGAAACACTGTCCTAATGAATGCAAGGTGGTATAAAAAACAAACAAACAAACAAACAATATACCCATGTAAATAGATTTCAGAAAATAGTGTGTTTGAATTCAATCTTTCGGATCCCAAATGGCATCCCAAATTCTATTACCGTCAGCTTCTCTCTTTCTTACAGAAGTAATAAAGAGATTACTCTTTATGCAAAATGGAACAGTGAGGAAGGAAAATGCATAAGTGGCTGTATTGTTCAAATTAATTTCCCTCACCTGGGAGGTAACTTCTCTCTAGAATATGTGCATTGGGCTATTCTACATGTTGTATAAATATGGTTCCCTTTTACTTGTTAATTGGGGTGATGATAGCAATAGGACTTTTATATACAGCTCCACAGTGCTTTATAGCCCTCTCTAAGCAGTTTACAGAGTCAGCATATTGCCCCCAACAATCTGGGTCCTCATTTTACTCACCTCGGAAGGATGGAAGGATGAGTCAACCTTGAGCCTGGTGAGATTTGAACTGCCAAATTGCAGGCAGCCGGCAGTCAGCAGAAGTAGCCTGCAGTACTGCAGTCTAACCACTGTGCCACTGTGGCTCATTCACCGTGATGGCTGGTTATGCAGTCGTTAATTGTAATTTCCTTGTGCTACTGAAAATTACAATTAACAATTTAATAGCCAGCCATAAACACCCCAAATAACAACTACAAGCAGTGGTGGGATTCAGCAGGTTCTGACCAGTTCTGGAGAACCGGTAATGGAAATTTTGAGTAGTTTGGAGAACCAGTAAATACCACCTCTGACTGGCCCTGCCCCATCTATTCTCTGCCTCCCGAGTCCCAGCTGATAGGAAGGAAATGGGGATTTTACAGTATCCTTCCCCTGGAGTGGGGTGGGAATGGAGATTTTATAGTATCCTTCCCCTGCCAAGCCCACCAAGCCACGCCCACCAAGCCACACCACACCACACCCACCAAGCCATGCCCACAGAACCGGTAGTAAAAAAAATTGAATCCCACCACTGACTAAAAGTTACACACACATCCAGGAACCATATAAATATAATGCGTAGAACAGCCCAGTGGAGACAGAAAAGTTCCTTGGAGGTGGGTTCTAGCATGACCCTTAGAGCTTGGAAGAATAAATCTTTGGTCTTGGTAACCGACTCAGATTGGATCCAGAATTTTTTTTTTTAACTTTACACATTTCTTGTTTTTTTTTAATATGGAACCCCAATCGTTTCACAAAAGTTGACTTCTATGATCGGTTGCAAATTTCCAGTGCAATCCTGTGTATGGTTACTTAAAAATTACTTCCATTGTATTCAGTGGTTCATATTGCTAAGTGATTATCTTAAGAATTGAAGTGTTACTCGTGTTTTGCTTAAGTATAATTGATTTCAATTGGTTCCCTTCTACAATCCTTGTGGGTTTACTTAAATGAATTCCCAAATTTTAATGTGTACCATGCAACTTTATGCTCTCGTTAGATTTACAGTACAAAGAAAACACAACTAATTGTAGTGAATGATTTAAAACAAATACGCTTCTCAGAGTGCAGGCTTCACACATGACAAATATGACATATGTGCATAAATTCCCACATGCAGATCATGTTTTACATATTTGTAAATATGTAAACACAAATTGTAAACACATACAATACTGCATGCACCTGCAGTATTGTATGTGTATATATGATTGCCACAGATAGTGACATAAATGCAGGATTTGTTTAATTTTCTACACAGAAATGGGTTTTCACATAGGACTTTCGTAATGTGTATAAGGTAGTCATTCCTCACAAAGCATTCAAAAAAGTATCAATCCCTCAAAGTTTCAAATCATTGTGAAATTATCATAGGAATGCAAAATTCAGTTTTCTCTACAATTAGGTTATAAGTTCAGATGTTTATGTTAACATGAGCTTATTTTAAAAATGAAACAACTTAACTTATATTGATCTGTATGAAAATTCTGAAATGCACAGCAAAGCCATAGGAATAAAGAATGTGAATAAGCTTCTGGCCTCGTCAATCAGATAAGATTATACGTATGAAATCAGAGAGCTGAAGGTTTAACATGGATAAGGAACCTGGTTGTTTATATGAAAAGTATAAAGAATGCATGGCCAAAATTTTGAGAGAAGTGAAGAGACATTCAGACAATGACTGAATTCTCTATTTCTGAAAATGTATAGTCCTATAAAAATATGAACTATTTTCCAGGGTCTATGAAAGTGGGTCCTTCCCATAAATTCTATACATTCTGTAAAAAACTTATATCCCATTAAATTTAAAAAAATGAAGAATTAGTCATCTTTCAGAGGTTCAGATCATAAAAGGCTGAGATAGGGAATGTAAAACTAAGCAA
This sequence comes from Diadophis punctatus similis, assembly GCA_023053685.1. Classification (NCBI taxonomy): domain Eukaryota; kingdom Metazoa; phylum Chordata; class Lepidosauria; order Squamata; family Dipsadidae; genus Diadophis; species Diadophis punctatus. The sequence continues at coordinate 53,040,912 of JALIGW010000006.1, read as the reverse complement.
AATGTAATGGTTTTTGGCAGCATACCAAACTCCAAAAGAGGGATCCAGTAAGACTTTAAGACCAGTTAATTGTTGAAAGAAAAGAGAAAGGAACTCTTAATTCACCTCTTTCTTGATGTTTTCTCTAATGCTAAGTAGATGAGAAATTATTGAGAGTCAGGTATATTTAGTCTGAAGAAGATAAATCAAAGACAGGCATGATCATTATCTCAATATGTGAAACGGTGTCATGGAAACAGAAAGAGAAACCCAGGTGACTTTGACCAACAATAGAATATTGCTTACAAATTGCAATGAATTCTGAATGTGATGTGTTACCTTTCTCTTCTGCACTCCCCTTTAGGAGATGGACAAAGAATACGATGACAAAGAGTGAAAAAAAACCATTTTAATATATTTAATCTTATTATACATTTCTTTCTAAATTACAAAGTCAACAAATTGCAAGTATAGTTTTGCTACAAAGCTTTCTGTAGGAAATCTCTTCTATAAGAAAATACATCTCATTAAACATTTCCTGTAAATAAATTATTTCAAATACTAGATATGGGGGGGAAATAAAGTGGGGAAGGGCATGCAGAATAACATTTCAACGAGTCAGGGATGTAACTTTGTTACTGTTAGCTGTGCTGAGAGGGCAAGGACTCTTTCCTATAATCTTGCTATTGCAAAAGGATGTTGGTTACCGGCTTCCATTATTTAAGCAAAGGAAGTGATACACTTTGTCCATCTCCATTCCATTTTCATTGTATTGAAATAAACTGAATAGAGCTTCCTGCATTAAACTCCCAAATAATTTGAACTTCCTAAACTTTAAATAAGCTTCTATATAAGTATCTTATTACTGACAAAAAAATTTAAATATTCAATCTGGTGCTTCACCGCTAATAATCTATTGGTAGCAGGAACAATTGACGTAAAAAACAGTTTTCTAATGTCTTCCTCAAGCTGCTTTTCTTAAATGAAGTTCCAGTGAAAAGTTTGCCAAAGGAAATCCATATCTGAAACATAAATGGATGGGGCAATGTCTTGGGATATTTAAAGCAGAACAATTAAGCCAGAGAACACGAAATCTGCATTGTCTCTCTACTATCTGTCAAAGCTACTTTTTATTTTAAGCAATACTGTCTAAAATTCATAAAACAAATTTGCATGTAATATCCATTTTTCCTCCTAGATCATGTACATTAAAATAAACTCCACAAATAGTATGGGAGGGAATTAGAACATATAATAGCCTATTAATACTGGGCTAAGGAGCCTACCAACTGCACTGCTAGCGTAGTTTCATAGCTTATTCTGAATTCCCATCAAAGGTTTATGGAATTCTGATTCTAAAGCAAAAATTATAAACACCTCTGCCAAAATCCACTTTCTTGCCTTTTTTGTGTATAAACAATGAAGGACAGGCTGCAAATTACTTTACCACTACCATATGCGTTTAGATAATTCAGTTACTTTCTGAAGTTGCAGTTTGGCACTGAAATGGAAAATGGTTTGAAAGTATTTTTTAATAGACATGAAAAACATGTAGCATTTGGCTGATATTTATTTGTGGGTTTTGAAATATAAATTAATTACAGATAAACTTTAATTTTTGCAAAACATAGTCATTTCATGGCTTCAGAAAGTCAGGGAAAAAAAACTTGCTAGCTACAAAACACATTGTTGCTATTGTTGTTGGTTACCTTTGATTGCTCCATTTTAAACAGATATTACAAATGGCATATTGCCTCAGTATATTAAACTCACATGAAGGAGCCCCCAAAATAAAACAAAATGAACAGAATTATAAACACACACACACACACAAACAAACAAACACACAATTCTTTCCTTCTTTTAAGCAAAGATCAGCATACGTTAAGCATACATCAGTCTCCTAAACTTAACCCAGATCATAGCATGGGGATATCAGCACTGTGAAAGAACATATAAGGATGCTGAATGGGGAAGCAAAGAACAGAAATTGGTGCCCATTTTACTAGCCCATTAATACTGCTGAAGTGAACTTCACTGGCATCCATTGATATACGTACAGCAATCCAGTAGTGCCAATGCCAAACACATTCCTAAGGTGCATTCAGAACATAATCACCATATTCTTATGACACATATTAATCTCAGTACTTTCAATGTTATTACCCTTTTTTTGTTTTGTCACTGACATATCATGGTTTATGTTTTGATCGAAAACCCTTATTACTTATTATTTAGCAAAACAGATTTAATGATCCCGAATGCCCACTTTAAGGGCAAAAATGAAGAATAATTCATAATGCAAACCTCCATTCCCTAGTATTTACAACCAGCATCTTAGCATATCATTCCATTTTGGATGTAGTAATGAATAGTCTGTTTTCACTGTCAGTCAGATGGCTATCAATAAACCAGTAAGCCAAGTTAATGGGAGTCATTAGCTGCAATAAATGAAGAAGTATGTGTTTGAGTTATGAAGTCTAACTGTTTATATCATTTATATGAATCTAGATTAGTGTTTTTTTTTACTGTTGGCAATTTAAGATATCTGGACTTTAAAACCCAGAATTCCCAGCCAGTAGAGCTAAATTGCTAAGCTTGAGAAATATGAATCTAGATTGTTACCCTCGCTTAACTGCCTCTATTCATATATCTTGACAGAGATTAAAAATCCCTATGCAAGTGAGGGCCTTGGATTGTAACACAATAAAGTCCATAATTACATATGCAGTAACTTCCTCCTTTATTTCTAACACCTTTAGTTTGCTGGGAAATTTGTGTAGTTATTATTCAGTATACAAGTATGCGTTGATAGAAATATATTTTGGCAAAGTCCTGCTCTGTATTGTAAATATATCCTATTTTATCATCAGAGTGGGATAAACTACCTACAACTAATATGGAGAAGTCACAAGACTATCAGTAGAGCTCTGTTGCAAATCTTTGGCCCCACTGTAGAATAGCATCACACCAAAAAGAACATCCATCTGCTGTCAGTCGAACTTCCAAGCAGAATTATAACACATGTGGAGATGATGCTTTCTCTTGCAAAGGATACTTGGGCCAGTCATTTCTTATTTACAATTCTTTTTTTCCACCATAGTCTATGCAGTAGACACTTGTCAAGGCCTGCCGGCGACAATTTTTCAAATCCCGCATCAGATCTTCTGGCACATATGAAGTCTTGCTTTTGAAGAATAAGTGGCATCTTTCCAGATTTTACATGATAAGCCTTTGGCACAGTCACATCGCTGGAAAATCTCCAAGCCATGGGAACCTTTCTTCCGCTGTTTGGTGCATACCTCTCCTTGGTGTAGCACAGGCTTGCAAATTTTGGTCCAAAAATGACGAGCACAACAAAACCCTTCTGTGCAATCCGAGGACCTTAAGCAAGGGTCTCCTTCATGACCTAACAAACAAACAAACCTTTATTAGTTAGTAATCCTAGGAAAGGGCAACTAAAGCAATTGGGCTGTTTTCCAAATATATTCTGATAAATATAAACTTGTTTAAATGTATCCGCATGTTCTTCCAGACCATTTAAAGAGAACATTTTATTTATGGTTAGAGAAGTTGAATTGAATAGCAACAATCCTTTTTCTTTAACAGAATGTATTTTATTCCCATATAAGACTTTTATAAACCAATCGTGCCCTTTTCCAACATACAATAATCTGTAAGGTAGGAGCAGGGGTGGGTTCCTCCCAGTGGTGAAATGCTGCCAGTTCGGGCGGGCCAGTCGGTCGTTGCAGAGCCGATGGAGCTGGCGGCGGTCGCGGCGCGGGGCTTCTCCCGCCCGCTTCCCCACCCGGCTGGACACCGCCATTTGGGTCATTTTTCCCTCTGCACATGCACAGAGCGTAAAAGGATTAAAATGGCGGCTTCCAGGCGGGCGGGGGAAGCGGGCGGGAGAAGCCACGCACCGCGACCACTGGCAGCTCCATCGGCTCTGCAACGACTGACCAGACCTCCCAAACTGGTAGTATTTCACCCCTGGTTCCTACCGGTTTGGACCAGATCACCCGAACTGGTAGCGATCCACTGGTGACGTCGTGGATCCGATTCTGTTGGTGCCGGTCCGTGGGCGCCGCCATCTTTTGTGAATTTTTTGGTGAATTTTTCACTGTTTGGATGGCTTCTCCTCTTCCGCTGCTCAAAAAAGGGCCATCCCGCCCACCCCTGGGTTAATACTGACCTTTATTTCTTCACCCGAAGCACAGCTGATTAGCTCCTCAGCTGTGTTTCGAGCTGATTCCTGCTACTGAACATGTACGCAAGCCAAATTGCACAGGGGACGCATGCGCGATGCGAACTGGTGGCGAAGGTAAGTGAAACCCACCCCTGGGTAGGAGCGAAGGACACATGACCTTCCAGATGTTGCTAAACTCAGCAGCCTAAACCAGAGTGGCCCATGGGAAAGATTTCCTTTTAATGAGATCTATTACTACACAGGATTGCAGCCTTTACAAACTATCTCTATGAATTGTGCAGGAAGGTCATCACTGGCCACCCAGAACTAAAATCTAATAAACATGTAGAAAAATATTTCATTTTTTTTAATTTTTTGGGTTTTATCCAAGGCAGCTATTAGATGGGAAATAGTACGACAATGTTGCCTAACTTCTTTGGGCTCATTGACATAACTATTAGCCACTAGTTATATAGTAAGAGAAGGATCCTATGATGCCGTTCTTAAGACATCTCTCTTACTTTGTATACCCCTCAAATCTGTTTCAGGGGCTTGGGAGCTTCCAGAACACATTTTTATAAGAAAGAATTAGTTCATCCTATACATCAGTGATGGCGAACCTATGGCACGGGTGCCACAGGTGGCACGCGGAGCCATATCTGCCTAGCTGTTGCCCTAACTCCACTCCAGTGCGCATGTGCACACCGGCCAGCTGATTTTTGGCTTTTATGGAGGCTCTGGGAGGGCGTTTTTGGCCTCCGGAGGGCCTCCGGGGGGTGGGAGGAGCCATTTTTGCCCTCCCCATGCTACAAGAAAACCTCTGGAGCCTGGGGAGGGCGAAAAATGGGCCTACCGGGCCTACCTGAAGTCGGGAAATGGGGGAGCAGGGGGATCGTGCACGCATGCACAGGGGCGGGGCAGCATGGAGGGATCACACACGCATGCGCAGGGGGCCATTGAATTATGGGTGTGGGCACTCGCATGTGTACAATAGCGTGTACGTGCGTGTTTTTGGCACCCGAGGAAAAAAAGGTTCGCCATCACTGCTATACATAATGAACTCTTGTATATTCTGTAACAGGAAGAAATGTGAAATCTCTTGAATAGCCCACAAATCTACATTATGGTGAGTAACAACTATTAAATAAATAGACAAGCAAATAATTTATTCCATATGTAGCTCAGTTACAAACACTTATATAAGAACTATGAAATAAGTTTGTTTAAAACTATGACGCTCCTATCTGAAATAATCATCAGTATAGAACTTTCATCACACAAAACTCAAATTAATTATTCCTGAGGAATATGATACTTAACGGGAAAAAGTTCCCCAATATTTAAAGATATGGAAGGATGCCTTCAAAGATGATCTTATATATTGTTGGGCACAGGACCATCTTAGGGCACAGGACCACCTTAGAGGCTATAGAAATAGGCATCATTAGCATTCAAAGAGATGCCATTTTTCTAAGGGACTCTGGTTCCTCACCCCCAAATAAGCCTGTCAATGAAGAGAATCAAAACGTTAATACATGAATTTACTGCTTTTGCAAACAGGTGTTCTTCCCTTCTCAGGGAACCATTACAGACCGTTTATAAATCAAGCTATCCTACCTTTGGCGTGTGTCAGCTTAGACTGTCCTTTCCCAAGATTTTGCCAGCCCAAATCCTTGGTGGGATAGTGATTATTTTTTTTATTGCGAGGCACTTCTAGAGCTGGAATATGGGGTGTGAGAATGCTCTCAGTCACTGGTATACAAATACCTAAATCAATGAATGAAACAAATTAGAACTGGAAATACAACCGTTGATAACACAACTGCAATGCCACAAATGAAGAATCTATTAATTTTCATAAAGAAAGTGAATGCTCAAATTTATGCATGTTTGATGTCTTCCATGGCTGTCCCATACAACGTTGGTTAATTTTATTATCAGCAAACTGCAGATGGGGTACTGAGGCTGAGAGGCTGGTCTTTAGCAGGACTCCAGTTCCCAACCAATATAGTGTTTGGATTTAATATGTCCATCAGTCATTAAATTGAGAAAGTCATTAAGTTGAGAAAGTACAATTTGAAAGTAAGATTTGACAACCTGCAGGCAGTGGAGCTCATGCATCTGTCCAGTCTCATTCTGCAATGCCCAGGGCACTCCTGCAACTGGTATAATTGCAATGTTGAGCCCATTTTTGGTTTGGAAAGCAAAAGGACAAAATGAAAGTCCTACCCTTATTTCAAGACACCAGTTTATGGCCTGCTAGTGTTACTTTAAAAAGCAATTCTGGTTTATCACAATATATTTAATTAGATTAAATCCAAATTTCAGTAGAAATTAAATATTGCTAAATATTAATGACTGACAATAGTTAATATATTAACTATATATACTTTGTTATTCTTCTCACCTGATTTTATATGTATGCACATATATATGTATATGTACATATGTATACATATGCATATGTGTACATATACAGTACATACAGTATGTATGTGTATACTGTACATACTGTGTATATACTAATATCAAAATGTTTCAAACGATGACGCCCAATTCACGAATATTTTTGAGAAGGTAATATGCTATTACAAATTGGATCCCATCCCTTTCTCCTTATGTGCTTTGTCGCTAGTCTACAGGTGTGACCTGTTCAACAAGGTGTTGAATGTGCAACAGTTCATGATTTTTATATGCCTGAAGCATCTCCCCTCAAAATTTGCAAATATAGAATTCTCATGCCATTTTGTGGAAGAATTGCGATAAAAGATTTGGTGCAATTAAAATAAACTCCTTGATGATAGTGATAATGATAACACTTTAGAGTTTTCCATGGAAATTCAATATTGCTGATTCCGGATCTACAAAGTAGAAGAAATTATTTTTATATAGGATTCTCTATCAGATATCCAATAATGCTGGTATCCAAATAATATGATAGTCCCAGGTAAAACAATTTCCTTATATTTTTTTCTTGTAGCACTGATTCCATTTGTTCAGAGAGAAATTACGTTAGAAATTATTTCAAAGGAGATTTTCAAAATTGGGTCTTACTGTACTTATTTAATTGCAAGATAGCTAAAGAATGTGTGCATGTCTGAATGAGCAGGAGAGAGAATGCTGTCTTTCATTTCACTCCCCATAAATTGGCTGAAGCATTCAATTTATGGGGCCTATGGAAGCCTATGCTTGAGTAGGTTTCTTTCCTGAAGAGACTGACACTAACACTGATGTCTGTAGATTAGGCAAAACACTATGCCCAATGTTACAGTAGGACAGAAGTTCCTTTCATTGAAGTAGTGCAATGGCTCTCAAGTTCTGTAATAGCATGACCCCTTAAAATGGTAAGGTGCATGACCTCAGTGAATAAAATGAAGAATTTTAATGAACAAGAAAAAGATTTTCCACTTACTTTTAATAATTAAATTTTAAGCTGTATATCAACCAAACCAATGAAATAACCTTGCAAGGTTACTAAAGATTAGAAATAAAGAAATCCCAAATAAAATTTAAACCATATCTTTAATAGGAAGGATGATATAAATTGATATATTATTCCTGAAATCTGGGTTTCATTTTTGAAGATAATAGCTCTTACTCATCAAAGTAAAGTGACAGGGGAGATTGAATAAGTTCAATGGCCTTCAATAAGTTCATCTTAAACTGCTCTTAAAATACAGTATGGAGGTCTGCAAAACAGACTTAATAGAGGCTCTTAAGTTACTTCTTGTACATTTCTCCCAGTATAGCCATATTCAGGGGTGGGTTCCTACCGGTGTGGTCTTCTCTATGGCACCAGTAGCGGCCGGCGGATTGCGAAACGGCTCTGATGCCGTCTTCGCCAATCCATCGCATGGTGCCATCTTTTTGGGGGATTTGGGGGGCTTTTTTTGCTTCCTGTGCATGCACGGAAGCAAAATCTTGTGAGGGGGACGCATGCACGCGTGAGATTTCAGTGATTTTTTGCTTCCATGCATGTGTGGAAGCAAAAAATCACCAAAATTGCACACCCGTGCGCGTCCCCTCACAAGATTTTGACAAGTTTTTGCTTCCTGCGCATGCACGGAAGCAAAATCTCATGAGGGGGTGCATGCATGTAGCGGGTGCATGCGTGAAATGTGGCAATGTGCACACAGCGCACCAATAGCAAGGTAAGAGCAACCCACCCCTGGCCATACTGTGATAACAAACAGCACAGTTTCTTTCCCTTCCAGTCTAGTGTTTTGGTGGTTACAACACCCTCCCTTTACTCAGTAACATTTCACCCCTTCCTCCTCTCTTATTTTTCCCTAAAATGAGTTGTGAGATGGTCAGAACTTTGCCAGGAAGCCTCATTCCTCCAGATAAGGTTACTCCTCATTTGAAAGAAAATAAAATGATTCTCTGCTGAGAAACAGTGGAGTAATGGATTAAGAAGGAATGTGTCTAACTCATGAGAAAAAACGTTTTGTGGCAATTTTGATCATCCATGAATTCAAGAGATCAATTGTTTCTTTCTCTCATTCTAGAATGACCATTGATGCCCCCCAAATGAATCCTCTTTCTACTCGGCAAATCTTGAAGAACAAATATGAGAATCAAGCACTAAAATATGTTACACTATTCATGTTTTTTTTTAAAAAATTAAGAGTCATGCAAATACCATTATTACAGCGGTTTCCAGGACAGCACATGCCATCTCTGTGGCAACGTTTCTTCTTCCTTCTACAAACCATACAGGCAGATGTAGCTTGATGGGGACTATGACAGTACTTCCCAACTTCACATTCTTTATCATTAGTGCAAGGATAAACCTGTGGGTAGTTATAAATAAAAGTGTCACAATGTGTCAAAAACACTGTAAAAGTCAAAACAAGTGATAATGCAGGCATTTTTTTCAGATACCAACTTAAAAGTTTTTCACACTTTCAGTATTCACTGATACTAAAATACCCAGATTTATGGTTTTCCAAACATTATTTGTCATAACTGATAGCACATAAATTACATTGTCTTGTACATTAAGGACTACATTAAGGACTATCACAGAGGTAAGATCAAGAAGTAAGTTTAGATGGATCATTTTCTATATGATGCTAAAAACAGGCATCATGCGAATCTTTCCTTTAAAGATTTAGATGAGCAGATTATTGAAATTTACAGGAATAATATTGAGATATTGATAATAGTTTCTCCAACTGCAACAATCAAACAAACAAACAAAACAAAAGTCGAATTTTCCCATAGCAAAATAGGAGAAATTCACATGATTCATGAGTGGTCCTTTGGTTAAAAGTGAATATCTGCATTCATCATCAGTTAAGCTGCAGGATTTACTTTCTTTGGGACTGAAGAGAAAAATGCATGTCAATACTCCTCCATAAACCTTTCCTTCTCTAAGAAGCCATGATTTTGCAAAAAAAAAAAAAAAAAAAAACCAACCCCCCTCCCCCGACACAAAAAACCCTACAGTTAAAACAGTTGAGGAAATTTATTGCACCTCCTTTGATCTTTGATAAAAATTTGGCACGAGAGCCATTTTGCTTTCAAAATCCCACTAGGGCACTTCTTAATGTAAAACAGCAGAAAAATTACTAGGGAGTGTAAAATATAGAAATATTGCAGATAAATAGACATATCTCTCTGTAGATTAGTTTCTTTTTTTTTTAGAAAATCTGTTATGTGACAAAAAGAAAGCCTCAAGAAAAATCTAATCTTTCAGTTCTAAAAAATTTATGTGCCTTATCTAGATGGGGTGGATTTTGTCTGTGTTCCAAATATCTGTCCATTGATGCTGAATTTAATTGAATCAGCTGCTATTTGGGGCTGTTTCAAACTTCTTTGAATAAATTAATTTCTGAGATTTTTTTTGTATCTTTACATAAGTACAGACCATAAATTGTTTGATAAGGAAGCACCTTTCTTAGGAAAGTTGTTGAGAGGATATCCTACTGGCGTCAAGAGTTATATTTTCTGTTATACTTCGTTTTCTCAGTATGGTGCCACTCTCATCCACTGCTTTTTCATGAAATGTCAAATCACCCAGAAGTATCATGTTACCTCCCTAAATATTTTACGGTGAACTATGGCAAAGTGCAAAATTCCTTTTTACAATGCCAAGAGCCCATTGATCAACCTGGGTTGATGTCAAAAAAAACAAGAAAGCAATCTAGTTTGTAAAAAATTAAATCCTGGACATTTTTTCCCATGGTTAACTTGATTCTTTATAAGATACCTTCTGGGGCTTGAAGGGCCTTTCTGGAATGACATAGGATTGGACCCAAGGAAGTCTGCCGTGGAAGGTGAATAGAGAAATGTGATAAGTTTGCCTTCTGTCTGTCTGTCATCTGCACCTCTATAACTGTCTGGTTTGGTTCTGCAACCCAACAAGACAGACACAGACTTCAGAGGATAATCAGAACTGCAGAAAAAACAATTGCTGCCAACCTGCCTTCCATTGAGGACCTGTATACTGCACGAGTCAAAAAGAGGGCCGTGAAAATATTTACTGACCCCTCGCATCCTGGACATAAATTGTTTCAACTCCTACCCTCAAAACGTCGCTATAGAGCACTGCACACCAAGACAACTAGACACAAGAACAGTTTTTTCCCGAACGCCATCACTCTGCTAAACAAATAATTCCCTCACCACTGTCAAACTATTCACTAGGCTGCATTACTATTACTATTAGTTTTTCTCATCGCTCCAATCACCCATCTCCCACTTATGACTGTATGACTGTAACTTGTTGCTTGTATCCTTACGATTTATATTAATATTGATTGTTTCCTGATTACTTACTTGAACCCTATGACAACCATTCTTGACAAATGTATCTTTTCTTTTATGTACACTGAGAGCATATGCACCAAAGACAAATTCCTTGTGTGTCCAATCACACTTGGCCAATAAAGAATTCTATTCTATTCTATTCTATTCTGTGAGTAATATTTTTAATTCACAAAAGCATCTTAAGATTTAAGAATTGTGTTTATACAAACCTAAGAGCTAGTAAAATCTCATAATTCATAACTCCATGAATGAACCTATGCACATATAAATATGTGATATGGGGACTGGAGGCTAAAACATATGAAGAACGGTTGCTGGAATTGGGTATGTCTAGTTTAATGAAAAGAAGGACCAGGGGAGACATGATAGCAGTGTTCCAATATCTCAGGGGTTGCCACAAAGAAGAGGGAGTCAAACTATTCTCTAAAGCACCTGAGGGTAGAACAAGAAGCAATGGGTGGAAACTAATCAAGGAGAGAAGCAACCTAGAACTAAGAAGAAATTTCCTGATAGTTAGAACAATTAACCAGTGGAACAACTTGCCTTCAGAAGTTGTGAATTCTCCAACACTGGAAGTTTTAGAGAAAAGATTTGACAACCATTTGTCTGAAATGGTGTTGGGTTTCCTGCCTGGGGGTTGGACTAGAAGACCTCCAAGGTCCCTTCCAACTATTCTATTCTATTCTATTCTATTCTATTCTATTCTATTCTATTCTATTCTATTCTATTCTATGAATTAAACAGTTGAAAAAATATTGAAACAAGGATAACTTCATTTAAAGGAATTCCATTTCTCAGGTCAAACTAGCTTTGAAATTAGTAAGTGTTAGTAAGTTAATTCTTTTCATTTCATATCTTCCCCGCTGATGTTTTCTTCTCCCTCCCCGTGTATCTTTGACATATTAAAATCAACATTGCAATTTTCAAGCACATCACTGTTGGCCATGTTACATCACAGAAACTTATGAACTCTAAGAATACAGATTCTATTACATTATTAGCAATAGCAATAGCACTTAGACTTATATACCGCTTCATAGTGCTTTACAGCCCTCTCTAAGCGGTTTACAGAGTTCAGCATATTGCCCCCAACAATCTGGGTCCTCATTTTACCAACCTCAGAAGGATGGAAGGCTGAGTCAACCTTGAGCCGGTGAGATTTGAACAGCTGAACTGCTGAACTGCAATGCTGCACTTTAACCACTGCGCCACCTCGGCTCAAAATATTAGAATATTTTGGAGTGGGCAATCATCATATATTATGATTGATCACATAGTCAACCAGATGTTTAGACTAGATTTGGTATTTTTATCCACCTATTGAGCCATTCCTAAGGACCTGTTATAGGCAGGTATTGTTATTTGATAGTGCTAAAGATATTGTCACAATATGTAAGATATCATAAGTAAAGCTGCCTTTTGCTATTGACCGATGGTGATTTTATTATTATTGATATATTTTTGGACAGGAAATTTACCATGCATATATATTACTGTATGTGATTCCATAATTCTAGAAAAATGCTTAGTATATGGAAGTTAAAAGTAGGTTGACATGGCAACAGTACTATATAATCAAACAGGAGGCATACTTGTTAGATTTTTCTCCCCCCCCCATTTTCTATTTGACAGTACAATTTTGAAAATAATTATAGAAAGTCAGAGTTGTAATCATAAAGATATTTTTCTATGCAAGAAGAGTTAGTGAGCCAATTCTATAACATGTTCTGCTGGTGGGAACACATAAGCTTTTGAGACCCATGAAACTCTTTTTCAATGATCCACATTTTGTTATTACTAACATTTCAAAGTGATAAACTAAACTAGACAAGCTGTTGTTGGCCTCCCGGATTTCTGGCTTTTTCTACAACATTTATAAAACAGTGAACTCATACCACTATCCCCTCTACTACTGCAAGATAAAAAGACAGACACCCAAACTTCTAACAGAGTTGTGCAAAACATTCAAAATAGTTGCTTTACAAATTAGTGCAAATGAAGCAACTCTTTTTCAAACATGAAAGCGGCCATATTTTTTGTCAGTTTCATATGACTGTCCTAGCACTTTCTCAGCATGTTTGTACATTTATTTATTTATTTATTTATTTTTTATTTATTGGAATTTGTCAAAGAAAAACGAGAACAAGAATAAGAGAATAAAAATACAATGACAGGGATGATAGGCAAGTTAGTGCACTTATGCACGCCCCCTCTACTAACCACTTAAGTATGAAGTAAGAATACATGTATATATATATATTTCCACTGGGACTGTCACAAAATGAAATAGCTTGTAGAGACACTTGGACCTTACTCCCATATCTCCCAGAAAAATTAGACATGGAGAGATAAAAGTGTGTGTGTATTTCTGTGCCCTCCTCAGAGCTTAAAATTTTATAACCATGAACAGGATTTAAAAGTTATACTGAAGTAAAGTAGGTTCATGAATCCATATTTGATGTTAAAGCCTTAAAATGGTACCAGTTCCTGCATTAATGTACTACACTCATTATTATATTATTCTGTTTGATTGATTTACCAGTTATCCTCTCTAAGAATGCTGCTTTAATTAAATTAAAGTGGCTTTTTAAAATAGTACACTCAGAGCCTCTCCACATAATTGCATGGCATAACTTTTGCAAATTGTTCGGTCCATATTAGCACCCTACAACATATTTGTACTCTATAACATATATTTCACAAACAAAAATGCATGTTAATAAATATGTATGAAATAAATAATATGGTAATAAAATATGTGTATATTGCTTACAATTATAATATGTAGAAAATAAGGCTATTTTAAGGTGCTACTAAATTAGATAGATATTTGTAGAATATCTATGCAGAAAACGTAAGAATGCAAAAAGTGACCCTGTGTTACTTTCCCCATTTAGAGTGGCATAGTATTAAAATGCAACATATAATGGCATTTTGAAAATGACAGGATCCTATACTATTAGGATACTTTTAAGTATCTCTATTATACGTAGAAGCTAGAAGGAATATAGTTCATAGAAGAGAGGCACAGTGGCTTTCATGATATTTAATTCTTCTCCACAATGACTAAAGGCAAAGTGACATGAGATTAAGCAAATATATGGGTTAGTTCAGTTGGTATAATTGATTCCAAATTGCCAAATTCGGCTTTAAAGCCTCATAGAAATGTTTTCATCTTTATTATAATCCATGAGAAAAAGCTTTGGGAGGTTCTGCTATTTATCTTTAGTAGATAATACTTCATCCCAGTTCAAAGTATTCCTTCTGCATATCTTTATTCAAATATTTACACTATTGTGTTATATACATGTGAACAGTTAATTCTTTTTATAAGATAGAAAATGATCACAAAGAGCTAGTGTGTTGTAAAATGTAAGGACCACTGGGGACATAAGTTAATATATTAATTCAGTGAAAATGATCCTGATGATCTCAGTTTTGTCTCTAGTGGATATCTATTCCAGTCGTAAGATTTCATTGCTCCTTCTGATGATCTGCAGTTATTTCCTGCTTTTATTATATGGAAATAACATTTTTTGTGAGTCAGTACTGAATGGAAACTATTATGGTTCACTTAACTCTATTAGCAGTATGTGAAAATTATTTTGCCCATATGTGTTTTCAAAATCTAACTCCAAAGGACAAGCAAAAGAAAATCAAGGGATAAAGCAAATTAGAGATTACTATATTCAACTGGACATCAAAAATTAGCAAACTAAAACTCATATTCCTTGTATTCAGGTCCTGCTCAGCTCTTGTAACTTCAGATAATTTGCAGATTGTCAAAATCTATTGAACCTCTTTTTATAGTCTGAAGGCATGGCTGTCTTATGATTAGTAGTATTTCCTATAGCATCTTTTCTTCTAAAATATAAATTAGCCACAGATAGTTTTTAAGACAGGGGTGGAGCCAGTGGCAAGTCAATCTCTGTTGGTCTTTTTCAACCCTTTAGAGGATTTTGGTTCTTCAATTAGACATTCTTTGTGTAGTTTAAGCTAGCAGAACCCATTGGGATCTATCCAAGGTCCTGATCATTGCTCAATGCAATCAGATGTAACTAGATCTTTTCACTGGGCCAATGTTTTTGAGAATTACTATTTTCTCAATTATCTCCATTATATTGCCTTTATCTCATCTACAGACAGTGAGTAAAGCCTTTTTTTTCCAGCTGTAGGGGTGTTAAAGAGTTACGTCTGACTCTTGAGGGATGGTGCTCATCTCTTAGCTGAGGGAAACAGGATGGTCCAAAGACATTTCCATAGTTCTGTGGCCAGCATGATTATGTGCCAACACACACAGAATTCTGTTACCTATTCACTGAAGTGATGCCTATTTATCTACTCACATTTGCATGCTTTCAAACTGCTAGGTGGGCAGGAGATGGGGCAAGTAACAGGAGTTCATCCCATTGCTCAGTGCTTGGGTCTCGAGCGATAGTTACATGGTATAGAAAATCTTAAAGGAAGTCATTGACTTGGAACAGAGCAGAATAGGGTTAGTAATGGGGGCAGGAAATTTTATGTTGATATAGATTTTTGATGATTCAAGTGGAGAGCATTTTAACTCAGCAGTAAGGAAAGATCATATTGAAAGGCTATGAAGTCCTTTTTTCTTAAATGATCTAGCCCTCCTACCCCTAAAAAACTTAATTGGCCAAACCAGTACTTCTTTGTTTCTTTTCACATAGAAGTCACAGACCATCTATGGTTAATTCTGGGAATGAGTCACAATTAAATGGGAATAATCAACTTCTTGTGGGCATAAGTTGTTTCCAAGCAGGGGCTTGTGAAGAAAATGTGTAGTTTCATGGTATAAGGTCTGGTGGAAGACAACAATTGTGTTTCCTTTATATGTTAATAGCACTTCAGATTAAAAGCTGAAAAAGTGATTCAGAATGGATATAGTTTGCACTCTACTTCCTTAAGAAGCTGCCTTTCCCCTGCAGGATTCCAGAAAAATTCCCCTTTGAGGAGGCACTGATAGTGTGCTCATGTTCATTCCAAAGCACTTACTGGTGCCTTCTTAATGCAAACATGTATTTTCTTTGATCACACAACCTCTTCCCACTCCAGAACACTTCTGTATCCAAGGTCCATCTAACTGCTTCCTATTATTTCCTAGTTGGGTGTATGGGGTGCTCAGGGAGGGGTAACACCTCTAGTGTAGGGGCATGTCATGTCCTTTTACAGCAGCTCATTCTAGGGCAGCTGTTAGGGCAGCTCGTTCACTTTTGGTCCCCACCTGTCACTCAGCTCTCACCTGTGGCTCCTAGCAGCTGTAGCATGCGCAGCAGCCACACCCCGGGCAACAGCTTCAACAGGCTGGCCAAACCAGGTTGAGAATAGTCGTTGGGTCATTGACCTTTGGTGAGATAGGGACTTGTCTATCCCGAGCATGTGAAGTCAGATTCCGGCGGACTGAGCAGATGACATCTACTAGAATAGGACAACGGTCATGAAGGCAGTCTCTGCAAGCGATGTGGTACGCTAAGAGCATGGCAGGACACGAAAGACGCCCTGATCAACCACTGCGCCCAGCCCATCTCCCTCTGTCTCGACTCTTGTCCTGCCATTGGAGCAAGATGGAATCTGGGAAGAGAGAGTGAGGCTGACTATGCGCACCTCTCCCTCACTTTAATCCAATTCATGCGCAAGTCTTGACATCCTCCCCCCAATTCTCATAGATGTCAAGGTCCTCTTCGAACATGATGGATGAACATCATTATTTCCTAGTGGAAAGAATTTCCCTATTTCCCTAGTGGTGAAAGAATTGCATTATCTTTATGTAATTAAGGATATCACTCTGAATTTTTACACCTGCTCGTAAGACTTGCTGATCTTATCTGACTTGGAAGATTGCACAATGTTTGTACTTATTCCCTATACAAAAATAAAAATTAAAAAAAATAAGTGTGTGCATTTTCAAACACTTTAACACATTTTTTTAAACCTTTTAACGTTAAAGATTTGGAATCTAAACTAATATACAGAAAAGGATAAGAAGTAATAAGCCAAAAAATTAGAGGCAAGAGATAAGATAAAAGAAAAGAAAACCCAACTATTGTGTATGCAGTTTACATCAATATTGTTCACTATCCCATCGGAGTTCCAACTACAGCATAAAATTATCACAGGATGCAGAAATGCAGAAAATGTAAATATGCAACTGACGTCTGTGAATGGGTTTGAGTGAACATGCAAATAGGGAGCCCAATCTATCTGTATAGAGAAGAAGGCATGCAGAAAAAGTTCCAGTGATCTGAAAATAAATTGAATAAAAATTTGATACCATCTTTCCTACTCACTCTGAGCCTATCATTTTATTGTAAGGACTTTCTCTCCTTCATTACAATAAAAGCTTAGTTGCAATCCATGTTCTTTCCTGCCTAGCTTCGGTTTATCCCAAGAAGGACCTTTGTTCAAGCATCACTTTCTCAATCTTCCCACTATCCTTGGCCATTCATTTACTCATTCATGCAGTTTACTCAGCATTCAGTCATTCTATATAACCAATTCACTAAAACATAATTCTTTTTGTACTGGTCATTCATGTTTGCATTCAAATGGCACAGTGGCCTAGAAGTAAAGATGCTCACTTCCCAATTGGAAGGTTGAGAGTTCAATCCTAGGCAGTGACAAATGTTTCTCTATCAGGGTACAAAGAGAAAAAAATCTGCTGTGAACTCCATGTAGGTGTTAGGAAGGGAATCCAGTCAGCAAGTGCTCAGCTCCATTCAGTTGCCCCAATTCTACCCCGATAAAAGGGATTACAGGATCATTAAAAGGAAAAAAACATGTTTATATTCATTCTATATTTATTTAACATTTCTTTTCTTTTCTTGATTTACCAATTCTTAGATATCCCATTTCCACTGTATTCAATTCTAATTCTGTTTCTACAGAGCAGTGTTTCTCAATCTTGACAGCTTTCAGATACATGGACTCCAATTCCCAGAATTCCTCAGCCAGCATGTTGAAATCCACATATCTTAAAGTTGCCAAGATGAAGAAATAATGCTCTGAACATACCAAACTCTTTTCTATATAATAGTGTGTAGAAGCACAAACTTGTGCACAGCAATTTTCTTTGCAACAGACTACATTCTACATACACCCTTTCTACCTAGCATTTGTACAACATTCTTTCTAATTTGTAATCATATCGCACCAAGGTACATAAATTCATCTACTTTCACATGAGTTATGTACAATGTGGAAAATTTTGTTCCATTACTCTGCCAAATATAACTATAATCAATATATGAACATTCAGATCCATCTATCTTTCAATCAACCTGGACCAAACAGATTGACTGATTCCTCAAAAGAGGAATCTCACATACTTTGGACCTATGATATCAGCATATGAGAGAAAACAATAGTCCAGTGCAAATTGAAGGGAAAGGGGGTGGATAAGGTGAATAGAGGGGATCAAAAGACTATTTGAAAATCCCTAGAAGACCTACAAGTTACAGTACCCCTATATTCATACATTTATCAGAAATAAAACCAAATCTGATGGCATTTAACTGACTCTAATGACTGAAAACTAGATCTAAGTTCAGACTCCTGGACTTTAGGCTTGTCCATTTCTTGTTCCATTTAATTGTGCCCCAGAGTTACAGACAGCAGCCTGCTTTAAACTTTAAAGCTGTTTGGAATTAAACTACAATCTTCCATAGCTTTCCATAAAGGTTTGCCTGAAGGATATCGTGAGCTTGCTCACCATTATGAAATATAATTGTATTAATTAAAAGAAGGCATGACATAATTATTATGAAATTATTACAGTAAAGTAAATATTTCATTCAAATAAGCAGATTTTTAAAATTTTTATTATGATATTGTTTTAGTTCTTTATTGCTAATTCTTAAGAAGTTTTAGGGTAGACAATTCAAATCCATTCAATGAAATTAGAAGCAAAAAGTGTTTGCACATAATAGTTGAGACATTATGACCTCCACTGCAATGGACTTTTCAATACACTTTAGCGTCTGCCTTGTCTAATTTTACAATAGTCCTTTGATCTGCGTCAATATCCTGACTTTCTTGGAAAAAAAACATTTTTTAAAAAAAATTCATGTAGGAACCTCCTCTTGGATGTCTTAGAAAGTAGTCAATAGTTAAATCTTTTCCTTTTTTGTTCCTTTTGTTTTAAAACACTAAATCTTCTGGGTTTGGCATAACATCAGACTAAAAGCTGCTTCTTTGTAGAATAAATATTCCTTAAAGTTTTTTTTTCACACTGGTCATCCTTTCCTTCTTGTCAAGCGGGTGGCCCTATTGTCCACGGAGCTCATTGTGTGTTCGACCCTCAAAGATGCCTCCAAGAATTTGGCAGCACATTTCTTTGCTGTTTTCTTTAAAACTTTGTGGGGGTGGGGGGGGAGGGGTCATTGTGCTGTAATTCCATTCACATGTGAGGCTTACAAGGAAATTTTAATGGGATACAAACCATATCTGACAATATCATCAACAGTGTTAAAATTAGGCATCTCCTTTGAAGCTTTCTTCACACTACAATCCAACATCTATTTTTAAGTTGTTTTATATGGTCGGAGTTTTCTGAGCTTCTGGTCAAGAATAAAAAGCATGCTTAAAAATGGTCCCTATGGAACAATGAACATTTTTTTTTCTGCTTAGTGTTCAAACTTGAAGAGTCTGTGACACTGAGTATCCTCTTTGTATAAAAGAAATCTGCAAGTTCCTACTGGACTGCAAATATGGAGGGTATAAGTAGAAAGGGCTTCGAGGGCAGATTGCCAGTTTTCCATTTCAGATGTCCTCTGGCCATAGGATACACATGGAAGAAGGCCTTAATCCATGATGTAAAAAGGGAAAAGGCAATCTTTTGTTATTTGTTTTTGAGGACACAGGAAGGAACCACAATGCTGTATATGTCAATGATGCCTAGAACTAAACCAAATATTGGGGAATGGGGCAGAACAAAAATTGGCTGCTTATTCTTTCTCTTTCTAATTCTCGTCCTTCTCCTTCTCTTCTTTGGTGCAAGAAGAGGCTAGACTACTAAACTCTTTTCATTCAAAACAGCTTTGAAATTAGACTTGAGGCTGCATTTGGCTGCTTACCTCTCTTGTTAAAGAATGCAATCTTGTTTTATTATTTATTACATTAGAAAGTGTCCAGAGATACTTTACGAGAAGAGTCCTCCACTCATCTACTTGCAACAGAATACCTTACGCAACCAGACTTGAAATCCTGGGCTCAGAAAGCTTAGAACTGCGTCGCCTTCGGCACGACCTAAGCATAGCTCATAAAATTATCCGCTACAACGTCCTTCCTGTCAATGACTACTTCAGCTTCAACCACAACAATACACGAGCACATAACAGATACAAACTCAGTCAACTGCTCCAAACTTGACTGTAGAAAATACGGCTTTAGCAACAGAGTGGTCAATGCCTGGAACTCACTACCTGACTCTGTGGTTTCATCACCAAACCCCCAAACCTTTACCCTAAGACTGTCCACTGTTGACCTCACCCGATTCCTAAGAGGTCAGTAAGGGGCATTCATAAGTGCACCAGCGTGCCTACCGTCCCTGTCCTAATGTTCCCTCTTATCAGTACCAATCTTATGTACATAAACAATGTTACATCTATGTATATTACTAACACGTACTTGACAAAATAAATAAATAAAATAAATAAAATAAAATAAAATAAAATAAATTATGACTATTCTGCAAATATGATGTCAGTACTCCAAGTAATGGACCCATAGAAAACAAAACTACTATTCATGTTGTCTCTGATACTCGGTGGAACCGATCTAAAGCTAAAACAAGATGCTATTACTTCCTGTTTTGTGTACAAAGCTATCTAGCAGCTGGCAAAATGACTCTTTCTTTACATTGGCAATGAGAGAGCATTCTCTATGGCAGTAAACTAGTTCAAGGACTGCAGGGCAAGTACAGTGGTCCATAAAACTTTGCTGCCACCTTTGAGCATCTACACCTTGAGACAATGACATTCTGTCTAATAATAAAGCCTATCCCAATATTCAACCTTTACTTAAACCCTTGAAGCTTCCTGGTTTTATGCTCTTCTGTATATTAGCTTTTTAATTTGGGTCATACTGTAGATTTGAAAGTGCCAGTGAGTTCAAAGTTCTGAACACAGAAGTCTACATTAAAGCACAGATGCCTCTGCTTGGACATATTTAGTAAAAGGATCTTTCTAGATAATTAATTTCATTGTTAAAATGCCCCCAGTCAAGCTGTAAATTGGCCCTTTTACAACAAATTTTCCCGATTCCAAATTGGAGTAAAATCATGTCATGGTTTTCTTGATTTTACATTCTTGTTTTGATGCCCTTTTAGTTATCCAAATTTATTTGATTAAAGTGGGATTGCATCAAATTTGAAAATGGATGGATGGATGGATGGATGGATGAAGCTTGCCACTAAATTTTAGCAACTGATCTTGAAACTTTCAACTGCTACAGAATTAGTATTTAGTGGTTATATTTAGTGCAGCATTAAATAAATGGCAATATCTAATTTATTTTTATCTTGGTTGTAACACTTAGTGCTATAGCCTTGTTGCCCAATAAGGATTTAACTTTCCTAGGACAAGTTCAGGGGTGGGTTTCTACTGGTGTGGTCCAGTGTGCCATTCCGGTAGAAACCCGCCGATTGCACAATTTGCGCGCGCCGGCTCCAGTGCCATCTTCGCCGGTCTGTCGCACGGTGCCATCTTTTTTCTGGAATTTTGGGGCTTTTTTTGCTTCCTGTGCATGTGCGGAAGCAAAATCTTGCTAGGGGATGCGCATGTGTGCGAGATTTTGGAGATTTTTTGCTTCCGCCCATGCCTAAATCTCACGTGCGCGCGTGTCCCCTCGCAAGATTTTGCTTCCGTGCATGCGCAGGAAGAAAAATCACACGAGGGGATGCGTGCGCATAACGAGGGGACCTGTGCACACAAAACAAGATGATGCGTGCGCAGCGCACCAGTAGGCAGGTAAGAGGAACCCGCCCCTGGACAAGTTCATACTGTATAGGAAACAAGGAAATATCCCTTCTATTCTTCATTGCAGCATACTTTTTCAAGTTTTCAACCCAAAAAGAGGTCATGGTGATTCCTGCATTAGAAAGAGCTTATGTAAAAGAAAATTGGGGAACATGCAATTATTTATGGCTTTAAAAGCCATATGACCCCTGGATAAATCCTTTTTCCAGTCTTGCTCTATATATTAAATAGAGATTATGCTTGATTTCATCATCATCCAAAACATATGTATTTGGAACCGATTCCCATTGACTTCAATGGGTATTGCTCTTTCATATAAGTGGGGTGAGAATCACAGCTGTGGGGTGGGGGAATTCATTTCATTTCCTTCTCTCTGTTCGAAGCCATTTTCTGTAATTTTTTTGCCTTTTATGAGCTACCAAATTACTTATGACCAAATGTACCTATTTAGTGAAAATGGGTTCCATTAGTTTGTAACTTTAGCCAAACATAGTTTTCGTTTGAAGGGAGATAATGGAGAACAGGTGGAGATGTTTAGCATCAGGCTGCTGTTTCTAAAATTACATATCTTTTGGGACTCGCCAGCAATTTCTAAAAGCTGTCAGAAGAGCTCAGGAACAAGTATGTTCCAGAACGCATTCCATACACAAAACCCTCCCAAAAAAAAAAATCAGGTGAAAGAGCAAAAAGCTAGTTGACTGGTAAAAAGAAGTTTAAAGCCATCCTGTTAAAGGTCAGGGCTCCTTTCTCTACCCCAAATTAACTTGGCTTTTAGGTATGTAGAAGAATAAGGCTACTAACTTCTTAGAGAGGAATTACTCAAACATGTATTTTAGCTTCTTCCAGTGCTGAACTTCAATATTCTCAGAAAAATCCCCACTGCTTATATGAAAGCAAATTAAATAGACTGCCCCTAAGAAAGTTGGGCTTTGTGATTAAAAAAAGAAATAGTAAAAATTTGCAAAACAAATCAAATCTCTCCAAATCCTTACCTTCTTCCAGAGATGTTAATACCTTTGAAATCCAAAGTTTGTTTCATGATTGTTTTCACAAAACGATTAAGAACTCCATTCCCCAAATTATTGTTACAAGGACAATGATACGATCCAAAACTGCCTCTTTACCAATAGGAAAACTAGTGTGTTTAAAATAAAAGACATTTACACCCGATAATCTACATTCAGGGGTGGGTTCCACTTATCTTCGCCACCAGTTCGCATCGCGATGTTTCACGCGTGCACGCTGCGCATGCACACATCCCCTCGTGAAATTCTGCTTCCGCGCATGCTCAGTAACTATAATCAGCCCGAAACACAGCTGAGGAGCTGATCAGCTGTGCTTCGGGAGAAGGAATAAAGGTAAGTATAAACCCAAGGGTGGGCGGGAGGGCCCCTTTTCAAGCAGCAGCAGAGGAAAAAACTTCCAAACAGTAAAAAAATTCTGAAAAAATTCTGAAAAAAAGATGGCGGCGCCCACACTGACCAAACCGGATCCGTGACACCATTGTGACATCACCAGCAGGTCGCTACCAGTTCGGGCAATCCGGTCCAAACCGGCAGGAACCCACCCCTGTCTACATTTGAGGTAGAAGTTGGGTCTACCTTCCAAATGATGGAACATTGATTTTTGAAACATTATTTTTGGCCAAATTCCTGGAAGGTGAAATAATGAGTTGATACAGAAGCACGATACTTTACAGAATGCTAACCTGCTTTTTAACTATTAGGGGAGATGGGGAATCTGACATTTATCAAGAGAAGAGCCTTGGGACAGGAGTTTGGGGATAGGGATGTTCAAATGTTATCATTAATCAATCTAGCATAAAAAGTCTACACATGCTCTGTTGCCCATGAGCAGAAGACAGCTTTAAAAGAGACACTATTTCAGGCACAAGACTAGTAATGTGAATATGTGCTATGAAATCTCCATATTGGGTGGCCTGGTATTCCAGATTTTTTTTAAAACTTTCTCCAAAGCCTTTGGCAAAGCATCTAAAGTTCTGTGGGAAATGTAAGGTAAGATGATAGCTTGAATTCATCCGCTACTACAGCTGCAGGCAAGTCGATGGCTAGAGACCAAGTAATACAGGAACCAGCCTATTAGAAAGGGGTTTTTTGGCTGAGAATCCCCTAAAATTATGATATGAACCTATGTATGGAGTTCATAATATAATAGAACTAGCGTACTAGTTTGATCTTAAATTAAGGACAAACAAGATGTTGATCGTGATTAAAATCTATGTCACGGGTGTAAAACTCGCTGTGTCATGTTGCCAGCACATGATGTATTGTGACGTTTTTTCCCTTCATGGAGCTGAGGTGGGTATGGCCTGCGCATGATGCATCTGGCCCATGGGCCACCAGTTTGACTCCCTGATCTATGTCATCCACCTCCCCATCACTCTGATTTTTAGCTCAATGTTCTCATGTAAAATCGCGTGAGAGTTTAGCATTCCAGTTTGAGACTATGATTTTGTAAAGTTTCAATCATTTTTCATTTAAAGTTTTGGTATCTGTAATTTCGGAAATGACATTCAGAACCTGAAAAATTATTGATTCCCAATCTAGTTACAAGTAAGGATTTAGGGCATGACCCAACCAAACAAACCCTTCTCTCTCCTCGTTTTCTTGCTCTCTCAGCAAGAAACTTTTTTACATTGCGATCCGTCCCACTGTAGGGTTGAAAATTTCTGTTTAAATTATATTTAAATATATTCTTTATTTGAAGAATTGTCTGATCCAAATCAACTTCCAGGCAAAGACACCTAAAGGAAAATATTGACCAACAGATATTTTCTTCAACAAGTTTAACACACAGGTACCAGTCCACAGACTTCATCGCTATATTGATGTATTACTTTTGCATTGAAATTACACTAATCCTTTCTAACCCTGTAATATATATCACCAGCATATATATTTTTCTCTTGATTGCAGTTTGTAAGTGGCCATTCCATTCTTCTCTCTCAATATTCCAGTCGGATGTCCTTCCCTCTTACATTTTTCTACATATTTGCCTCTTTCTACAACTTGAGAAATCCAGTAATAAAAGCTAGCAACATATCTGCTCCTTTCATTCCTCTGAGATTTCATAGCACATCAGTCCCTCTTTTAGGCTTCCTTGTCAATAGTATTATCACTATCCTTTCAAAATCATTTTGTGCAATCTTTCTAAAAGTTGGCCATAAGGTCTTGGATTACAACCTCTGGAATTATTCATTTGAAATATTCTACACTGAAGAAAGCAGTTGTAGTGTAGTGTGGGTTATTTTCTCAAGATGCATAGGCTATTTTAAAACAATTATCTTCAAAATAAGGTTAAAAAAACCCTAAACTAATATAATTCCTTGCCTCAACAAATAAAATATCCATGAAATGAACTACTTGAAACAATGTAAGCATACAGCAGCCTAGCACTTTTGCTAATTTTGT
The DNA here is from genome assembly GCA_023053685.1 of Diadophis punctatus similis. Classification (NCBI taxonomy): domain Eukaryota; kingdom Metazoa; phylum Chordata; class Lepidosauria; order Squamata; family Dipsadidae; genus Diadophis; species Diadophis punctatus. The sequence continues at coordinate 53,015,548 of JALIGW010000006.1, read as the reverse complement.
GAGGTTGGTTTTAATTTAAGAACCATATTAGTAGATAATTCCCAGTTTTATTTCCCTCCCGAACAATATCATGGACTCCCATATAATGTTTAGCATTGTGCCACATAGTGTAACAAGGATATTGCTACGGCTATTATGTTAGAGTTGTGTGACCATGATGTTCCAAATCCCCGTGATAAGTCAGAACAATTCTGTACACTATATATGCTGAAGATGATACAAAAACCTACATATTCCAGTTTACTGTCCCATATAATTTAATGTTAATATAAAAAGCTAAATTAAGAACGTAGAAAGGCTATTTTCATATCTAGACCCATGTGATCAATATCAGCCTTACCCACAGGGGTGAAATTCAAAATTTTTCCCAACCGGTTTCTGTGGGCGTGGCAGGGGAAGGATACTGCAAAATCCCCATTCCCACCCCACTCCTGGGGGAAGGATATTGCAAAATCTCCATTCCCACCCCACTCTGGGGCCAGCCAGAGGTGGTATTTGCCGGTTCTCCGAACTACTTAAAATTTCCGCTACCGGTTCTCCAGAACCTGTTAGAACCTGCTGGATTTCACCCCTGCTTTACCCAATTAAATAACTTTTTCCATCATGCACAGCTTGCAAGATCTGGGATGATCTGAGTCACAGGCTAGAGAAATTTTGTCTCCTCTGAACTGAATAGTTCTGGAGATCTTTCACAAAGGTTGCTCCCTTTTACTGTCTATCTGTTTATTTTAACAAGAGAACTTTCATGTTCAAGGCAGACATTTTGTCACTAAGCTAAACCTTTCTCTGAAGCACCGAAGTCCGAAAAACCTTTTGTTCAACCAACGTTAACTGGAATTTATGTGGGTTATGTTTTGTGGAACGAAACAAAATCCAGACAGTCAAAATAGTTTGTGTCCCTTGTTTTTCAGTTTATAGTACAATATCAAATGGATATTTTTCTAAGTCAAGTATTATAAACTTCAAACCCACAATTACAACAAATATTTGAAGGTTAGTAAAAAAAAATTATGTTAAATTATAGTTCTGATGTCAATCTACAAATTATCCATCGTTAAAAGCGGATAGCGAATATACATGTACATATACAGACATTGGAATGAATAAAATTGCTGGCCCAAATTTTTCATAAACAATTCCGTTAGCTCAGTTCAATATGTCATTTTTTTTAAAGGCATCAGCATTTAGGATTTTTACAAAAGGCTATAAAAGTCTTCAGGGATATATTGCAATTATTATTTATTTATTTGATGGTATCCCAGATTTCCGAAGGTCAAATCTTTATATTATATTCCACAGCAGTCTTTCTTTTTGCAATTTCCTTAGATTTGGCCATGAAAAGTAGATTCTGACATCTGGTTTCATCTCCTACTTTCTATTGGCCTCTAAGGAGGAAGACGAGAAATCAGCAGCAGCCGCAAGACTCACTAAAAGTGCTAAAATTGATTTAATTGTTGAAGAAATAGGGTGAAATGGCAATTTTCTACCTAAAAGTGTACTCTGCTATACATTTCTTTTGCCAATTGACACATACTAATAAATCAAATATTCAGGAGTTTATGAAAGAAAACATTGGAGAAGTGCCAAAGATTGCAACTGACAAAGGTGGTTTTCAGTATGTGGCTATTGTCAGTAGTGGGTTTTAAAACCTGTTGCTACCAGTTTGCGCATGCACTCATGCGCAGAAGCGTCCCGGGTGGGTGGGCGGAGACTCCCACCGCCGGCGCTATCAGTTCTCAGAACTGGGCCCAACCAGGAGCAACCCACTGCTGGCTATTGTCCAGAAAGCGCTAATTAGCAATAGCACTTAGACTTATATATCACTTCACAGTGCTTTCAAGCCCTCTCTAAGCTGTTTACAGAGTCAGCATATTGCTCCCAACAATCTGGGTCCTCATATTACTGACCTCGGAAGGATGGAAGGCTGAGTCATATCATGGACTAGAACAGGGGTGTCAAATTCAAGGCCTGGGGCCCGGATACGGCCTGCAAGGTGCTTAGATTTGGCCCGCAGGGCTGCCCTGGAAACAGCAAAGGATTGGCCCATGTGGCCCTCCCGAGCTCTGTTTTTACTGGCAGAGTTACAGGAGGCCATCAGAACTGAAAACAGAACTCGGGAGCCCGTTTTCACTGGCAGAACACTCGGGCCACCACAGTGATACAAGTGACGTCAAGCTGGCCACGTCCGTGGCCACGCCCACCCAGCCCCTCAAGGTCAAACACAACCCTGATGCGGCCCTCAATGGAATCAAGTTTGACACCCCTGGACTAGCAGACATCCTTCACTCCTTGATCCACTTGTGATACTGACAAAATCAGGAAGAGAGATTAAATGAGTTGTCCCATATTGCAAAGAAAACACTAACTTACTGTCCTAAGAAAAGGAATACTTGGCAAATGTTACTATCAATAAAAGCAGGATAGATAGCAATAGCAATAACACTTAGACTTATATACCGCTTCACAGTTCTTTACAGCCCTCTCTAAGCAGTTTACAGAGTCAGCATATTGCCCCCAACAATCTGGGTCCTCATTTTACCCACGTTGGAAGGATGGAAGGCTGAGTCAACCTTGACCCTGGTGAGATTCGATCTGCCAAACTGCTGGCAACCGGTGATCAGCAGAAGTAGCCTGCAGTACTGCACTCTAACCTCTGTGCCACCACAGCTCATTTCCAGAACTTTGTTTTAGGTCCTTAGGTCTATTTATTTATTTATATTTATTTATTAAATTTTTATGCTGCCCATCTCTCCTACAAGGTGACCAATTGCAAGCACTTATGAATTTCACAACAGCTTTCCTCAGGCTCCAATGCAATTTCTTTGCAGAATTCAAAGCAGGGTTAATTTAATTTAATTTAATTTAATGGATTTCTATGCCGCCCACTCCCTGGGGACTCTGGGAGGCTCACAGCATGTTAAGCGCATGTTATGTGCTCTCTGGCTTCCCGAGAGCACATAAAAGTAATATGTTTCCCAGTTTTAACCTTTTAGCAATTTTTCTTATTTACATCATTCCAGCTTGCTTGCATATTCATGAAAGTTAAAAAATATATATAACAGGTCCAATTGCCCCTTCTCTTCGAATAAGCTACGGAGAAATGAAGCCCTGATTTTGACCTACCCACATGTCTGCAAATAATGTTCTTTACATATTTATTTTCCGCATTTATTATCACTGAAATATCCACTCTGTCCTCTAGGACATCCTTATTTGTTCTGGCTAATATCCAGCCTTTAAAATTCCATAGTCATTACAGAATCAGGGTTCGCCAAGTTAGCAGAGTGAAAAGAGGGAAAGATGTATGTTGAAAAATTGATTATAAAAAATAATTATCTAATATAGATCTATCTAGCCTGAGGAAAGGATGACTATCTTAATTATAAATTCTCATTGGCCCCATTTCTGTATCATTTTACAAATATGGCCAAAAACAAATTGCATGAAAATCCACACATTTTATTAGCATTATATGTCTCCATATGTGTGTGTGTGTGTGTGTGTGTGTGTGTGTGTGTGTGGTTTAGCACTCCAATCCAGAGTTGGGTTCTTGCCGGTACGCTCTTACCTGTTGGTCGCCGCAGAAACGAAGAAGCGAAGAAGCGGCATGGGGCTTCCCCCGCCCGCTTTCCCCCGCCCGCCTAGACGCCACCATTTGTGTTCTTTTGCCCTCTGCGCATGCGCAAAGCGTTCTGCTTGCGCAGAGGGCAATAGAACGCAAATGGCGGCGTCCAGGCGGGCGGGGAAAGCGGGCGGGGGAAGCCCCACGCCGCGAACGCCACCGGCTTCTTCGGCTCTACGGCGACCAACAGGTAAGAGCATACTGGCAGGAACCCACCTCTGCTCCAACCACATTGGACACAAGTTGTCTCCCCCCCAAATGAAATGAAATGAAATAAAACAATTTGAATGGAAATATCTATGAGACTTAAGCACATTTGTGGAGGGAAAAAAGAATGACTTGTTTTTTAAATTGCTCTGAAATTTTCAAGCATGGTTTTATATGACCAGTAGTATAACATATTAACTAGTAAATAAATAATGTATTACATTAGTGTAATATTAACAATATAATAATAATAATCAATCTGAATATATTAGCATGGGTTTATTCCTTTTATTTCTGGGGGAAGCTCTGCTTGTTCTGAAATGAAATTGAAGAATAGATGGAAACAAAGGAAATAGGATGAAGAAACAACGAAAGAAGCAGTACAAATTGATCTTTTTCTGGGAATGTTATGTTTGATTTTCTTTTTATCTTTTAGTTATGTTTCCTTTTACAAATGTAATATCTTTTAAATTGGAAGCTTGTGATTAAGAGCATTTGTTTCCAATGTGATTCATTCAAAGTGGGGTGTTTAGTTTCATTTTTGACAATTCAATCTTCCGAAAGGAGAGGAAATTCCTTCGGGGGACAGAAGAACAGACATTTGATGACAATGAATTATGAATGCAATCAGCTGAACTCACCAAGTTGAAGCCCTACTAGGCTGGTGTGAGTAGGGAGTCAAGCTTGGGCCCTGCAAACACTCTCAAGAAATAGTTGATAAGAAATTGAGGTGAGGTTAGAAGGAATCACAACTGGTTTATTTTGAATTACTTTGGTCGGCTCCCAACCTATGAAATGTGCTTCTTCAGGAAAGGGTCTTTGCTGCCATTCTCTCTGCCTTTATGAAATAGAACACTGAGTATTGTTCACATGTTTTATGGATTCAATTTATTTTATTTTAATTTCATTATTTTAATTCTTGTGCCATTTTTGTTTTTCTTTTAAATCTTTTTCTGTGGTTAACTGAAACTGATTGTTTTCTTCAGATGGAAAGTAATATAATGCATCTAAACCTATAAGCTTTTCTTTGCATATCCCTTCCTGGATCCTTGTCCTTCTTCACCATTAATGTATTGTGATAGTATGTAATACTTCTTGCAAATTCTTTGATGTAATACCAAAAAAAACCCCTAATATTAAGTTTAAGTAGAGATTATAGTGATTTTCAAGAAAGGAAATGTTGCTACCTGGTAGAAACTTTTAAAAAAACTGTTGATTTTTTCTGTCCTCTTTTAACAAAATCCTTATTCCCCTTAGTAACATGATTGCTGTTTCTTTGCAGATTGCATTCCTTCTACTGCAGTTCACGTTTGCTCTCTTAATCTCAGCATGTACACCATCTAGCGGACACTAAGAAAATTTGCAACAGCTAAAAAGGAATTCTGAATTATTGGTTGCCGTAGAATTCAACAAGTTGATTGCAGTTATTTTTTAAAATGTGGGGGAGGATACCCAAGTAATTTTCCATGACCAGCAAAGAGGTCTTCTGAAGAGTCATGGAAGATCTTTTAAAATCTGGAAAATTTGGAAAATATTTTGTTGACATTTAACAGGGCATTTACAAGAATTCACAAAAGTGGTGCCAAAAATATTGAAGCCCTGAAGGTTTGGCTCCTGAATACCTTTGATGCGGATTTCTGAGGCAAAACCAATCCATCTAATCTCCTCAGTTCAAGCGGAACTTTTATGCAGACCATGTGAGGTGAGGTAAAGTGAGTGAGGAGAGGTGAAGTGAGGTCAGTGGGTGCTCCAAGATGGTGACTGGGTGATGACTGGCACTCTATGGAATGGTCACCACCCCATCTCAGATGTCACCCCATGAAGTCTAAACTTGTGTTTGTTTTAACTTTTCTTACGTATGCAAGTCTAGTAAAACATTGTTAGATTATTAAACTTCATTATTATTATACCTATTATACTTTGGAAGTAGAACAATATTTTGAAGCTCATTGGTACAAGTGGTGTTCATAAACTACCTATGTTTACAGTACAATGATGCACCCAAAAGCCTAGGCATGCGTACTTTTAAAATCTTATTGATTTTAATAAGAGATCAATAAAGTACAGATCTGTACAGAGTTATCAGAAAGAAAGTACAATTGAAGTCAATAATAGTTATTGCTTGGAATAATCTGTTTTACAATTTTAAAGCCAGTCTTGGTGTGATTTTGTTTTTTAAATATCTTAGCAAAATATTTCCCACAACATATACGGTACCTTTTTAATACCTTTTGAACAAGGTTTAAAATCTAGAATCACAAACTGAAAAGCTATGAAAAGAAGAATACCTTCCAAGTTCCTGTATTAGTTTAAAAAGTGTCAGTTGACTTAGTTCATTTTAAAATATGACACAAACTCATTTTAAAATGTCTTCATTTATGAGTAGAAAAGATGAAATTATAAGGATTTTTTTTGCATGAAAAATGTCCTATTATTTAAAAAAATGCAGCTGCCACTTTCAAAAACACAATATAATCACAATCCTAATTCATCCTTTTTTTCCTTTGACTTAGAGGCACAAAATGGGAAGATATAAATTAAAACATAAGAAAAGAACTATAAGTCAGAACTGTAATTTGGATCCAGATTATTATTATTTTTGCGCAAAAGAGGACTCTGAATTTACAGATAATATTGAAAGTTGAGAGAGCTTCTTTAGAACAAGAGCTCACAGACTTTTCAGCTCATCAATCCCTCCGGAAATTTCAAACTGTTTATTCACTTCTAAACATTTATTACCGGTATGTATTTTTATTACATGAAAATGATTTAATAAATACTACTTTAACTAATAGTATTATGATAGCAACAATTATAACTCAAGGCTGCTCCTTCTGGCAGTTGGCCATCCAACTACTCTTTCCACTACCTACCTTAACTTTAGAGTTGCGACTGGCGCGGAGCTCTATAGACACTACCAAAAGATTAATTGACTCCAATCAAACTTTTATTATTTATTGACCACCTATTGATATCCAGGCATTTATCAACCCCTTGAATAGGCCTATGTACTCTTAGGAATTGATATTTACCTTTGGGGAAACTTAGAGGAAGAGAAAGAAAGGAGTTTATTTTTACAAATTTCTTCTTTGCAAGCCGAAAATCACTCTCTAAATCACCTACCTTATTCACAAAGATTTCTAATATGAGCATAATTTGGTACAATAGAATCCAGGAACCTATTTATTTAAGTCTCACATAATCTTTGTATTATCACTAAAGATTTTGTGAGATTTGACTTTTTTTTTAACTTTTTTTTAAAGGCATTTTTTAAATTTCTGGATGCTCATAATATCAGATACAACCACTGAGTTTTTTAAAAAACGGTTTCTTACACATTATTTAAAACATTCTAGAATGCTACACAGAACTGTGAACAGAAAGCATTCAATATGAAGATGTAGAATAATCAAGATATAAAAATTTCTTTCAATAAATTGATTTTGCGCTGACACCAATATTGGCACTCTCTAGAAAGAACAAAGGGAAAGAACTTTCGAGAGAATAATTGCTATTGCAGAAACAGCTGTTTTAGCAGAAAAAAAAGGTGCTCCAGGAAGAAATTTTATAAAAGGTGTATGATCTAACTTGTTATTCAACCGAGTTTTAAGATTGTTTTTGTTCATTGTTTAGGAATTACATTGTCATATCTGCGATAGGACTACCATTTTTAATCGCTGAATAGTTAAAACAGAGAATTTCAAATGGAGGATGATGGACCTCTATTTTTATGCAATAGTATAATCTGCTAAATATATATTTGTAAAAGAGAAGATTGCTCATATTGTACATCCAACATGTAAAATGGCAAAAATATAGTTATTATAAGCACATGATGTTTATGTATGTATGTATGTATTTATTTATTTTGGTTTTCTTATATGCCGCCCTACTCCCGAGGGACTCGGGGCGGCTTACAGCAGAAAAGATACAAGAAACCAGCAATAAACATAATTAAAATCAAATGCAAAAATTAAAAATTCAATATTACAAAAAAACATCCATCCACCAGACATACCCGGGAGAGAGCTCAGATGGATTAGTCTCTAACCCCCTGCCTGCAGGAAAAGCCATGTCTTGACGGCTTTTCGGAAGGCCAGCAGGGTGGGGATGGTTCGGGTCTCTGGGGGAAGTTGGTTCCAGAGCGCGGGGCCCCCCACAGAGAAGGCTCTCTCCTGGGGCCCACCAGCCGGCATTGCTTGGCTGACGGGACCTGGAGGAGGCCAACTCTGTGGGCCCTATTATGCTCTATTACAGGGGTCTCCAACCCTTGGCAACTTTAAGACTTGTGGACTTCAACTGGGCTGAGGAATTCTGGGAGTTGAAGTCCACAAGTCTTAAAGTTGCCAAGGTTGGAGAGCCCTGCTCTATTAGACAACAAGAGTAAAAGTTGATGAAGTGATCTATCCAAGCTCTTTCTGCAGTTGTCAAGTGGTTGCATGGCAAAAGAAAGTGGCCTTTGGAACGTCTGGCTTCAATTAAAGAGCTGAATGTTATGATTGGCTGAAAAGAAAGAGGGGCCTTAAGTTCAAATTATTCAAAGCAATGTAGGAGGGAGGTGTTCATGTGAGCGATTCAGACCGTGAATTAGCATAATCAAAGGCAGTTGAAGATGTGGGTTTTGCCACATTTGTTACAGTTTGCAACAGTATTATTGTCTGATTCACCAGGGGACCATTTCTCAGTCTCCTGCCCACTTTAAAATGCGTCCCTTAAGGGCTCGTTCTGGAGTGTTCCCCTCATTCCTTGCTCAATGTCAGACCTTTTGGGAAACTCTTACCAGCAGCACCCAGGGAATGAATTAATCTATGCTTGGGAAGCGATCCTTGTAACATTCGGGGTTTTGCAATGAGGTTTCCTCGTAAATAAAAGCTTGAAATAAATGTGCCATTGGGCTCAATTCTGCAGCTGGGAGGTTGAGGGGGTGTGGAGGGATTCTAGGGGGAACAGCAATTATTATTTTCTTCTTCTTTTTTTAAAGGAGAAAAAAGAATTCACATTAGCACACGCATGTATCATGGCCCCAGCTGGAAGGAGAAGGGCATACAAGCAAATTATTTTTTTATTATTTAATATATTTATTAAACCACAGCTTGTAACAGGAAACTGCAGCTGTGGGAGGGAATGAAAAGAATGTTTTATTTTTTTCAGACCATATGCAAGCATTTGCTTTCAATCGGCATAAGAAGCCAGACCTTTCTGATTCAACATCAAAGTAGACAAGGCTCCCCTTTAAATCCATAGTAACCATCCATCAGGCCATGGGTTGTCAGCTGCTGCTGGTGAATGCCAGGTCAGTTTGTAATATGGGCACTCATACCCATGACTTCATTCTTGAAGTAGCGGCTGACCTGGCATCCATTACCGAGACCCGGCTGGGACAGGAGGTGGGGATTTCTCTCTCTCTGAGACATGTCCGGCTGGGTTCCCAATGCGGCATCCGGGGTGGGTTCATTCCGATTTGGACCGTATCACCCAAACCAGTAGCGACCCGCTGGTGACATCACTGTCGGTGCCAGTCCGTGTGCGCCACCATCTTTTTTGGGGGATTTTGTGGGAATTTTTCCCCTTTCACGGCTTGAAAAAGGGCTCTCCCGCCCACCTGCGGGTGAATTCTGACCTTTATTTCTTCGCCCGAAGCACAGCTGATCAGCTCCTCAGCTGTGTTTCGGGCTCATTCCTGCCAGATCGCATGAGGGGAAACGTCGCAATGCGAACCGGTGACGAAGGTAAGTGGAACCCACCCCTGTGCGGCATCAGTCTGGGGAACTCTGGCCCAGAGTCAAGGAGCTGAAGCAAGTAAGTCCCTATGAAACAGGGAGCACTTACTGTGTTGCACTGGTTTTCCACCTTCATCCAGGGTTTGTTCTAGTTCATGTTGATGGGGATGGGAAGAATTCCAGCCTGTGGCTTCAACATTGTATGGTACCCTAGGGCTTGACATCTCTCATCTTCTATTTATGAACATCTACATGAGGATGCTAGGTGAAGTGATCCAAGCTTTGGTGTGAGGTATCATCAACATGCCAATGATACCCAGTCTTATATCTCCACCCTGGGCCATCTGAGTGATGCTGTGAATGTCCTGTCACAGTGCCCAGAAGCTGTAAGAGTGTGGGTGGGGTGCAATGGGCTTTGACTCAACTCAGCAAGACTGAGTGGCTTGGATATTTGTGTCTTCTGGTGACAAGGTTCTTCCACCGTTCTTTAGATGGAGTGGCACTGTCCCATATGGACCCTCTAGGGTACATATGGTGCACAATCTAGGGTATCTTCTCGGACTCATAGCTTCTATTAGAAGAGCAGGTGGCAGCCAAGGCCATGAAGGCCTTTGCACATTTTAAGATTGTGCACCAGTTGCACCCATTCCTGGATTGCGAAGCTCTGCTCACAGTTCCTCATACCCTTGTGGATTACTGCAACATGCTCTACAAGGGGACGCCCCTGAAGAGCATTTGGAAGCTTCTACTGATGTGGCTGCATGGGTAGTAAATAGTGTTAGTATGATTTGGGGTGCAATTCAGGGTGCTTGTTATCACCTTTAAAGCTCTTTGTGGCTTGAGGCCGAGTTACCTAAGTTATCATCTCCAAGTTGTTTCTACCTATCCAATTCAATCTGGCAAATTGGGCATATTATGGCTCCCATTAACCAAGACACATTGGCTTCCAGGGACCAGGAGATATGCCTTCTGTGCTGTAGCCACAATTCTCCCTTCAGAGATTAGATTATCTGGACCCTATCCACCATTTGTAAGACTATGAAGATCTGGTTATGTGCGTTGGAAACTGAATATGTTTAAGGGCCCTGCTTCTGGACTATATTAACATCCATGGCAATACTTTTTATTTGGCGACCATATATATATACTGTATATTTATTTGCATTGTTTTTATTGCTTTTATGTTTTTATCATATATGCCATCCAGTGATGGCACTGATTGAGATGATTGACGATAGAAATTAAATGAATGAATGAATGAATGAATGAATGAATGAATGAATGAATGAATAAATAAATAAATATAAATAAATAAATAAATAATAAATAAATAAATAAATAAATAAATAAATAAATAAATAATCAGCATTCTTAAGCTTCCTGCATGCTTGCTTTAAGTAAAATTGTTTATAACAACAGGAATGAGAACAATGAAACAACAATAAGATGCAATCATAATCCTGGAAGAGGATTCCAGCCATCCAGTGAAGGTATTGGTTCATAGCAAAATTACGGTACTCTGAAACTTCCTCCAGGTCTCTTCTGCTATATAGCTTGTTTTGATGGGCGCATTTACTGAGGCAACTCCGAGTGAGGTAAGTATTATGCTTTAATGGATCAGCATAACAGCAACTGCTCTAACAATACATTAACAGAACTGAGGTAACTATCGCTGACAGCCCGCTTTTATAGCCGGCTGTCAAAATCCTTTTAACCAATCACATCTCAAGTTGTTCCCGCTCCTAGAGCGGCCCCTGATGGCCTTCCGGTACATTACATCTTCCATTCAATCTAGGTCATCCAGAGCAGTGTTTCTCAACCTTGGCAACTTTTAAGTTGTGTGGACTTCAATATGCTGACTGGAGAATTCTGGGAATTGAAATCCACACATCTTAAAGTTGCCAAGGTTGAGAAACTTCTCTGGAGAATAAATGAGCAGGAAAAACAGTAATGCTTTGCATCAGAAAGTATTGCTGAACTAAGCTAAAGATCAATCTAATCCAGCAGGCACTTCCCATAGTTGCTAACCAAACACCTCCAAGAAATGTACAAATAAGTACTTTTTTCCTGCTACATCCTCCCTTAGGGCTGTACCTCCTTCACAGCTGGTATTAATTAGTATAATGTGTCCTACAATGGGAATTAATTAGTATAATGTGTCCTAAAAGTCACTATCTCTAATCTTTTCAAAGTGGCATTGTTACATCTTGGCATATCTACTATAACTCTCAGAATGTGAGATGCAATGCATGAAAAACTGTCCGAAGAGTTTCTCTGAGTAATCAAACTGAATTCTGAAATCAGAACTTGGGAAACTGCTTAGTTTAGAAGAAGAAAAAATGAACTGAAGACATCTAAAGATGCAGAAATGGCAGGGCTTGCAAGTAGAAAATTTATGTCCAGTCCCCTTTTTGCAAAAAACATTCAGTTCAAAAACGAACAGTCTACACTGTGTCTACTTTGCTATACATAAAGCAGATGATTAGACTGGGTTCATTCATTATACTACTGCTGTGTATCTTTTAAGACGTTCTGAAGAAGCAGAAAGTGCAATTTCATCTCTTTGCTGGTCCAACAAGCCAATCAATATTATTGAATCATCCCATTTCCTTATGGAAATTAGCCAGACTATATGCCATTAAGAGCAAACCAAACCCAAACAGTAATTATTCAGGATAACACTAAGCTGACCTGTGAAAATAACTTTCTGGTTCCAGATATGAATCTCACTCTGTATCCTACAGTACATGCTGTCTTCTGGTGTGGTATTTGCAACAGAACTCTTGAAGTCATGCCAATCCAATATCCAAGGGCCACTGGCCTAAACAAAGGCCCCAAAGTGACCAAGAATGTGTAAAAACTACAACACCATGTGGACACCATGGGTGGCTGACCCAACACACAAAATTTGTATGGGACATGATCTCAGAAATGTGCAAGTTTTGTGCCATATGAGAGATGAGCAATGGAGTTGCTTAAAGTCTCCAAAGAAAAGAGAGCTCTGAAGTTCACAAAGAAAAGGGTAGAAACTTATGTTCATGCCAAGAGATAGCGTGAAGAACTCAGCAATGCCCTGTCAGCAAGTGTTGTGGCCCACCAGCGGCCTGCGCAGCTGGCACCCAAGTCGGACAGTGAAGATGCTGGCGAGGACTCGGTGCCAGAGGCAGGAGTGCAGCCAGGGCCTTCAGAACCTCCAGCACCTCTTGGCAGTGATGAGGAAGGAGGGGCTTCTCCTCCTCTGAATGCAAGAGCACGCAGGGCTGCCAAGAGGCAGGAATGGTTACTCCGGAGGAGGTCTCCTCAGGAGTAAGACTTGGGGCTAATTGGCCACTCCCCTAGTCTACTTAAGGACATCAGAGGCAGCTGACAAGCTGCAGGAAACAATAGTTGAGTATCTGTTGTGCATTGACTTGTGAATTCTTGCTTCAGATTTCTTTTCAAGAAAGACTCCTGGGCATTTTGCCAAGCCTTCGGACATTACGTGAGATAACCAGAACTAATTGTCTTGTTTTGAACTAAGACTGACTGAACTTACGCCAGTTGCTAATGAATACTAATTAGCAGCTGACTTTCTGCAAACAAGGATTGCTCCTTTTGATTTGTGTGTTTCGTCACTGCTAAGCCAGTTATTAGCAGTGGTTCATTAATTAAACTAAGTTCGTTCAAATGGTGTGTTTTTGTTACATTCGTAACTGGGGACAGAACAGCAATGAAGAAAGCAGCAGCTAAGAAGAACTGAATTCTGCATCCTTATTCCCAGTAAAACTTATTTCAGAAGCCCCTCTAAAAATTGCACCTTTCCCCTATACATTCTGCTCCCTCCCTATCTTTTAATCATAACCTATATTTTTACTGTGATTATATTTGCATGTACTGTATGTATATATGTATATATATTTATGATTTTATTGCTTTTAATGTTGTAAGCCACCCAGAATCACCTCACAGCGACAAATTAAATAAACAAATTCATAAATGGTTGATCTATCTTCCAAGACAATAGTAAAATCTGCAGTTAAGAGATTATTTGGGACAGTATGTTAAACTGGACATTAAAATCACTGTTCCTCTATAACCTCTTTATTCCAACATTTCTACTTATATACCTATGTATATAAGATAGCTATAGTATAAAATGCATATATTAATAAGCTTGCAACTCAGCTTGATGATCTCTGGTGAGATCAGGATAAGACTGGGGCATTCATCCCGGTACTTTTCAAACTCTCGGCAGCCTTTGAGACGACAGGTATTCCTCATTTAGCAACTGCAATTGGTTCTGGCAAAATGACAATGGCATGGTTGCTAAGCAAACCACATGCTAAAAGCTAGAGAGATGCCTGGATGGCTGCTGCCATCTCATTCAGATAAAGTCATGTGATGCAGCAATGCAACGGTTACTTTCATTCTGACATGCATTGCTCTAGGTCAGGGGTCAGCAACCTTAAACACTCAAAGAGCCATTTGGACCCATTTCCCACAGAAAAGAAAACACCGGGAGCCACAAAACTCTTCCCGTGCCTGACTATTTCCTAAGTGGCCACAGAACTAGCATATGTAGTTGAATTAAAGATTCTGTTTTCTTCTGAAACTTTTCTTTTCTTGGATTTATCCATGATTGGCCTACCGGGGGTCGAAAAGCTTAATAAATTGCACATCGGTGAGTGTCGCCCATTGGCAGTTGTGATGCATATTTTGAGCGATAGGGAGCTGCAGCAGAGGGACGAAAGAGCCACATGTGGCTCCAGAGCCGCGGATTGCTGACCCCTGCTCTAGGTGCAGTGCATTGGTTTTTTACTTAGTAATCTTAGTAAAAAAATTTTTTACTACTGTTTACTACCATTTATTGTTGTTATACTTGTAAAGAGCTGCTATCTGAGATGGTTGCTAAATGAAACTACCTGTATTGATTACGACATCCTTATGGTATCCTTAGACTGATCTGGGGGCTTGGGAGTAGGTAGAAGTTTAGGATTGTGATGAATTTCCTTCTTCTTCCAGGACTGGTTCTCGTCATTGAGAAGAGGGGGACATGATCTAGCTCTAGAGTCCTTAGAAGTCTGCACTCTCTTTAATCTATTTAAATTGACACGAAGCCACTGACTGAGATCATCCATTGGCATTGGGTTAGGTACTGTAGAGAGTAAAGGAAATGCACTTGCAGAAATATGCAAACTCTATTGACAAGTGACAAGAGGCAAAACAAATATGATCAATGTGTTGACAGTACTCAGTTGTATACCTCTAGCCTGGGCCAACCAAATGATGACATCTTTAGTCAGTGTCTGGAGGCTGAGAGAAGAACAAGCTCTGACTTAACCCTAAGAAGACCAAGTGGTTGTGGGTTTGGGGGCCTCCTGGATCTAGGGATTCTCCACCTTTACTTGTAGGTGGGTCACACTGCTTCAGAAAGAAATGCTGTACAATTTGGTAGACTTCTTGGACTGTCAGATCTTGCTTAAATAGCCAAGAGAGCATTTGCTCAAATCCATCCTATGAATCAAGAAGCCTTATTCACACTTATGTCTTGGCCCATAAGACTATTGTTAGACTATTGTTGGACATGGAATTACCCTTGAAAATACTTTGGAAATTGCAATTGACAAAGAATGCAATGGCCCAGGTAATTATGGATGCACCATGATATACCCATGTAATACTACCCCTTCATAAGTTACATTGACTATGCTTCTGGTTGCAATGCAAGATAATGATGAGCATTTATGAATTTCTTAATGACGGAAAGGTTAGGTTACTTGCAGGACTGCCCATATCCAATTGTTTCTTCCCACTCCTTCTCTAAATTTGTGTCATTTGGCAGGACCCAGGAAGCACGTATTCTCTGATACACTAGCCTTTGGCATAGCATACCACTTTCCCACTCCAAGATTCATAAAAGACCTGTTTTTTCCCCAGGCACTGGTCCACAGCACTGAATGGGCCTGTTTGTAACAATCAGAATGTTGAATGGTTGTGGGATGGCATGAAGTTACACTATATTTTCTTTTCCATTGCTGGTTTTGTTTTTAATCCTATGTTAGACACCTAGACTTGTAATCTGCAAATTGGGTGGATATATATATATATATATATATATCAATCATATATCATATATATATATATATATATATATATATATATATATATATATATATATATATATATATATATATATATATATATATATATATATATATATATGATTGATATATATATCCACCCAATTTGCAGATTTCAAGTTACATATATATATATATGTTTTCTGAGGTTTTCACGGGTGTTTGTATGTAGGTCTTTGGTTATTCGGGTTTTCTCCCGCATGAAATTGGAAGTGTCTTGGCGACGTTTCGATGAAGTCTCATTCATCATCATCAGGCTGGTGTCTTCTGCTTCCTGCTTCTCACATTGCTCCTAGAAGCAGGAAGCAGAAGACACCAGCCTGATGATGATGAATGAGACTTCATCGAAACGTCGCCAAGACACTTCCAATTTCACGTGGCAGAAAACCCGAATAACCAAAGACATACATACATACATACATACATACATACATACATACATACATACATACATATATATATATATATATATATATATATATATATATATATATATATATAAGCTAAATAAATGATAAATACTTATAACTGTGAATCATCAATAAAAGTTGTGGCAAAAATGATGTATCAGGCTAACAGTAGTGCCTTTCTATGGAAGTGATGCAGGGCACTCTGCATTTTCCTGCTAACCCTGTGCTCTTCTGTTCACAAGCCAAAACACTGCTAAAAGATGAGCCATAAAGACGCTATGCAATGAAATACAAAAAAGGGAAACCAGGAATATGGGCTGCATAAACCTTCAGCCAACAGATTTAAATTATTCTGTATGAGGGGAGTCCCACCTCACATGCTGCTTCCATTAACCAGCATCATATCCCTGGTCAATGGGAAACCACTTAGATGCTTCTCTGGAGAACAACACGGTGCCGGAGCTTCTGGAAAGCTAAAGTCAAAACAGACACAGAGAGTTGCCTGCCTGAATTGGCACCAATCTCCCAGCTGCACAACACATGAGGCACCAGTTTGTCTTCTTAACATTAGCAAGGCCAGGAAGGGATTCATTAAAGAACTGAAAGCCACAACTTGGCTTCTAACATCCTTGCATCCCTGTCCAGTTTTATATAGCAAACATTAGATCAGTAGAGAATAAGAATTATGCATAGAAGGGATGCTTCAAGCTGATGAAATGCATCCTATACAGCTATTATCCTTCAGCTTACCCGTGTTCTGTTCAATAAATACATCGCATACTAGCATTTGGAAGACATATTCAGATGCTGTGATTTCGGAACACCTACAAAGATCAGAATGCATCCAGCCAGAAGAGTACTGACACTTTTGAACTTGGATGTTGGAGAAGATTGCTGAGAATATCACGGACAGCCAAGAAAACAAACAAATGGATATTAAAGTTTGTTGTACTTCTTTATATACAAGAATATAGTTGAAGTAAATTTTACAATACCAATATAGATTCTTCTTCAAACAGTTACAGGTAGCAGAGAACAGTTAGTTTCATTTCAGCAGAGTTCAGAGTGGACAAGAGAGCAGAGTGGACTGAGCCACGCCCAGCCTTAAGCTTAAGTTCCAGTTTCGATTCTCTGCACAGACTCAGAAGTGGTTAGCTCCTATTGGCTGACTCAGTTGCTATGCCTATTCATTGGCTAACCATTGGCTAGTCCCTCGGGAGGGACATTGGCTAGTCCCTCGGGAGTAGGGCGGCATATAAGAAAACCAAAATAAATAAATAAATAAATAAATAACCTTGTTTACATGACTCTCCCAGTCATGAATATTCTAACAATGGATCATCAAACAAATCAATCCACAGTTCTCACTCAAGGTACAAATGGCCAGGTTTTGGGGATAGGTTATGGATAGATCATCATGGACCAAATCTATCTATGTGGTTGCTAAGAGTCAATTCTGACTTCATAGCGCATAATTAATCAATCCAAGATTGCTGTAAATTGGGTAGCTACTGAAAGCTGCCTACTGGACTCAAGCTGAAAATTGACCTGAGTGTAGAAAAAAAATGTACATTTCTTTGTAAAACAAAATGCAGAAGACAGTTGAATAATTTGGTAAGAAACAGTTATACTTATGAGTTTTCCTTGTTCGTTATGGGAAGTCTCTAGTAACGGGTACACTTTACCCCTTCTCTAAAACAAATATATTCTCCCTCTACAGAAGGATTATAGAATGACAAAAAAAGGCTCCCTACATGAAAAGAATCAATCCATCTTTTGAAAAAAAAAAAAAAAGCATTTTTCCAAAAGTACTTTTTCTCTTGATTTCATGGTTTCCCTTAACTTAGAGATAACATATTTTTTTGCTATTACGTCTTTATTTCTCTTGACTATCCAAACAAATGGACTTCTGAAAACATGAACATCTCTAAAACTCATTTTCCTACAGAATACAGGCAAATTCTTTATCAAGTGCCTCGATAGCCAAGCTATATACAATTTTAAAGATGAAAAACCAACATGTTAAATTGTACCTAGAAACAACTGCAAATATTTCTGCTCTCCTAGCAGGACTTTATCTTGGTGCCATGCTTCCTTGGCTTCCTTGCTGCCAATCTGTAACAATTCCAACTTCCAAAAGATAGTTGCTGTGTAACAGTGTAATAATTTAGGCAATTAAAATGATGTAATTGTACAAATTTGATCTTTGCTGTTGCTAAAAGTTTAGACACAAATAAAAATCAAGCTGAAATTCCGCACGGTGGATCTGTTCTTTGGGGTAAAATATAATCTTATCCAAAAGAGTCTAAAATTAATATCAAAATTAGGTAGTCTATTTCCATTTTTCTTGACTTTAATTTCAGCATGTTCACCTTCATTTGGCGCTTGTTACTTTAACATGCCTTCTTCAGGAAACTCCAGCGGGAAACAAATGGTAGAACTTAACTCTTCCAAAGAGCCATCTACATAGAGATAATCCGCTCTTTAATTATTATTATTTTATTTTTTTATTTTGTCAACACGTGTACAAGATAACAGGTATGATATAAACATAAACAAAAGCAAAGTATGTATAGGTAAATTTGGACAATAGGACAGAAGGACAGGGACGGTACGCACAATGGTGCGCTTATGCACGCCCCTTACAGACCTCTTAGGAATGGGGTGAGGTCAACTGTAGACAGTCTAAGGTTAAAGTTTTTGGGGTTTGGGGAAGAAACCACAGAGTCAGGTAGTGCATTCCAGGCACTGATTACTCTGTTGCTGAAATTGTATTTTCTGCAGTCGAGTTTCGAGCGGTTTACGTTGAGTTTGAATCTATTGTGTGCTCGTGTATTGTTGCGGTTGAAGCTGAAGTATTCATTGACAGGTAGGACATTGTGGCAGATGATTTTATGAACTACATTTAGATCAGATCGAAGGCGACGTAGCTCTAAGTTGTTTAAGCCTAAAATTTCAAGTCTGGTGGAATATGGAATTCTGTTGCGAGCAGAGGAGTGGAGGACTCTTCTTGTGAAGTATTTCTGGACTCTCTCAATTGTATTAATGTCCGATATGTAGTGCGGGTTCCAGACAGGTGAGCTGTATTCGAGGATTGGTCTGGCAAATGTTTTGTATGCTCTGGTTAGCAGAGTAATATTGCCAGAGAAGAAGCTACGCAAGATTAGGTTGACAACTCTTAGTGCCTTTTTGGCAATGTTGTTACAGTGGGCTCTGGCACTTAGGTCATTAGATATGAGTACTCCAAGGTCTTTAACAGAATGAGGGTCATCTACAAGGTCGTGTCCTCCAACTGGAACAGCAACTCTTTCGCTAAGCAAACTGGTTGCTAAGAGGGGAATTTCATGACTGTCACTCTGCTTTCCGTTTGCCCACTCCCTTTGGAATGCTCACCAAATAATTAGCAAGAAGAGAAATAATGTTTTTTATTTACATTAACTGGAGAAGAGGAGATTACAAGAGAATAAGTAGGCAAAATCTTGTAATTCCTTCCTTTCCAATTTCTCTTCTGTGCAAAGGGGGTGGGGACAGATCAGGCAAAGCACAATGCGTACATTGTAACTTCAAACTGTTACTGAACAAGGCAGTTGGTAAATGAGGACTAACTGTACTCAAAATCCAAAGTAATAAAGACAAGGATTTGCTAAGTTTTCATCCTTATGATCTGGCCCAACAATACACTCCAAGATCCGGTTATCTTGTTCTGCGAGGAAGTTGTGAATTCTCTAGCACTGGAAGTTTTTAAGAAGGGATTGGACAACCATTTGTCTGAAATGGTGTCGGGTTTTCTGCCTGAGCAGGGGGTTGGACTAGAAGACCTCCAAGGTCCCTTCCAACTCTGCTATTCTATTCTATTCTATTCTATTCTATTCTATTCTATTCTATTCTATTCTATTCTATTCTATTCTATTCTTATTATTCTTATTATTCTTATTATTCTTATTATTCCTATTCCTATTCCTATTCCTATTCCTATTCCTATTCCTATTCCTATTCTATTCTATTCTATTCTATTCTATTCTATTCTATTCTATTCCATTCCATTCCATTTTAATCGCTTATACTAAATTACTAACTTTCTAATTGCTTCTACATAAGTTCCCATAAACCTGATCTGATTTGAAGCCAGAGCTTCAGCAAAATCACTGGAAGACAAAGTAAGAATACTTTCAGGAAAATGCTTGAATTGATCAGCTTCCATTTTAAATGGTCATATCATC
Source organism: Diadophis punctatus similis (assembly GCA_023053685.1). Taxonomy (NCBI): domain Eukaryota; kingdom Metazoa; phylum Chordata; class Lepidosauria; order Squamata; family Dipsadidae; genus Diadophis; species Diadophis punctatus. The sequence continues at coordinate 52,995,250 of JALIGW010000006.1, read as the reverse complement.
TACCAGTCTAAAGCAGCCCCTGAAGTGCTATATTTGGGGGCTGCTTTAGTGCTATATTCCCCTGTCCAGCTGGACTAGGCTGGGCTGAGCTGAACTCCAAAGCAAGTGTATTCCATACCACTTATCCAGGGACATTGGGAGAATTCTGAGCAAACTAAGTATCCTTGGGAGTGATGCTGAAGTTTGGAGAAGTCTTGGAGAGTCATTGCTTCAGCAGCACCAACGCAATCCATACACTATCCTATATTGCCTTAGCACTAAACCATAGCAAAATGCACATGTCTGTTTCAGGGGTGGGTTCTGGATCGTTTTGCTGCTGGCTTGCTCAGGGTCGCGCCAGACGCGCGCCCCGCACTCCCGCATCAATCAAAAAATAGCTTCTGTGCATGCACAGAAGCAAAATCCAAGATGGCGGCACCCCACGGACCGGCACCAACACCGACAGAACCGGCTCCGTGACATCATTGCTGGTTTACTAATGGTTCTAAAGAACTGGTTAGAACTGGTAGGAACCCACCTCTGGTCTGTTTACTATGCACTGTGTTCATGTGTACTGTGACATGAAATCTCCGGTATCAAGATGGGTTGTTACAGACTTCTTTCTTCCCATAATTTTATTTAGCTTGTTTAACCATGATAGGGGCACAATTGCAAGAGGTTTGATTGTTCATTTGCTTACTTATTTATTATTTATTTTATTTATTTGGAGGTTCTTCTATGCCGCCCTACTCCCTGAGGACTCAGGGCGGCGTGTAGCTTTTTCTTAATCTGTAGCTTTTTATGACCAACATGTATCAACCTCAATGAAGGAATGCAACAAATTACAATTGATCTTCATGACTACATGCTACATATCAAGTTATTACATCTCTGCTCTCTTGCATATCTTTTATCCTAAAAGGTACTGTAGCATTTAAGGAAAAATGCAAGAATTATAGAAATCCTAACATTAATTTCTCACAGAAGGACAAGTTCAAATGTGATCCATATTTAAATGCATTGGGATGCTTCTATAACTTTCTTTGAAACATGAGAGATAATGAACAAATGATTTTTCATTTGTTTTATTAGTTTTGTTAAATAGTTTTACAAATAATGCCACTTGTTCTGTTTTGTTCATAAAACCTTAAGGTCCAGTTGCCTAAGAAGTTACCATGAGGTTATAACAACTTTATTTACTTGGCCATCCATATCTAAAAGCTCTAATTGAGGCTAAAGTTCAGTTTCAATTTATTGCAGCTGTTGTGTTAAGGACTTGGAAAAAAATTGTTTTAAAGAGGATTCTGCTCTTTAAAAGCCATTTCCTTACACGGGAAGTTGTGGAAGATAGCAAAAGTGGAGGGAGAAAAATGACTCCAGAATTTTACAAGCAATACTAAAAAGCATTTTAGAAATGCTGTATTAACCAACAATTTGCAAAAACTTTTTACTGTCTCAAAAAGTAGTCCATTCCACCAAACTTTTAATATAGAGTGAATTTTTATCCCAGTTCTTGACAGACAGCTGCTGTGCTTCAGGGAACACGTTATCCTTAATAAGATGCACATGCAATGAAAAGCAACATTGGATTTCATTCTGGGAACCATAGAAAAGGAGAAACCTGACCAGTTCCTTTGTTGCTCCTTTTAGGGGTTAGTGGATCAGTATCTACATACTTACTAATTATTAGATATATGAAGGCAGTTGTGCTTCAGTTTAAGAAAATGATGGAATTCTACACATCTAAAGCAGATGTGACATGTCTTCTCAGTGAGGCCACACATTATTTGATGCATCCAGCATCAATTCTTTTCTTATTGGTCTGCATTCATGGAAGTCTTTTCAATTGTTCCCAGGTAGTTGTTTGCATGTTTGGTAGCTTTTTCAATCATTTTTCCTAGGAACTACCTAGATGACGAGCTCAAAAACAATTTGTAGAGCAAAGCAATATGCATTTTGCACTTAGAAGGAGGGGAGGACCCAGGTGGCAACTTCAAAAGGGCTCTTTGCGTGAACTTTCATTCAAATGAAATTGCTTTCTGAAGCTTAGCACAATTTGACTAACTATGGATATTTAGCTATGGTGAATTTATCCTCTGCAAATCAAATTTGCTGCAATTGGACTGATTTGGTTCTTCGTGATAAAATTGTGAATTTTATATCATGCAGGTAAAATCAGCCTATAAATGAATAACAAACATGTTGCTATAACATGCATTTATGGCTTAAAAGCTGGGATTTCATACGGATTACTCTGTGCTGGCTGACAAACTTCTAATGCACTAAATTGTTGTGAAAAAAATGAGAGAGGCTTCCCAGATCTTTTATTTATCATTGCAAGCATCTGCAGTTTCAATATATTGGAAAGCCTTTTTCTATAGGTTTTATTTTATATATTTATTACATTTTTATGCTGCCCTTCTCACTAACAGTTTTAAATAAATTGGGAGAAAGTCTCCTACCAGGTTTATGACACTGATTCTCCCTTTTCAACTGTGAAGCCTCTGCTCTGCTCTTTGAAGAGAACATTAAAAAAATTCCTTTATATATATATATATATATATATATATATATATTTTAAAAAATTACAAAAGTCCCAGAGCTGCCTTTGCATAAAGCATAGATTTACCACTAAGTTTATATTCAAGACTGATTTAAATAGAGATTTAATATATCGCCCCTACTTGGAGGCTATTAGGTGTTCCAGAAAAACCACTTTGTGCAATCAAGCTCAGAACCATGGTGTTCTAAAAATGCAGTGTCAGTCAAAAAGGGAAAATATTATCATACTAAACTTTTGATTGTTTTGCAGGAATGCTGGTTTGAATTACAGTACAACAATATCCAATCAAAGATCATCTTAAGCTAATGCATTTTGTACATGGCTCAGTCTTGAAGCTGGTCCTTATTACAGTAGAGATAATAAAATATGGTACATATGGTATTTCTCTACCCCCTTTTCATGTTAGCATATTAAAATGTAGAAAATTAAAGGAGATCTATATGACCTGGGCTAATGGAGAAGAGGGGGAACAGGAAAACAAAAGAGATACCAACCAATTAATCAATGATTTGGCAACCTCTTCTTATAGCGCAGTGTTTCCCAACCTTGGCAACTGGAAGATGTCTGGACTTCAACTCCCAGAATTCCCCAGCCAGCGAATGCTGGCTGGGGAATTCTGGGATTTGAAGTCCAGACATCTTCCAGTTGCCAAGGTTGGGAAACACTGTTATAGCGTATTTGTAAGAACAATTACAATTACAAACACTTCTAAGAACAATTACCAGTGTTACAGCAATTTTAATTGCTCACTGGTTATTAAGCACTTTACCCCATTAGATAGTAGCAGTTAGCCATCCCTAGTTGACTTTAAAAGCTAATTAGGTTTGAACAGCACCAGGAAATTCCAAGCCTGTATGCTAGACTAGAAGACAATATCAACCATTTGTGCGCTGTCCCATAGTTGTCAAGAAAGTGGCATGAATATGTCCATGAAGAGATCAGCTATCAAACTTGATTCATAGGAGATTTTATCTTAGAAAGCCTCATCTAGCTATTTTCTGAAAATGCTTCTATCTCAGTTTTAATGGCAACCTCTAATGTGGGGAATCTTGATATGCAAATGGTCCAAAAACCCCATTAACTATAAAAGCATTTTAGTTGGATTTACATTCTCTCCCTCGCAACTTTCTTAGAACCTTGCAATTTGAGTGGTTTTTTAAAAATAATTATAAAAAAAATAAATTAGGAAAACTTCAAGCTATAAAGCAAACAAAGAACTGAATCATTTGGCAGAAGATTTTTATACTGTTATTCCATGCTGTGTTTCCATGTCATCTATCCTTCTAGAATTAACTTTTTCATTCTCAGCAATTTTGTATTTCGATTAATCCTTTTGAAAAAAATCCTGATTTTAAATAATAACTTTAAATAATAATTAAAAAATAAATAATTCCATAGCAACAGGTTTGGTGTACCACAATTCCTAGAGATTGAAATATATCCTCACCAAAAAACAAACAAAAAATGGTTGATTTTTTAAAAAAATATAAATATTCTTTATGGATTGATACACCTTAAAGTAGGCAGAACCTTTTTAACATGCTGTTTTGTCACAAGACAAATATCTTTATACTTGGAAAGCCTGATTACTACAATAATTAGAATGCAGTTCCACTCAATTATAAAGCTAGAAATGAAAAAAGGTTTTAAACAGCATTCATAAATGTGTACATGACATTTCATTAAGTTTCATTAAACGATTACCATGTTTCAGTACAATCATCCATAAAAAGTTATGCTTGTATACAAGAAGTTCATTAGTCACAAATAGCATCAGGACTTCCATCTACTCGACAATTTGAACCATAAGTCAATCTCTCAGGGATTGAAAAGCAAATCTATTGGCAAAAAGAATGGCAAAATGAATCCATTAACATTTTAAAGCTATCAATTTCTTCATAGGACATATGGAATTCAGGGGTGGGCTCCTCCCAGTTCGGACCGGATCGCCCAAACCAGTAGTGACCCACTCATGACATTACTGTCGGTGCCGTTCCATGTGCGCCGCCATTTTTTTTATTTCTTGTGAATTTTTCCCCTTCCGCGGCTTGAAAAAGGGCCCATCTGCCCGCCACCTGCGGGTGAATGCTGTCCTTTATTTCTTCGCCCGAAGCACAGCCATGAGCTCCTCAGCTGTGTTTCAGACCATTTCCTGCTTCTGAGCATGCGCGGAAGCCAAATTGCGGAGCAAGCACGCGCATGCGAAACATCGTGATGCGAACCAGTGGCGAAGGTAAGTGGAACCCACCCCTGATGTAATTCAAAAGAATAGAGACACTAACAAATATTAAAGCTTCTGTCCAAGTTAAATTAATATGTAGAAAAATTCTTAGCAGAATATAAGACAATTTTAGGATGTTGCAAAATTCTATGTTTGAGAGAAGCATTCTTCTCACTGTGTCTCCAAGAACATGATTTAGTTATTCCTTCTTTTTTTTTACAAACACAATGGGGTTTAATAAATTGAAATATTACTGTTGTGGGCTAAGCTTTATTGAAATTTTTCAAGAGATATTCCCCCACTGTTCAGACAAAAAGAGATTTCTTATTCCATTCAGTATTTCAAATGTTCATGTCAAATTGGTTTAACAACAAAAAATATTTTAAAAACTAATTGTATAATTTTTAGTTTTAAAAGTCTTGTTAATTATAATAGGAGTCTATGACTAATTTTATTAATTTATCACTGAAGCTGAAAGTGCCAATAGTCCAAATTAAGATATCAGTAGATGTTAGCAATTGTAGTTTTAACCATTGGGCGTGAAAAGACAAGTGATATTTTATCCTTTAATATAAAATATGATGAAATTTATCATTATCATTATCAAAAAATTTAAAGTCTGAATTAACCCAGAACATTGATTATCATCAAACTGCAGTTTTCAACAAAACGTATCAGAATTTTCAAATATATATAATAGTGTGACATATCTAATGTCATATATATTTTAACCCAAAGCCGTCCAACTAAATAAAGATACTATATGTGAATATCCCAAAAGTGCCTAGAAAGAAGAATTTATACCACATGATGTCATCTATCATTTAGAAATAATCAAAAGTGTAATTCAAATTTGGAAACCCACCCTTTTTTAAAATTGACAACTGCATAGTTTTTCAAGAATATCCGTGAAAATGAATAATTGCACAGAAATTAATGGACAATGTACTGACTTTTCGAAACTGTTTTTACAGGGATTCAATACAAAAACCTTCTGACAGAACTTTTTCTACCCAAGCTTTAAAGGTTCCTACCTATGAATATCCACAGAAACGTCTTTCTATAACTAATTCATAATATGGAAAAGTGTCATGAATGAAGGCAATGGAAATCTTTGTCTATCTTGGCATCATTGTCACATTAGACTAATTAACTAAATATTTCACAACTCACTCAAATAAATTAATAAATTGTATCAAAACTGGAGTAAAAAAGGGTGAAGTACAGAAATAAAAAAAATATCATATATATAATACTAAATTTATATTTCTGTGAATTGTGAGGAAAATTACAGATATGATCTAGTTTAAAAGCACAATGTAATAGTTCCAAATGCTTATTAAAAATTGCAGCAGGAAGTGGAGATTCTTGTTTAACCTTTTCCTTAAACACAACATGTTTTTTTTAAAAAAGCTTTTTAAACCAAAAAAATAGCCATTATTCCTCACTATAGATTTGGGGACAAATGCAAATCTCGCTCCATTTTATAAAATCTTTTGAGAAGCCCAAATATAGCGCTCGTTTGTCTTGTACCCACCTTTTGGGTACGACCTTTGACATATTCACTTATGTCAACTTGGAGCAGGGGACAACTGACCATTCTTTGGCAAAAGTCTTCCAGAGTCATACGGAACCACAATTTAAGGGGCCCTACAAATGAGTATTGATAATCAAACTATACAATCCGGATCATCATTAAAAGAAATGTCTCTTCTGATCCAAACTCAGCTTTCTTGGCAGACTCATGAAAATGGAAGGGATCTCAACTTCACTTTCACCTATAGCCTGGTAATATCCCATCCAAAATACTAACCAGCTGTGCCTAGTTTCTGAACACAGACAATATTATCCTGGTACAAGTGACTAGCAACAAATCACTTATATATTTCAGAAAGTATATTGAAAAGCAGATCAATGAAAAATAGAGATTTTGCTAGTAGGATGGATCATTCTTTAGACATCTGCCACTAGCAACCCTAAGGTGGGATAAGCTAAATTCTTATTTCCTGGCCGAAGGCGAAGATGTTGAAGGTATTCTTTTCCTTACTTGATTGCCAGTTTGCATCCAGAGAACTGTTAGCACAAAGATTAAGTCCGCAGCTGTGGAAACTTCTGCCTGGTCTTTTACATGTCTGTTCTGTTTGTTATCCAAATCCCTCGCTGCCGGCCTCAAGCTGTTGTTGCGGCGGCTGCTGCTGCTGCTACAATACAGAGTAGCATCTACTCCTTGGCAGGATGGAGAAAGAACCGGAGGAGAGAGGTGCAGCCAAAGATATCTAAAGCCCAATGTTAACACATCTTGCATACCTATTCATTTATTCAGAAAGGTCTATAGAAAGATGAGAAAAAGAAACATATAGGATGTTTCCCCTACACCAGGGGTGGGTTCCTACTGGTGCGGTCTTAGCAATAGCACTTAGACTTATATACCGCTTCATAGTGCTTTACAGCCCTCTCTAAGCAGTTTACAGAGTTCAGCATATTGCCCCCAACAATCTGGGTCCTCATTTTACCCACCTCGGAAGGATGGAAGGCTGAGTCAACCTTGAGCCGGTGAGATTTGAACAGTTGAACTGCTGAACTAGCAGTAGCCTGCAGTGCTGCATTTAACCACTGCACCAACTTGGCTCTCTTGCCTGTTCGTCGCCACAGAACCAAAGAAGCAGTTGGCGTTCGCGGTGCGGGGCTTCCCCCGCCTGCTTTCCCCGGCCGCCGGGATGTCGCCATTTGTGTTCTTTTGCACTCTGCACAAGCAGAACGCTTTGCGCATGCGCAGAGGGCAAAAGAACGCAAATGGCGGCATTCTGGCGGCCGGGGAAAGCGGGTGGGGGAAGCCCCACGCTGCGAATGCCACCGGCTTCTTCGGTTCTGCGGCGACGAACAGGCAAGACCGCACCGGTAGGAACCCACCACCTGCCCTACACACACGCACACTACAACAGATATAGCCTTTCTCACAATTGCTGTCACTGTTGGGAGCTATAATTCAGGAGTATTCAAAACGCAAATGGTTTGTCATGGCTATTATAGGCTGTTCTAATAGTCGGAAAAGAGAACTAGAGAGCCTTTAGGCTGTGAAGCTTTATGTATGATATACTGATATCTATTTTTAATTAAATTCTTTTTGTTGTTATTATTCCAATAAAACAAATACCAAATACCATTGTTTGAGTTCAAATCCACTCCTGGAGGACACCAATTGCATATTTAAATACATTGCTAAAAGAAGAATGTATGGACGGCTCTCCATTAAGTGAGTCACTTTGCATTTGTGTAACACTAAACTAGGGGGGCGTGATGACTCAGCGGGTTAAAGATACCAAGCTTGTCAGCTGGAAAGCTGACAGGCCAGGTTAGAGACCCAAGCACTGTATGATGGGACGAGCTCTCATTCCTGTCTCAGCTCTTGCCTACCTAGCAGTTCGAAAGTATGCAAATGTGAGGAGATAAATAGGTACCACTTTGATGGGAATGTAGCAGCGTTCTGTGTAGTCATATAGTCATGCTGGCCACACGAACAAAGAAATGTCTTCAGACAATGCTGGCTCCCTTGACTAAGAAACAGAGATGAGCACTGCCCCCTAGAGTTGGACCTGACTAAGATAAATGTTTATCTAAAACCGTGGATTTTGCATGTTTCCTATGTCATTGTACAGTGCAGTAGAGAACAGAGATTTATTTATTTATTTAATAGATTTGTATGCCGCCCAACTCCCGAGGGACTCTGGGCGGCTCACAACATGTCCAAATCCATTACAGTAAAACATATAACAATTAAAAGATATATAAAAATTAAAAAGAAATCTCCAACATTCATAACTAAAGGGGGGAGAGAGAGTGAATTCAACCTCAGATAGACAAATAATCTATAGCAGGGGTCCCCAACCCCCCCCCCCCCGGTCCATGGACCAGCATCAGTCTGCGGCATGCAAGAAATTGGGCCATGCAAACAAGTGAAGTGGGATGCAAACAGCACACTCTTTCCACGGACCTGCTCCCTGATGCCCAAAAGGGGCCGCTGATGTGTAATTAGATTGTTGGGGGCAATATGCTGAACTCTGTAAACCGCTTAGAGAGGGCTGTAAAGCACTATGAAGCGGTATATAAGTCTAAGTGCTATTGCTATTGCTATTTTCACTTCCAAATATTTTAAGGGAGTGAAAGGAATTGGCTTAAATGAACTGAACAACAGTCTGAGCTAAAATACTTCATATTCCCTCTTACTCTGAGTATAAAGGTCTTTTATTTATAATCCTATTTAAACACAAATTTTCTAAACATGGTTCAGACATGGTCAGAGGAAATTCACTAAGTTTGATACATGTTCTCTTTTGACCTTTCCCAGGTCTAATGATTTTTGTTTTATGTTTATGGGTAGCATTGGGAATGCTGTTCTATAGTTCTTTGCATGCCTCTTTGCACTTAGACATATCTCAAAATATCTATTGTCACATGCATGTAAAGAATGCATAAAGTTGGTTTCTGTGGAAGAAATGGCAAATTGAAGAGGGTTCCACAAAAAGCCAAGCCAACAACGATAGCAAAATGAAGAGCTGGTGAGACCGGCTCGTTGAAGCCACTTTGGGCAAGGAAAGGGCTTGAGATTACCCATAAATACTCCAAGCAGTTACTATTTGTAAGGAGATTACAAGTTAGCAGACTCCAGCAGGTTTACAGCTTTAGGAGATGAAATAACCCTCTTATTCAAAGTGTGCTTAGCATCTTTGAAAGGCATACTTATTTTTCTAATCACTTTTAGACATTGCTTGTTAACTGCTTTTCAGTTATTACAAACTTTGGATTGACAAGTTTGACAGTGCCAAATAAGTTTTCTTCAATCCTTCGTGAAATAGTTTTAATTACAAGTTAGAGCATTTAAACGATTTGGTGGGTGAAGAATAAGCAGCAAAAAGGTGATTATAATTTTGATTTTAAAAAGTTACCAATTATAATTAATTAGTTATAAGAATCCTTCCCAATGGAAAATATTTTATTTTGAATTCTTAAAAAAATATAGGATGGAATCTGAAGGAACGAACTAGAAAACACTAAAGATTACAATTACAGGAAAAGAACACTTATATTTGACTAACTAATACAGAATGGAGCAAAGTATTTTAACATTTCACATATTGAAGGATATTCTTGAACAATGGACCCAGAAGTTAATTGTAACCTTGTGTCTATTGATAAACTGTTATACTATGGAAATGGGACAAGTTTTACTGGACAAGACTGAGACTGCTCTGAAAGTGGAATTAAAATTGACAAGCCACAAAAATGATATGGGGAAAAATGCTACACTGGACATACAAAATAAACTGGCTAATATATTAATCATTAAGAAGGATATATAAAGCAAGAGAGCTACCTAGATGATCTTCCTATATGGATTTTCAAAAGTGAATTGTTCAATCTTTGAAGAATTTTGTGAGAACAATGTAATCAAGTTTAAGGACATTATTTGAAGGAAATAAATAATGTGTTTCAGGCCATTTCCTGCTTCTGAGCATGCGCAGAAGCCAAATCGCGCGAGGGGACACACGCGAGCGGAGCAAGCACATGCGCACGAAACGTCGTGATGCGAACCAGTGGTGAAGGTAAGTGGAACCCACCCCTGATGTAATTCAAAAGAATAGAGACACTAACAAATATTAAAGCTTCTGTCCAAGTTAAATTAATATGTAGAAATTTTTTTAGCAGAATATAAGACAATTTTAGGATGTTGCAAAATTGTATGTTTGAGAGAAGCATTCTTCTAAATGTGTCTCCAAGAACATGATTTGCTTATTCCTTCTTCTTTTTTTACAAACACAATGGGGTTTAATAAATTGAAATATTACTGTTGTGGGCTGAGATTTATTGAAATTTTTCACAGAGATATTCCCCCACTGTTCAGACAAAAAGAGATTTCTTATTCTATTCAGTATTTAAAATGTGCATGTCAAATTGGTTTAACAACAAAAAATATTTTAAAAACTAATTGTATGATTTTTAGTTTTAAAAGTCTTGTTAATTATAATAGGAGTCTATGACTAATTTTATTAATTTATCTCTGAAGCTGAAAGTGCCAATAGTCCAAATTAAGATATCAGTAGATGTTAGCAATTGTAGTTATAACCATTGGGCGTGAAAAGACAAGTGACATTTTATCCTTTAATATAAAATATGATGAAATTTATCATTATCATTATCAAAAAATTTAAAGTCTGAATTAACCCAGAACATTGATGATCATCAAACTGCAGATTTTCAAAAGTGAATTGTTCAATCTTTGAAGAATTTTGTGAGAACAATGTAATCAAGTTTAAGGACATTATTTGAAGGAAATAAAGACCAAGATTATTAAAAGTAAAAGGAAGGAATATAAAGTTGGTTTATTTGATTAGGTTTAAAATAGATATGTTGTTATCTTGAATAATGAACTTAATGAACTATTCCTGTTCAGAATGAAATAATGAGGTTTTTAACAATTTGTTTATAGATAAGAGATGGCTACAGAAAATCCAAGAATAGATCATTTCTTGGATTTTAAGAAAATTTTAGTAAAATTGTTTATACTTGTGATGAAGGTGGAAGTCATTTCTTTATTTTTCCTTGCTATATTCATTTTTTTTGTCTTTTATTATTACTATTTTTCTTTTCTATTTGCTTTTTCCAGTTTGTATTAGTATATATTTAATCTATTAATTTATGTATTAGTATATTTTTAATCTATTAATTTTAATTTTAATAGTAATTTAATAGTAATTTTTGATAAAATTACTATTAAAAAAGAATGCATAAAGTTAGGGAAGAGCCAAGTGTAACAGCTGCTAAAAGAAATGGGGGTCAAATTGTGAAAAAGTAAGTAAGTTCATTGCATATTCTTTCCAATATGAAAAAAAAAAAGATCTATTCATGAAGATCATGAGCAGAATGGAGATGCAAAAGAAATCTGCACATATTCTAGGCTAATGAGGTCTTTAATTTTTTTTAAATTCCACATAGGTAAATAATATTACCTTTTAGCTCTGTATTAAAAAATACTTAACTGTATACTTAAAACTTTGAAATAATACAGTTACTAAAATGTCAAGATTAGTTGCAGAAATATGTTCAGTAGAAAATTTCTATATGTCACTAACTGGGATGCAAAATGAACCCACATATCCAAAATATGAGTACAAAGTATGAGAGATAACAGAATGCTCTGTATATACAGTCCATTCCTTGTGGTTTTATAATAGCGTTTTAAACCAAGTATGAAATGTTTTATAGACAAATCAATTCATCTCAGTAAATGCTGACTTTTCTTCTGTGCACGTATTCATTTTTAACATGTAGACCAGAATTATGCCAACCGCATTTTTATTAACATATAAGGAAATCAAGTCTGGATCTTGGTAATGCCAATTAAAACTATACTATTTATAGTTTCTTTTGTGTCTAAACAACATTTAATGGCCCACACTTTTTTCCCAACTTCAGTTCTCTCATTTTAAAAAGAGAGATGTATCCTATACAGATAAAATATTTTATTTCAGTCTTTGACAGTAAGAAACATTACATTGAATACACGTACAGTTATTTATATATTTCAACTATAAAACTAAAATCTGGTGTGGTGGGTTGGGTTGGGTTGAAGACCGCACGATTACTCCAAATTCATACAATCTATTCTAAGCCTTATTCTCTGGCTTGCAATGCTAAAGGCAATGGTCCCAAACTTTCCTTCATTAGGCCAAACCACTTACCGTGTTTCCCCGAAAATTAGACCCTGTCTTATATTTTTTTGAACCCTGAAATAAGTGCTTGGCCTTTAAGTGCACTCAAAATAAGCCGGTTGGGCTTATTATCAGGGGGTGTCTTATTTTGGGGAAAACGGGGTATCAAAATGTCCCTGTGAAGATTAGGAAATATGTTGTTATCCAAAAATAAAAACTTTTATTTAATTTTGGGTAATTAGATTGGGTAATTTTGCCCAGATTTGGGAAGTATTGCCTTTAGTCACTATAAATCACCGCCATCCACAAACATTCATGTCATTGCCATAAAGATCAAGGATTAAAAAAATGAATAGAAGGAAAGCGAGAGAAAAGAAAGCTTTGATATTTTTCAAACCATTTCTTGTATCCCTCAAAACAAATTCCAATAGTCTAAACAACTTAAGAACTACTAATCTAATAATGGTTTCTTTTAAACAAAATGGTTATGTACTAATTAACTGGAATTCGTGTAACCATTATTTTTAAATGCAGCAGATTTCATGCTCTGACACTACAAATTTCATTTCAGCAGCTCTTTTTTTTTTAAATAAATAAAAAGATTCAGTAACAGCCATCACTGATACTGCTGGTCCTGCAGTCTTAAATATATGAGCCATTGCTGGAAGAACCAAAAACTAATGTTTTCCTTTTAGTACTGAATCTAGAAAGTTATATAGGAGAAAGGGATCCATTCCAGTCCAATTTTTTTCTGCCATAGATTCATCTCTCTACCTTTCAATCACAATATGCAGAAGTCATTAACAGCACAAAAGAAATGAGTTCTGATTCACTGGTGCACATTTCTTTCCTTTCCCCACATGCTTTTACTTCTATCTGGTGATAAAAATCTGCTCTGTAATTCTTCAAAAGTTCTCTTCTATTGAGAAAGAGGCTTCTGTTTTTCTACTTTATTCACGGGACGCTTGAAAATTTCTCTCAAATTTCTCTAGGCATTTTTCAGTTGACTTTACTACTTTGGAGAGGAGTGCTGCTCCCTATATTCTTATTTTTTGCTACACATCCTTCCATTGCTAGATATAACAAGCAAGCAGCAGCAGCAGCAGCAATGAGTAATGGAAAAATTACAATCATTTCAGAGGTGGGTTCCTGCCGGAGCTGCCCAGTACGCAGCTCCGGTAAGGAGTGGTGCATTTCGCAACCGCTCTGGAGCCCTCTCTGCCGGTCCACCCGGTGCGTTGCCATTTTTTTCCATCATTTTTTGGTGATTTTCGGGCAATTTTTCTTCTGCGCATGCACGGAAGCAAAATCACGCCGAAATCTCGTGAGGGGACGTGCACGCGTGCGCGATTTTGGTGAGGTTTTGCCTCTGTGCATGCACGGAAGCAAAATCACGCTGAAATCTCACGCGCGCGTCCCCTCTTGAGATTTCGGTGCAATTTTGCTTCCACACATGTGCTGAAGCAAAATCGCGTGAGGGGGCGTGCGCGTGTAGCGAGCACGTGCGCCCCCGAAGTGTGGAGATCCGCGTGCATGGCTCCGGCAGCGAGGTAAGTGAGCAATCTGCCCCTGAATCATTTATCTGTTTAGTTGCATACCATTTACCTATAGATGAGGTATTTTCATGAACAATAACTGTTCATAAATAACTGTTCATAAACTGTTAATAACAATGACTATTTATGAACAATAACTCAGCTACATAATTTAAACAATCAAATTCTCTCAAAAAGCACATTTCTCTACAACCCTTCTGATGGACTAGATGGTTTTGTTCTGTCTTACCTTTATCTAAAGAAATATAATTCCTAAGAATTAAATCCAGCCGCAGTTATACTTGAAATATCTCTTGATAATGGTAGGTCACATTTTTCACTTTCCCATATTTTTATGCCTATTTGTTTATCTTCACTCCAATATAAAATTCTATGTTTTTTTTAAAAAAAATTATTATTCAGATGCAGAACTCTTGTCATCTCTCCGGAGCACAAAGTTTTCAAGTACTGTTACAGAACTTGGTCAAGTTGTGCAAAACATAACTTAATACTGGATATTTTTCATGGAACTTTTAACACTTGGTGTGTGCACACAACAAAAACACAAGCACATACGCAGCAATATGGACAATGGGAGCAAACAGGCATAAAAATAAGTCATTTGCTATGTTGCTTTCTCTCTGAACTGCAAACTCTAAAACAGAATTTGGAAAGTTTTGGATGAGATGCATCCTGTGAATACTCCGCAACTGGCCCATAGTATTTTGGCAGAGGTCTTTCCTCTCCATTCTACAGTCTATCAACCAGAAATGACTCCGAATAAGAGGAATTAATGAGCAATGGTTCCTTGTCACATCCCACATGGACCATTCTATTCCCTTCAGAAGGAAGTAGGATGAAGCATTCCCCTGTACAGGAAAATATGCTTCGTGGAAGAAGAGGAAGGGGAATAATCATTTGCCTTTTTCTGGGCAGGAGAAAGTACAGAGCAATTAGTCCTTTTCTCTTAGTGCACAGAGAAAGTCCACTGTATCTGAATGGAAACAGTTGACAAGATAATTAGCGCTGAGTACATTGTGTACAGAACATACTGTACAAAAGATGGTGTTCAACATGCCCAGAAGGTTTATAATCTTTACCACATAGACATCAGAAATTAGAAAAAGTCCACTGCTTACTAGGAAGCAAAGACTGACATATTAGAGAAGATTGCAGGGAGATGCAGGGTTCCAGTTAACTAAGAACTTCTAAGTGTTGCTTGATATTAGAAGACAAAACAGAAGAGACAGATTTACTAATGAATAAAATTTCCACTTTGAACATGGTTGTGCACCGGATGTTATTAGATGCTATTAGTCTAGATCAGTGATGGCTAACCTTTCAGGTGCCGAGTGCCCAAAGCGTGCGCACGAAACCCCAAAATGCAATGTGAACACACACACCCCACACATGTGTGCGTGTCCCCCATACATGCACTCCCCGTGCATGCGTGTGCATCCTCTGTGCATGCACTCTGCCTTCCCTCACTCATTTTTGGCTTCCAGGTTGGTGCAGGCGGCCTTCCAGGCCCAAAATGGGGCACCGGGGAGAGCGCATGTGCATGCCCCCCCAATGCAATGTGAGCACCCTGTGCATGCGCCCCACACATGTGTGGCAGAGACATGTGTGGGACACGTGGCCCACACTGGCCAGTGGGAGGCACGCGCGCATGTGCGGTGGTGCTGGGCTGGGGCGATGGCTGGTATGCCCACAGAGAGGGCTCTGTGTGCCACCTGTGGCACGCGTGTCATAGGTTCACCATCACGGGTCTAGATGGACCATGGTCTAAGATGAGCTGACTAAGACAACTTATTTTGCTAACTATAGCAGTGTTTGCTTCAACTTCGTAGGGCAGCATGGTATAAGACATGGTTTTGTGATGGGAGAAGGAAAGGGGGGGAAGCCATCATCATGTCTATGAATATTCTCAGTCATCCCAGTCATGGTTGTCCCAAAGGTGCTTTTTTCAAAAGGCAACTGGACTTTCTTTGATTTGCTTGAACGTGTTTTACTTCTCATCCAAGAAGCTTCTTCGGTTCAGTTCAGTTCAACTTCTGTTCAGCTGAAGAAGGTTCTTGGGTGAGAAGCAAAACATCTTCAAGCAAAAGAAGGAAATTCCAGTTACCTTTTGAAAAAGCACCTTTGGGAAAGCCACCATCATTTATCTAGCAAACAAATAAGTTCCTTTTTCATTGCAGGGAAATTAAACCCAGGTTTTCATAAAAACCACGCCTATACAATATAAATGGGTTATAGTTTTTCATAATAATGCAAGTTGTGAGGAAACCACTACAATATTTTCTGTTATCTTTTTTTACAGCCTATCAAATTAAAGATTACAGAACAAATAAAGGACAGTAAAACTCAGAGGACAGTCATTCTACTGATTGCTGTTTTGAATTGTAAATTATTCTACTCTAATTTCTAGCAATCCTTTAGTCACACAATGAGGGGGAAAAATCCTGACTCTTGATACTTTATCACCACTATAAATCTTCCGGTTAATGCTACCTATATTCAAAATGAATATTCAAAATGAAGAATTCTGCATTTCCTTGCTTGAGGACTTTATGCTGTTTACCTTGTTAATGGGAACCGCAGTGTGTGTGTGTGTGTGTGTGTGTGTGTGTGTGTGTGTGTGTGTGTGTGTGTGTGCGTGTAAACCTAGAGGTTAAGCTGATGCCTTACAGGCAGGCGGCCCAGGTTCAAATCCCAGTAAGGGTATGGCTATCTGATGAGAGCTAAATAGCTTGAAATAGATCTATAATAGTCTCCCTTCATTTTCATTTATCAGCGAAAAAATGTTACACACACACACACACACACACACACACACACACACACATGATAGCTTCCTATTAAAACAGACATCAGTTAGTCTATCTTTGCAGGAAGTCAAGGGATGTCTTTTCATTTAGTGAATGGATTTGAGATCAACTGACTGGGAAATGGTCCAAAAATGAAGCAGTTGATGGATGCAATACCTCTTCCAGAGAAATACACTGGGAAATGTTTGCTTCCCAACAGACTTTAACATACATCTAAGAATCTATTATTTAGACTTTTTAATTTTTTTTAAAAAAATGAAGATCTTATCAGTCACATATCCCATATCAACTTCTGAAAGATGTGTATTAAGAACAGAATTGGTACCTTTGGAGCAGTGACTGATTCTAGGCTATTTGGCTGTCACTGTGTTTTTGGTTGTTCAGAAAACTTGTGACTCAATACTGTCAATCATGCAGGATTTCCACTCTTTCAAAATAAAGAAAAAGAGGCATAAGAGAACTTTTTGCAGCCTATGGAATCAGTATATTCTTCGGATCAAGATAATTAAGGATGCAATGGTTTTAACCAACTTCTGAGAAGCCCAAATGAAGAAGAAAAGAAGGGAGAAAAAGAAGGCAGAAGGGAAAAGACCCTTTGTGCATATTTTGTGATCTTGAAGCAACCTTCTACAGTTATTCACCTATATAAGATTTGGAATTATTCTTAAAGCATTTTTGCCCCTATCAGTTTTCTGTCCACCGTACTTAATAAGTTATCCAGTTACCATTTTCTGCTTTCTCATCTCAGAGGCACTAAACTATAAGTAAAGAAAAGAACAATGTAAAATAGTGCAAGATTTCTCAAAACTTTTTTTTAAGTAGATGCAGGGGAATGAGGGATTTTGAACTCAGACTGCACCAAGCTGAAGAAAATGTAATTTAACCTGCTTTAAAAAAAACTACCTTAAAATCTATTAAAGCTATTTAACACAGTGTTGGACCATAAGGAAAAGAACTTCTATGGCTCTCCATAGTTTCGGGCTACAAGACCTATTAGCACAGTTACCACCAAAGTTCATATCTTCAGGACATCTTCTGCATTAAAGAAACAGCAGAAATGATTGAGATATCATGAAGATTAATGACTTCCTTCTTCCATAAAGTCAGTGGATCACAGCTGATATTTTATGCTATTTTAAAGGTCTTGCCTCTAAAGTGCCACAAGTCTCTTTGTTGAAAGAGATGAATATGGCTACCCTATGAAAAATGACATTTTGCATACTTTTATTTCTATAATCAGTCTAGCAACAGAAGAAAAGCAATAGAAAACGCTTTTCTCCTCTTTCTCATTTTTACAGCTGCTTCTAAGTTTTTGCGGGGAGATCTGGCCACAGGTCTCTGGAGTTCCATCTGTTCTATTGCTAAAATTCTGGTTAGGAACTAGCATTACTGGAAGAGATTGAAAAAGTTCCATCTCACTCCATTTAACATTTCCTCATGGGAAGGGAGGAATGTCCTACTCCTTGGGGGAATAAGGTTTACTGGTCTCTAATTTTAAATTTACTACTTCCACACTCATCCATAATGGGAATAGCATATCAGGTATTCTGACACCCACCCGTCGTCCCCCAGTTTAAAAACTGCATTGAAAAGTCCTGGCTGTGACGATCCCAGAGCTAACCTGCTGTTCCACATTGTGGTTTCATTTGAAATATTGCAATTTTTTGCACTTTTTAAAAAATCTTGGTGCATTTATGGTACAAAGCAAACAAACAAACAAACAAACAGGGAAACACCAAAAAAC
The DNA here is from genome assembly GCA_023053685.1 of Diadophis punctatus similis. Classification (NCBI taxonomy): domain Eukaryota; kingdom Metazoa; phylum Chordata; class Lepidosauria; order Squamata; family Dipsadidae; genus Diadophis; species Diadophis punctatus. The sequence goes on along the minus strand of JALIGW010000006.1, from coordinate 52,976,674 downwards.
AACCCTTTGGTGGTCCTAATAGTAATACAATCGCCATTGTCAATTACTGCTGAAACAATGTGCCCACAGAGTACTAAAAACTTGAGTCTTCAACCTTCCTTTCATGCTGCCTTTATTATTACTGCCCAAGAAGTATCTCAGAACTAAACCTCTTTAGCCTATCTCCAAATGGCACGGAGATACAAATCTGAAATCACCAAATTAGCTTCTTGGGGAATTTATACATATCCGAGGCTATTGATGGTTCAGCTGCAAGAAGAAGAAGAGGAAGGAAGGACACCATTACTTTGAAGGGACCCTGGATGAGGTACCCCTATCTTCCTGGTCTAACCTTCCCTTCTTGCTTGCCACCTCTCCACGATTAACCATCCAGCTGCGATTCATCGCCCGAACCCCCAAAGCGCGGAGCCCTGGATCCGCGTCCTCGCGGGACCCGTCTGGAAAGAAGCAAGAGGAAACGAAAGAAGCCCAAGGGCGAACGCGGATGCACCTTACCTCGCCTTGTCGGTGATAATGCTTGAGGCCTTTCCCTCCCTGGCCGAAGAGTTTGCCTTTCTTGCCGCTGCCCAGAGGGAGTCCTTGGTGGAAGGGGGCCGACCTGTTGGCCGCCTGGGTCGGCGTCTCGCCCATGAGGGTGGCCTTGATCGCGTTCGCCTTGGTGCCGTCGAGCTGGGAACCCTCCACCACCAAGAGCGCGGCTAGGAAGAGGAGAGGGCGGGAGGAGAACTTAGTCCAGCTCTGCATGGTCGTCTCGACCCTCTTCCTAGACGTTCTTCCTTCCCGGGGCTGGGCGGTGCAGTTGCTGCAAAAAAGCCCCCCAAAACCCCTCCGGCCGTCGGAGCAGCGCGCGCAAAGGAGAAGAGCTCCCAGTCAAGGTCTCCGGGGAGGCATGATGGGGCGCCCCCCCCTTCCTTCCTTCTCAGCAGGAGAGCCAGTCGCGGAGGAAGGGAAGGAGACGGAGACCTGGTCCCGGGCGGGAGGCGGTGGCTGAACCCGAGGAGGGAGCCTCCCACCCACCCGCGAAGCTCGGCTGGGACGTCTAGGGCAGGGAAACAGTCCTGGATCCTTTTTGGGAGGGATCAAACTCAACCCAGATCTGCTCTGAGCGAGGACTGGCCCGGAGAAGCGACGGCTGACAGCTCGCTTAGCTCGCTGTCTAGGAATCCAGGCAGCCTTCCACCTTCCGCTGGCTGGTCCGGGGCATCCCGACACCAGGCAGATTGAAAGGCTTGGGACGGAAGATCGGGCGCTCAGCTTGTCCGGGCGTTGAGTCCGCCCTCCCGGTCCCCCCCTTTTCGTCCGCCCGTCCCCAGCAGCCTCCTCCTCTGCTCGCCTTCTGCCCCCCTTCGCTTTTATAGCTTCACCGGCGGAGTTTCTCTTTTTCCTCCGCCCCCCGGAGCCGCAGAGTGACAGGGAGGGGGAGCTGACTCATTCCTTGAGCCCACTCCTCACCATCCTCCGTCCCACTCGGCACCTTCGCTCCCTCCTCCTCCTCCTCCTCCTCGCTCTCCGATCGCTCGAAGGTTTCTTGGAAGATTGCGTCTTTGCGCAGGGAAATTGCCTTCCTTTAAATTAAGGTCTTCTGGTAAACCCTGAAGGATGATGACCGAGGATGAATAATTGTGAGGATCTAAATTTTTGGATCCCACTCTTGGTCTAATTAATCCAGGATGGTTAGACTTGGTTATCCCAGCAAACTGTCTCAGTCTGGTCCAGGGCTCTGCCCAACAAAAAGTGCGGAAAGTTTTGACCCCAAAACCTTAGACTGTCTACAGTCGACCTCACCCCATTCCTAAGAGGTCTGTAAGGGGCATGCATAAGAGCACCATCGTGCCTACCGTCCCTGTCCTACTGTCCTATTGTCCAAATTTACTTATACCTACTTTGCTTTTGTTTATGTTTATACCATACCTGTTATCTTGTACACGTTTTGACAAATAAATACATTAAAAAAATAAAAAAAAATATAGATCAGGAAAAGGAGGACGAGAAATAGGAGGAAGCAGGCTCCCCCTCCCTCTGTCACTCAAACATATAAACACAAATTTGTTGTTCAGGTTTCACTGGAACTTAAAATATTTGCTATCAGATGAAATCCCCTTGAAGTTAATGAAAAGCATTTGTTTCCATTTGAACTAATTTTGGAAAACGTCAACAACCGGTGGGATCCATTCCTAAGTGTTTGTTCATTGTCTGCAACCAAACAGACAGGGTGCTACACTTAATCTGATCTAATCTGGGTGTAGTTCCTGGTGACTGCCTGGAATACCCTGAAGTAATCCCTGAAGTTTTCTTGGGAAAGTTTTTCAGAAGGAGTTTGCCTCCTTCCCAAGATTGAGACACAGTAACTGGCCCAAGATCACTCAGCTGGCTTCATCCCTAAGATGGACTGCAACTGACTGTTTCCCAGTTTCTAGCCCGACACCTTAACCACTGTGTCACTGCATTTTTTTTGTATTTGCCAGCTGAGCTTACATTCAGGGCATTACGGTATGTCTATTCTTCCACGTTGTCCTCATCTTCATCATCGTCGCTAGCGTCAACATCTGCGGCTTGTGAAGACGGAACATCAGGTTGAGATGTGGATGGAACATCTGCCTGTGAATCTTGGTCATCAGGCTGCGCGGCATCAGCAGCATCATCTCTAGGAAAATAAACTCCAGGATCATTGGAATGAATCCTGGACCAGTCAGCATCTTCCTCAAAATTGGCAGATTGAGAAATCACTATTACATGATTTGAGTCAATAAATTTGCTCCATTTTGAATTGTCATCAATAGCCATAAATCTCATCCTTTTTGCTACTGGACCTCCTTTCCTTCTTTGCGCTAAGGGAATGTTCACCATAGCATATGAACCAAAAATATGAAGATTCTTGATGTCGGGCTCTTTTTCAAATTGGCTCTTTTAAACAGATATAAAAAAGGACAAAGGGAGAAGATCATTTGCAGCAGTGGGTCCAGTGGTGACCGTAGGATACGTTGGCTACCATCACAGCTAATTATATAAGGTAGTTAGTGCAATTCGGTTGTGTACTCATCGTGATTAAGAAGACCTATTTGCTATTAGCCAAGTGTACTATTGGCTAGAAAACCTTTCAGTTGCCACCTACCTCTTGTTCTTTTTGGAATATATTGTGAAGCTTGAGGAGACAGAAAAAAGAACTTGGCTGACTACAAGGTGATTTGCAGTAGATCAACTGTTAACTCTCAAAACTGAGCAAGAAAAGAACTAGGAGAAAAAGAAAGAGCTGGAATGTATTGCTGGAAGAATCTTTGAACAGAGGAGTTTTTTGTTTTTGTTTTTGTTTTGTTTTTTTAAAGAAAGAATTGTGACTTCCTTGAGTTCAGTTTGCAGTTCAGAATAGATTTCTGGGTTCCTAACACTTTAATTTGTAGTGATATTTTATTTATTTATTTGTTCGATCTTATAGGCCGCCCAACTCCCGGAGGATTCAGGGCGACGTACAACAAAAAAGATGAACAATATAATTAAAACAGTAATAAAAATAAAAAGTTAAAAAACATATAAAACATTAAAAACATTATCACCATTCATCCAAGGGGTGACCACATTAATGTTTTGATTTAGGTTTTGGTGTGTGGAACCTGAATATTCAGGAACGGAGTAACAGAAATGAAGCAAGAAATTCTGTATAAACTTTGTCCATTCCAAGGATTCTGTCAAATGTAACTGCAAATACTTGATCAAAGGCCATGCTTTCCTTTAAACCAGGGGTCCCCAAACTTGGCAACTTTAAGACTTGTGGACTTCAACTCCCAGAATTCTCCAGACAACTATGCTGGCTGGAGAATTCTGGGAGTTGAAGTCCACAAGTCTTAAAGTTGCAAATTTGAAGACCTCTGCTTTAAACTCTCCTGTTACAGAATCACAATTCTCCTCTAAATGATTTTTATTAGTTCTCAAGAAGAAGCAGGAGCTTAATACTACTTCTATACCTAGCTTTCAAGTTAAGTTATCATATTACTAAAGAAGTAATGCTACTTCTTTTCAAATTCACCTAGAAGAATCTATCCTTGGTGTCCTTTGGATGTTCCTTCTAACAGGATGCACGCACTTAAAGATGTTCCTTTACTTTGGATTACATAAACCAGGTTAGGATGCTAAATTAGCTCCATCGAGCAAATAATGAAAGTCTGATATTAAATATTTTTCCTTCACTGTGTTCTCCATTTTTTTCTTTTTTCTGTGTTTTGAAGGGGTTGGTTTTTTTTTAAAAAAAGAAGAAGAGCGAAGTTTGTCCTTTTCAGCAAAAAAAGCAACCTGAATTTACATTTGACATTTTTATTTGTTATTGCACATTCAGTGATTCAGTGATAACTAAGCTGGACTTTAAGATGTCATAAGTCATGTCTTTACAACAATTTCATATTTATGGAATTGAAGAGAAAATGGAGGAAATATTTATACATGATGTATGTAGTATAGCACATACACACACCTTAGATGAAGTAAATAATTAATTAATACAGGTTCTTGCCATCTTATACTGGGCTGATCAAAATGAGCACAACAAGCACTGGCACCTCAGATGTTTTTTTTTCTTTTTCACACTTAGATATAAGGGCCCACAACTCTTACTGTCTCTATCTAGCAAAGTCATGGGTATGATGGTAGCCAAACATACTACAAGCTTTTAAGGCATAGATTTCATCTAGGAGGCTAGAATATTTATCCAGAATTGTGTATGGCCACCTGCACTTGGACAGTATATACATGACATAATGTTACATTTTATTTATTTGGCTTTTCTTATATGCCGCCCAACTCCCGAGGGGGAGTTTTGAATGTTTCATAGAATCCTAGGACTGAAAGGGACTTTGGGGGTCTTCTAGTCCAACCTCCTGCCAAGACAGGAGACCGTATTACATCCCAGACAAATAGGTGTCCAATCGTTTCTGGAAGACCTCCTGTGGTAGTGCCCCCATAACTCTGGGAGGTAAGTTATTCCATTGATTCATTGTTGTTATTGCTCTCCTTAGTTCCTGACTGGATCTCTCTTTACTGAACCATTGCTTCATGTCCTGTCCTCAGGTACTTTGGAGAATAAGTCAACCCTCTCTTGTTTGTGACTTCCCTCAAAGACAGCGATCATATCATCCCTGATCCTTTTCTTCATTAGACTACACATACCTAGTTCCTCATATATTCCTCATATTTCATCCTTTCAGTTTTGATTCCTCCACTCAAAGGAGTTGGATTCAGCCTTAAGAATCTAGCAATGGGATAGCTTTAACTTGAAAGATAGGTATAGTAATTCATTGGGAAAATAACTTTAAATTGAGATAAATTTAAGCTCTCTTCATCCCTCCTTGTGAATATTAATTTTAGCAGCATTTCAGGGCATCTGGCAGAAGACTTGCATCCCTACTAATTGACGTGAAGAACTTTCACTGTATCTCATTGCATAAAAGTATTGATCACACTCAATTAACAAAGAATATAATCTAGTGTTTTTTTCAAGTTTAGGACTCTACAAGAATCTACCGTTCGTTATAGAAGAAAATAAAATGGACATGTCTACTAATCATTAAAGATTATGTAGTTCAAACAAATGTTCAAAAATATGTCTAGTAAATGTTGGACATGTAACCAAAGATCTAGCACATATTACCATCTGTGGTGGACTTGTGTTAAAGCAAAAAAAAGGGGGGGGGATATGCATATGGTTAGAAAAGATGTTAGGAAAACATGTAGATTTTATTTATTTAAATGGATTTATATTTATTTAAATAGATTTATATGCCGCCCAACTCCCAGGGGACTCTGGGCGGCTCATAACATAAACCTGAACTTTTTAAATTAGGTATAGTATCAGAAAAAATTGATAAACAAAGTGTATATTTAATATTGCATGTATTAACAGCAGCGAGGATTGTATTTGCTCAGCACTGGAAAAATGAAGAATTACTACTAGATGAAGAGATAATTAAGAAGATATTGGATTGTGCAGAAATGGACAGACTTACATTGAAGATCAAACAGAAAGAAGATACAGAATACTATCAAACATTGAATTTATTTTATCAATGGCTGGAAAAAGATTAGGAATATAATTTGTATTGTTAAGCAAACAAAAGAACGCAGACAACAAAATATTAATTAAGCACTAAATAAATATAATAGTAGAAAATTAATAAAACTTTATTTAAAAAAGATTATATAGCCCTAACTTGAAAATTATGTACCGTAAGTATTTTTTCCTTTTCTTCCCTTTTAATTATTTGCCATCTTCTCTGATGTAGGGTAGAAAGCTTGCACACTCTTTGGTGAACTTGAGTTGAAGTAATAGAAGTATTAGCTAACACAGATGTAGGATTCTAATATTTTTAAAATATGGTTGAAGTTCAGAAGTTAAATGAATCATGAGTCATGTTTCTTGTTCACCCTACATGGACGGCTCCTGTACTATAAAATGATTATCATGCAGATCTGGGATGTTCACAAGTCACTCAATAAAATCTCCCCTTTCCTTAAATTGAGGAAATGTGTCTTCAAACAAAAATAGTAGATGGCTGAGAAACAGGATAAGAGAAGTCAGGAAGAACAAAATATATTTCTATCTTATCCAAAATAATATTTCACATATGGTACTCATTGACCTCCCTTCTGCTGTTGTTTATATTAGACAACCATCTTAGAACTGAGCAGCGTGATTTAAAAGTATGTTTTGCAATTATTTTGTTCGGAGATTGACAAATCAATTCAAAAGCTTCTTAGAGTCACAAGGTTGAAAATGTGAAAAAAGGATTTGTAATAAATAAATTCAATGATTTTAGATATCTGTGAAGCTTAAATCATACCAAAATATCAGTGATAGTTTCAAGAATAATCCACAGGTATAATCTGGATAATGTTTTTGAAATCTGACACAAATTGAATTGTTTTATCATGTTTAGTTCCTGAAAGCTCTTTAAGGTTACTTGTATTTCAAGACAATTAGTCAATGATTTCAAAACTAGAAGGTGAAGATGAAGATGGCAATAGGATTCACATAGAGGAACATATATGTATACCAAGAGGCATTTTTCCCCATCAAATCTTACAGTTAAAACACATAAATGTGCTGGTAAGCACTGTATACACCATATGTGGCCAAACAACTGTGGCCTCTAATTATGCAATAAGGTTTTTATTATTTTTTCTCAATTCTATGCAAAGGACATCCAGCCATAATGTGCAAATCATTTTTATGCATGATATTGCCTAGCCAGCTGTTCACTTTAATTTACTTATTTATTTTATTTTAGTGTTCTTATATGCCGCCCTACTCCCTGGGGACTCAGGGCAGTGTACAACATTTAAAGAACAACTAAACAATATAATAATTTAAAACAGTTTAAAAAAGAATTTAAAAAAACATATAAAACCATATATACATGGGGGAGACCTAAAATGTGAAATTTTCTCAAATCATCCTGCCTGCAGGAAGAGCCATGTCTTAATGGCTTTTCGGAAGGCCAGCCAGGTGGGGATAATTCGGATCTCTGGGGGTAGTTGGTTCCAGAGAACAGGGGCTCCCACAGAGAAGATAATGTGCTAGATTTCTGCTTTCAAGGACTAATTTTCCCATTTTCCATGAGAAACACTAAACATGGCATATTTCCTATGTGATCTAATGTAGAATACACAAATAGACACTCTCGGGATTCTACTATTCCACATGTGCCGATTAGTTGCATTTTAATTGTCTTCAATCTTTAGTGGACCTCTATCTCAAAAGCATTTAAGTCAACTGTTTATAATTCAAAAGCTGTGAAAAGTCATTTTGAGATGCTCTACATCCTCCCTCTTCAATATTATCTGTACTTAAAATGAAATGTGTTCCTAATTCTACACAAACTTTTGTAGACAGTGACAGAATGAAAGACATATAAAAATAACGCATTCATGCACAGAATCCAAGAATTTCTGGCTTGTGTGCAAAGGAATACAATTGAAAGAAGTATTTTCCATGCATCAAATACACTGAAGATAATATAGCGGCTACCTCAATTCAAAGATTTAAAAGCAGACTTCAAGATGTTGTTCTGCTGAAAGGAGTAATCTACTGACTAATGCATCACAACTCAGTACAATGCAATTGTTAAACAGTTTAAGATGTGTATAGTTTTGTTGACAAGCCAGCTAATCATGATTATATCTAACCTCTAAATTTTAATGTGAAAGTATTTGTGACTCATCCAAGGGATGAGTTTGCTAGTCTCATTGAAGTGATTGGTATATCCTGGTTGATATTCAACTATTTTGATTAAATCATCTTCCAGTATAGAATCAGTTTTAAATCCTGTTGAATGTACTGACATATGGTGTTATTCTTTACTCTCTTGTTTCAATACAACCAACAGGCGCTGATTCAACATATACTGGCTTTTGCTTAGCATCTGACAGATGGCCAAAGGATGTATTCTGTTCCAGGTCTCACTGCATAGCCTTTTTTTCCAGTTTCTGCAGCTTCCCTGGTTTTCCACACTGCCATTAAATCCCCAATGGGAGGCATCCTTTTTAAAAAGAAGAGAGGGCAGAAGAAGTGATGGAAAGATGCACACCAGACATTAACTATACGCCACCAATAAATATAGGAGATGAATAACATACCAGAAGAGAAGCCTCTTTTGCAGAAGAAGATCTTTGAAAATTTTCAAGACAGATGAGTTCTATTAAGTTATAATTATGCAAAATTTATGCACAGAGAAACAAATCCATGCTTCAAGTTAAGAGAAAATGGTAGATTGAAATATGGGCCCATGACCTCCTTCAGCATCCACCATATGTAAAACCAACATGTTAATATTCTATCAACATTTCATCAATAAAATAAAGAATGAAAAGTAGAAATAATTTGGAACCAAGGAGATCAATATTATTGTAATATCTTACTTCGCTTTCCATTAAAACCTGACTTGCCTTTTCTTCATTTGTCTGGGGTTTTTTGTAAAATATCTTCTTTGTGTTTTCTTCCTTCCTAATATTCCTAGTCTTCTCAAAGTATAAGCACCAGGGAAGGTTGGCTCAATTGCCTTATTGGAGAAATGATCCATATGAGGAAGAAAAGGAGGGGCCAATTTACATCAGTCTTGAGTTTAGAAGCAAATTAAAATGTCACTAGTTTTATAGCATTTTCTCCCAAAAGCTGGAAGTCAAATAAAACCGAATGAAGCAGGAACCATAGAAAGTTGAATGAGGGGAAAAAGAAATCTATAATAAAGTTAATCAGGACAGATTTTATCTCTAAATATATATCACCCTCGCTGTGTGTTTTTGTTGATACATTAGCTTCTTAGATAAATATTTCAGAAAATCTGAAAAGAAGCTAACAATTTCCTTGAAACAACAGAAATGTTTTTTTTCAAAGAGCCCTCATCAATATTTTTAAAGCATTTATTTCTAACTTTAAAAAAGATACAACATAAACACAAATGTTTAATGGTTACCATCAAATGTTTTAAACGAAGAATTCTATAGCATCTGACCAGCAGAGTTTTAGTCCACAAAACCAGATGCCACAAGGAATTTGTTAGTTTTTAAAATGCCAAGGGACACAGTAGTTTTTGCTACTACAGACTAACATAGATATGCTTCTGGAACTCTTCTAAACAAAATTCATGATTCTTCAGCCTTTAAGCAAAGCTATTTAGTAAGATAATCTGTTGAGGAGCGGAGACAGAAAAGGGGAAAACTATAAGAATACTTTTCATCTTCATTTAATTAATCTTTATAGGCAAAATGTGCATCCATCAAATAACACATTGTTTGGGTATTTATTTGATTTTTTTTAAAAAAAGGATTGTTGTTTAATTTAATTTAATTAATTTAATTAAAAGTTCTTATAGGCCGCCCAATCCCGTAGGACTCAGGGCGGCATACAATAGGAATAAGAACAATACAATTAAAAAATGACAATTAAAAAATAACATCATTTTAAAACCATTCAGTCAGGGGGAATAGATAGAACAACTGTTGATAGGACAACTGGTCAAGGAATATTTAACTGGGAGGAACCAAGATCTTATTTGTTATTGGGCCACAGTCAAATCCATTGAATATTTGTTGATCTGTTTTTCATCCAAAATACAACAGAAATCTGAACTGCTGCCCTCCAGCCACATCAGAGCATATATACCAAAGTGCTGTATGATAGAGGTATATCAACTATCTGATCTCATCTGACATTGTGGTAATTTAAATGTAAAAACTCTAGGTTTGCAAAAGATTTTTCATTAAAAAAAAATCACCATGGAGATAATTCACACTTATCTCCTCTCAAAAATGTTGATATCAGTTAATGTCAGGGGCTTGACACTAATTTTCTTCTGAAATGCCAGGAAAAGGAAGGGTGTCTCCAAGACTTTCACCTTGGGGGAAAAAGCCAACACAGTTCTAGGTTGCATTAACAGAAGGATAGAATCAAGATCACTTGAAGTGTTAATACTGCTTTATAATGCCTTGGTAAGGCCACACTTGGAATACTGTATTCAGTTTTGGTCGCCAGGATGTAAAAAGGATGTTGAGACTCCAGAAAGAGTGCAGAGAAGAGCAACAAAGATGATTAGGGGACTGGAGGCTAAAACATATGAAGAACGTTGCAGGAACTGGGTATGTCTAGTTTAATGAAAAGAAGGACTAGGGGAGACAGATAGCAGTGTTCCAATATCTCAGGGGTTGCCACAAAGAAGAGGGAGTCAAACTATTCTCCAAAGCACCTGAGGATAGAACAAGAAGCAATGGGTGGAAACTAAACAAGGAGAGAAACAACTTAGAACTAAGGAGAAATTTCCTGACAGTTAGAATAATTAATCAGTGGAACAACTTGCCTCCAGAAGTTGTGAATGCTCTAACACTGGAAATTTTTAAGAAGATGTTGGATAACCATTTGTCTGAAGTGATGTAGGGTTTCCTGCCTAAGCAGGAGGTTGGACTAGAAGACCTCCAAGATCCCTTCCAACTCTGTTATTATCATTATTACCTTAGATAAAAGGAGGCACAGTTGTTTCCAGATCTGGAACCCATTCATCAAAAAATGTTAAAGCCAGGGCCAAGTTATATTTACCTTTAATTGACATTAGGATATGTAATCATTCTTCCTTTGTCTCATAAAAATCACAATGGGCGTTGCTCATGGATCAAATGTTGGGTACACAAATTATTTTTTTTCCTATGGTGCAGAATAGAAGTATCACTTGAAGTCCTCCTTTAACCTCTGTTCTGCTATGTAAATGTAGATAATATAAATAAGGTTGGAATCATCAAAGGCCGCTTCCTTTGGGATTGTCGATGCTAATTACCTTTAATATTGTGTTGTTGGCTTGAGCTCTGAGCTTGGCGATTTGGTTGCAGACATTTCATCCCCCATTCGAGGAGACATCTTCGGTGTGCTTTGGATTGTGCTTTAAATACCATTCTGAGTCCTGGTCTGATTTCGGGTTATGTTATTGGCTGGCTGTAGTTGCTGAGTCATAGTCCTTGGTTTTAAGTACCGTCTGTGTGATGTAAATTGGTGCTGGTGTTGTTGTTCGGATGTCTTCTGATGATGTCGTGGTCTGGTTTCGGGTTGATTTGATCGGCTGCGTGTGATGTGGTCCAATTTCTTGTGATCTGTTAAGGTATAACTTTGTTTGCAGCATGACTGTTTGTTGGTCTTTAAATGCTGCCTTTGGGATCGTGGTTGATGTTTGCTCTTTTGTTCTAAGTGGTTGGTAGATTGGGTCTATGTCAATATGTTTGTTTACTGATTTATTGGTGGAAAACCAGGCTTCCAGGAATTCCTTTCCGTTAACGGATACCCACGAAACTTCATCCAGAGATGCCTACATACAAACAACACAAACACGCAAAACAACACAACAACTACCACAAAAAACAACAACGACCAGACGTATCACACTCACCTATGTGCAAAATGTTTAAAGGCCAGTGCTCCCCCAGACAAGCACAATCCAAAGCACACTGAAAATACCCCTTCGAATGGTGACAAGTCTCATTTTACTATTCCCCTTTATCTCAGAATACCTTTTGACTTCCCTTCAAATACTTTTACTTCTCTTCTTTTTCAGTCTAAGCCCATCATGTTCAAGCCCTAGATGTCAACCTCACTAGGCAGCCTAGATAGGAAACATGACCAAATAAACTGATCCTACTTTATTGTAAAACCACATTACAAGTCTGAAAGTACAGTTCTCCCACCCTCTCCTTTACAGCCCAGGAAACTAGGAAGGATCCCTTCTGAGACTCTTGTAAAGCTCATTATCCAACTGTGGGCTGTGCTGTCTCTTATTTGACCATTCCCAAGGTAGCATCTCTTTATCCAATCTCCCAAGGTTTTTCTCATACAGCTTTACATAGACCAAGATTGGGGTGCAGTAAGGTTGTGTGAAGAAACAGCCTTCCCCAATCTATATTCTCCAGGTGTACTAAGCCACAGTTCCAGCCAACATTAAATCATTAACTTAGGCCTGAAAAGCAATTAGCACTGGAAGATAAACCAAAACATAAAACTGGATTACAAGACAAGACCGAAAAGTAAGTCCACAAATACTACAATGGGAACATTTTATATTTCATATCCTTGAATTGGCCTGGATAATCTCTAGGCAAGTCCTCAGGGTTCTTCACACAACATTGCAGCCTCCAGTTCAATATTTCACCACATGGAACATCCATATCAGTTTCTGACACTTCACAACATGACTGCAGTAGTCTAAAAGCTGTTCTTGGCCTCTGTGTTCTGACAACATTGACAATATTATAGTGAATCTCACTCCTTCAGGCTTTGAACTTCAAGACCAGTAATGAAAATACTAGCCTTGATAGCTTTGAAATCTGTTGAGAAGTCCCAGTAGGAAAAGGAATGTTGTTAATTTTAGCATTGTTTATCGTGCCTGGACTTCTCAATGGATCTGCAAAGCTGTCAAGGCTGACATTTCCATTCTCAGAGTTTGATATGTATCCCACTTCTCTTAAACCTGAGAGGGGCTGCTTGGTTCCTCCCATCCCAACCTTTCTTTCTTTCCTTTTATGTAGAGTAGGATTTAAGAGATTTTTGTTCCAGCACTACCACAGGCAGCTAGAGTTTCCTCACAATTTCTTTTAAGCATTTCAAGATGGAAGAAATAAAGGCAATTAGGAGCAGTGGTAGTCTGGATGTATCCTTGCGCCGGTGCTCAATCACTTCTCAATATTGAAGAATCTTTATTGCTTCCTTTTTTCTCTTGGTGATAACATGATAATGTAATATGCTATTTATGATTGGCAGTGAGAAACTCTTTACAGTTATGACTGCCTGCTCTCTAACACTCTATTTCAAGTGCCTTCGGATTTAAAGCTGAAATAAGTGACAAGTACAGCATAGATAGTTCCTTTTTAATGTTGATAATCCAATTAGGAAATAGTTTCCCAAAGCACTTAGCTATATTGGATGTGAATTATAGAAACGGAAGTCCGTAATCTTGGAGGTTACCAGAATATAAAAAGCTCTTATAGAATAGAAAGTAGGAATGATTCTCATACCATAACGTTAAAACTGAACACCCCAAGCTCTTCACGGTCCATGTAACCATCATTTTAAGGAGACATATATGACCCACTGACCACTAGATGGCCATACTTGATTTGGGTTGGATAATATATTTGTCAAATGTATTCATTTATAGATTGAAGTTAAGTTTAAAAGAGTTTGAAATTATTTACCGGCAAATAGAACATGCCAGACAGAAAGTATTAGAATCTTTCATTAATGAATAATGAAAAGTACCTGAAATCATGTAACTGAAAATTATCCAGCCTCTTTACATTCTGCAATAAACCTGTAACACTAGTTCAGCAGCTGATAAGGATAGAAGGATTTATCAGTTTCTAATATTACAATTTGCTCATTCTATTTTTGTAACAGTATACAACTATAGAAACAAACAAATCAACAAATCAAAAACCATTGTGAAGAAAGGTTAACACATATTTTCTGAGGCAGTGTGGTCAAGTAGTAAGATCTTAAATTAATACTATAGAGACCCAGATTCATGGTCAATGTCAGCCCTGGAAATTACCCTTGGTTCAATTGGTCTCTTTCAGCTCAACCTATCTCATAGGGCAGTGATGGCGAACCTTTTTTGGCTCTGGTGCCAAAAGGATGCGTGTGCGCGATAGCGTGCGTGCGCATGCCCACATCCATAATGCAATGCCCTCCCCCTGCACATGCACACAACCCCCACGCTGCCCCCACACATGCGCACAACCCCCATGCATGCACACAACCCCCGCACTGCCCCGCGCATACGCACAGGCCTCACTGAAGCCTCTGGACTTCCGGTAGGCCCATTGGGCCGTTTTTCGCCATCCCCAAGGTTCAGGAAGACCTCCTGAAGCCTGGGGACGGCGAAAAACAGCTGAACAGGCCAACCAAAGTAGGCCCGTTGGGCTGTTTTTTGCTGTTCCCAGGGTTCAGGAAAGCGTCCTAAAGTCTGGGGACAGCAAAAAAAATGGCAAAACAACAGTTCGTTTCTGAACTTCCGGTTGGGCCATTTTTCACCATCCCCAGAGTTCAGGAGGCTTTCCTGAAGCCTGGGGAGAGCAAAAACAGCTGAAAAGAAGGCTGAAAATCAGCTGGCCAGCACATGCATGTGCGCTGAAGCTGACATGGGGCAATGCCTCGTGTGCCCTCAGATATGGCTCCGCGTGCCACCTGTGGCACGCATGCCAGAGGTTCGTCATCACTGTCATAGGGTTTTTCTCTGGGGATAAAATGGGAGAGCTCTTTATAAAGTGCTTTCAGCTCTTGGAAACAGGGTAGGATATAAATGTAATAAATAAACTAATAAATGTTTACATGTGCTTGTAGTTTAGTCGTTTAATAAACACAATTCTCCAGAAGAACTAGAAATAAGAATAATAAATAGAATGTTATATTTAAAATGGAACAATAAAGTGATAAAATTTAAAAAAGCAGCACTTCTTCCCTTTCTTTCAACATCTTGGAAAGTTTCTTCATCTGGCAGGTCTTCACTCAATGATAATTTTCTCTTTAATCTAGTCCAGAAGAGGCTCTTCATGCAGGATCCTTTACTGGCTGCCTATACGTTAACAGAAATGCTTGGTTTTAATCTGGAGGGCCCTGGAGTCCAATCTCTATCCTATTATTCTTCTCTTAGATTTTTTGCATACTCCTTCGGGTGTCTAATGCAGCATCATGTTCACTTCTAGTAGCACCTTCTCCCTTGATGTCTTTGTGTTTAAAGCTTTTTTAGCATATGATCCTTAGGCTACGGGTTAACCTCTCTTTTATTTAAGAAGGATTTAATTCAATCAGTGGGTGTTGGAGAAGCAGGAAGCAGGATAGAGGACAGAAAGAGCATTTACACTTTGGTCTTGGAGGAGAGTTCTGAAAATACCATAGACAGCCAAGAAAAGAAAGAAATGGACCATTGAAAAATCAGTCCACAAATTCTCACTAGAGGCACAAATGACATTTATTTATTTATTTATTTATTTATTTATTTATTTATTTATTTATTTATTTATTTATTTATTTATTTATTTATTTTTTATTTATTTATTTTTTATTTATTTTTTATTTATTTATTTTTTATTTATTATTTATTTATTATTTATTTATTATTTATTTATTATTTATTTATTTATTTATTTATTATTCATTATTCATTTATTCATTCATTTATTTATTTATTTATTTTTATTTTTATTTATTTATTTTACTTATTTACTTATTTACATATGTATTTATTTGTTTGTTTGTTTGTTTGTTTGTTTGTTTGTTTATTTATTTATTGCATTTCTATGCCGCCCAACTCCCGAAGGACTCTGGGCGGCTTGCAACAGGATATAGAAAATACATTTAAAAACATCATAAAAGATTAAAAAACAGTTAAAAATCACATACATATTTATCATTCAAGGCCGGACCTCGCAAATTGCGAGATCAACAGCCCCAAGCCTGCCAGAAAAGCCAGGTTTTCAATGCTTTCCAGAAGGCCAATAGAGTGGGGGCAGTCCGGATCTCAGGGGGTATCGTATTTTTCGGAGTATAGGACGCACCTTTTTACTCCCAAAAAGGGGGTCAAAAAGTGGGTGCGTCCTATACACCGAATGCAGCCCCCAACCCCCCCCAGCCCCCACCCTTCGGAAGTTTTCCCCGCCGCCCGCCGCTACCTCCGCCACCGCCGCTTGCCCCCCCCCCGCTGCTTGCCCCCGCCGTCCCCGCTGTTGCTTGCCGCTGCCACCACCGCTGCTTGCCCCCGCCACCCATTCCTGAGCTAGCACCTTTCGAGGTGCCACCGCTCCGCTTCGATCCCCACCGCTGCCCGCTTGCGAGCAAGCGGGCGTACGAGCAGGCGAGGCGTGGCGGCAGGCAGGTGTCTTGGAAGCGCCGAGGACAGCACGCGCGTCCGGGATGCCGCTTAGCCGGCAGCAGCGGGCGCAGCGAGTCCCGTCCTTACGCGCGTCCCCGGCGCTTGCTGTGGCGACGCTGTTTTCTCCGAGACCTTTGTCTACTGCTCCTTCTCCGAGACAAAGGTCTCGGAGAAAACAGCGTCGCCACAGCAAGCGCCGGGGACGCGCGTGGGGACGGAACTCGCTGCGCCCGCTGCTGCCGGCTAAGCGAGAGGGCTGCCCTCGGCGCTTCCAAAACACCTGCCTGTCGCCACGCTTCGCCTGGTTCCTCAGCTGCTCTTCTCTAGCGAGCGCTCTTTGGCCGGGAAAACCAGGAGCCGCCGCTTTCGCCGCAGATCTGCTCAGCTCAAGTTGCAGCCCTTGAGCTTCAGGAGGGAACTGGCTGCGAGACCGGGAGGACTTGTGGACTTCAACTCTAGCTAGCATGACTGGAGGAGGAATTCTGGGAGTTGAAGTCCACAAGTCTTAAACTTGCCAAGGGGGTGGAAGGGTCTTCAAAGTTGTGGACTTCAACTCCCAGAATTCCTCCTCCAGTCATGCTAGCCCAGGAATTGGAGTTGAAGTCCACAAGTCTTAAAGCTGTCAAGTTTGAAGACCCCTGGGTTAGGGGTGCAAGGGTCTTCAAACTTGGCAAGACTTTTTACAACCATGTACACTTTTTACAAACTTCAAACTTGACAGCTTTAAGACTTGTGGACTTCAACTCCCATTCCTGAGCTAGCATGACTGGAGAAGGAATTCTGGGAGTTGAAGTCCACAAGTCTTAAAGCTGTCAAGTTTGAAGTTTGTAAAAAGTGTACATGGTTGTAAAAAGTATACATGGTTGTAAAAAGTATTCTGCTACACTGGTATTTTATTAAATAATATATTACTACACCATTTGGTTCAGAATACTTTTTTCCTTGTTTTCCTCCTCTAAAATCTAGGTGCGTCCTATACTCCGGTGCGTCCTATACTCCGAAAAATACGGTAGTTAGTTCCAGAGAGCCGGGGCAGCCACAGAGAAGGCCCTTCCCCACGGGCCCGCCAGCCAACACTGCTTAGCTGATGGGACCCGGAGGAGACCAACTCTGTGGGATCTTACCAGTCGCTGGGAACTATGAGGTAGGAGGCAGTCTCAAAGATAACCTGGCCCTGAGCCATGTAGGGCTTTAAAGGTAATAACCAACACCTTGAATTGAGCCCGGAGACCAACAGGAAGCCAGTGCAGCTCACGGAGGATTGGTGTAATGTGGGTGTACCTAGGTGCATCCACAACCACTCGTGCGCCTGCATTCTGGACCAATTGTAGTCTCCGAACACTCTTCAGGAGAGTCAAATTATCCTGCTTTGGACACTTTATGCAAAGACCTAGCTGTCTAGAAAAGGTTATAATGCTGGGAAAGATGGAAGAATCTATAACAAAGTAGATGGACTCCATTATAATTATGATGAATGTTAGAGGACATGAAAGACAAGACTATGGACAGATCATCATGGAAATAATCTGTGTGATTGGTATGAGTTGACAATGACTTGATGGCACATAATCAGTAGTATAATCCAAAAATTGACTACAGATAGTC
This sequence comes from Diadophis punctatus similis, assembly GCA_023053685.1. Lineage (NCBI taxonomy): Eukaryota > Metazoa > Chordata > Lepidosauria > Squamata > Dipsadidae > Diadophis > Diadophis punctatus. The sequence goes on along the minus strand of JALIGW010000006.1, from coordinate 52,958,687 downwards.
AATACTGCAAATTCTCATTTGTAGGAAGGTAACTTTGCAGCAATTACATTGTGTTTTTTGTGGATTCTTTTTTTAATTGAAATCTATTATTCGTAATTTTATTGAGGGTGATGGATGGTTTTAAAATTTGATAAACAAATAAAAGTGTATAGGATTACATGTTTAATTGGTTTGCTGTTACATGGTGTTGTTGTTCTTATTAGGTTGTTATGTTTTTGTAATTTTCTTGTTGCTTAAATTATAAATTGTACCTGCTTGTTGTCCTTTATAGTCTGATGCTTTAGGTGTTTGCATTATTTTTAAAGGTGTATCATGAAGAAGATCAGGAAGGAGGAAGAGTAGGATTGGCCAAAAATAAAAACAATAAAACCCCAATAATAAAACCAATAATAATATATGTTTCCACGCTGATATCCTAGCATTTTTTTGTGAAATGATGTCATGAATGATGTGTGGGTCAATCTGAAACACAGTGAAAGGGGAAGAGAAAGGGGAATTGTGGTTTGGAAAAGAGACTAAACAGTCAAAGAAGTGATCCAGTTAGGTAGCTTTAAACTTTGGACTAATCCTTTTAATTGGAATCAATTGTTTTAATCCCTATTAAGTAATACAAATAGCTTTACATCACGTTAGCCCTACTGCATTTAGGGAGCCTTTTCATTTGTCTTGAATCTCTTATCTCTACGTCATCCTGAAAACTAAGTGCTTTCTTGCTTTTAAGAAGATTGCAAGAACATTCTACAAAAAAAAAAGCCATACCTTTTCATAGATACAATAGCAATAATTTTGTGCTATGAAATATTAATTATTAAAGGTATTTAATCGGTATATTTTGTGGGTGCCTTTGAGTCAGTTCTGCCTGGACAAGTCTCACAGATTTATGATAAAATTTTGAAAGTGGTTTTCCTTTCCCTTCTTCCTCAGATTGATTGGCCCAAGGTCACACAGTGCCTAAGGCAGGACTAGAACTCATAGTTTCCCCATTTTTAGCCTGGTGCATTAACCACTACACCAAACAATGACGACTGGCGGGGCCTAGGAGGAGGGCCTTCTCTGTAGGGGCCCCTGCTCTCTGGAACCAACTTCCCCCAGAGATCCGAATCATCCCCACCTTGCTGGCCTTCCGAAAAGCCATTAAGACATGGCTCTTCCTGCAGGCAGGGTTCTGAGACAATTTTACATCTGAGGTCGCCCCCCATGTATGTATGGTGTTATATGTTGTTTTTAATTGTTTTTTAATTGTTTTTAATGATTTGTTTGGTGTTCCTTAAAATGCTGTACGCCGCCCTGAGTCCTTAGGGAGTAGGGCGGCATAGAAGAACTTCCAAATGAATAAAATAAATAAAATAAACTAGCTAGCTTTGCCAAATTTAGTCCAACTAAATTTAACTATGAAGTGCACATCATAGAAAGGAATTAAACACATAATGAAATGGAAATAACTGCCGTTGTACTAATTCATTAATCAATCAGGCAAACATTTATATACTTATTAGAATATTGCTACTGTGTATATATATATATATATATATATATATATATATATATATATATATATATATATATATATATATATATATATATATATATATATATATATATATATATATATATATATATATATATATATATATATATATATATATATATATATATATATATATATATATATATATATATATATAGGTCTTTGGTTATTCGGGTTTTCTCCCGCGTGAAATTGGAAGTATCTTTGCAACGTTTCGACGAAGTCCCATTCGTCATCATCAGGCTGGAGTCTTCAGCTTGCTGCTTCTAGGAGCAATGTGAGATTGCAGCTGTTTCTTCCTTTTAACTGCCACTGGGGGTTTGAACTGATAGGGTGGGAGCTTGGCAGACGCCTGCCCCACCACATACATTGGACAAACCAACAGAAGAATAAGTGCACGCATTGAAGAACACAAGAACTCAGTCAAAAAAGAGGAACCAACTTCTTCCTTGGTCCAACATCTTAAAGCCACAGGACATGAAATTAACTTTAAAAAGACCAGAACTATCGCCAAAACTGAACATTTTAACAACAGAATAATCAGAGAAGCCATTGAGATAGAGAAACGCCCACAAAGCATGAATAAACGAGATGAACCTCCCGCCTACCAGCCATTTGGAAACCCGCACTTGTTGACAAACGAGTCCCTAACACTAAGAATGACACTAGACCCACACTCACGAAAACCACACAGGATGTCACCACCACACACCCATGCAAAAAGCAAACCCAAACCCACACCAATGAGGCACGGCCACAAACTAGAAGCCAGACCATAGCTGCATCTTTAGCCACTCTAAACCCCTCCATTCCATACATGAAGCAAACTGACACCCCAGCCAATCATAGCACAGCCAACCCCCCATCCAATCAGAGCACAGCCAAGCCCCCAACAAATCAGAACACACCTCCACCCAATCAGAACACAGCCAAGCTCCCACCCTATCAGTTCAAACCCCCAGTGGCAGTTAAAAGGAAGAAACAGCTGCAATCTCACATTGCTCCTAGAAGCAGCAAGCTGAAGACTCCAGCCTGATGATGACGAATGGGACTTCGTCGAAACGTTGCAAAGATACTTCCAATTTCACGCGGGAGAAAACCCGAATAACCAAAGACCTACATACAAACACCCGCGAAAACCTCAGAAAACATATATATATATATATATATATATATATATATATATATATATATATATATATATATATATATATATATATATATATATATATATATATATATATATATATATATATATATATATATATATATATATATATATATATATATAATTTCTTAAGCAATAAAAATTTCTATGGTACTGATGCTTATCCAAGGATCAGTTTCCTAGGAGATTATTGAAAACTGGTGACATTTCTGTGACATAAGGTTTATATTAGAATAAATGAATATCAGTAGTATCCTGTGAATAAATATAAGCCTGTCCTCATCTTGGGGACCAGGAGAAGGGAGTTCCCATGTAAAACATAAAGGCAATATCAATAAACTATAAGAAGCCCATAGTAATGGGGAAGATTCTGTAGTTTTCTCCCACATACCTCTTTCTCTACCTATTGATCAAGCAATTCAATGTCTTAACAAAGAAATAAAGGTCAAAAAGTCACAGATTTCTCCTGCCAATTGTGTCTGAGCCTAGGGAACAGTGCTCATCTTTGATTCACAGCTGAAGGGCCAACTTTATCTGAAGACATTCCCACAATTGTGTGGCCAGCATGACTATACGCTGAAGGTGCACAAAACACTCTTATTTCCCCACCAAAATGGTACCTATTTATCTACTTCCATTGACATGCTTTCGAACTGGTTGGTTGGTAGGACCCAGGGCAAGTAACAGAAGTTCACTTCGTCATACAGTACTTAGGTCTCAAACTGCCAACCTTCCAGTCAACAAGCCCAGCGTGTTAACTGCTCACAGCCCTTTTAACAAGGGAATAGGGTTATTTTTTTCTGCGTCATTTTTATTTCATTTTTAGAAAAAAAATATTTTGAAAAAATGCCAGGACGGTAAAGCTAATCCAGCTGTTTCCTGACCTTCAAAATGCTTGGATATTCTTCAGGAATATGAGAAGATGGCAGATCATGCATTTAGTGGTTCTCTAAAGTCATGAGGATTAGAGAAAAATATGGCATTTTTTCTAGGAAACTATATCTTTGTAGAGATTTACCACCACAACACAGCCTAGGCTATGTAGCAGTGCATAACCTTTAGAATGAGGTTTGTTTCATGATCTGGATCTGGATCAGAGGTGGTTTCCTCCCAGTTTGGACCGGTTCACCCGAACCGGTAGCAAGCCGCTGGTGACGTCACGATGATGTCACAGAACCGGTTCTGTCGGTGCCGGTCTGTGGATGCCGCCATCTTTTTCTTTTGAATTTTTTTGGATTTTTTTTCAGTTTTTTTTTCTTCTGCGCAGATGGGACCTCAGTTAAGAAATGTGAGTGCCTTGGAGTGGCTCTGGGAGGATCCATGAGAGGGGAGGGAAATCCTCCCCTCAGGCTTCAGGAACAGAGCTAAAATCTTCAGGGTTTGAGTTCTATAACTACAGTCCAATGAAGAATTTATGTTCCATCTGTCCACCTTAAGGGAAATCATTAGATGGGCTGCAGGAACAGAGATAAAATCCCGAAGATTCCAGCTTCATTCCTGCAGTCCAATGAAGATCTCTCCTTCAAAGGATGGAGAAAAGAAGAAATCTCTCACTTGGGGAAAATCCTTCATTCAACTGCAGGAATTCATCTAAATCTTCAGTAGTTTTAACTCTGTTTCTTCAGCCCAATAACAGTTTTTTTCCCCAGTAGACGGAGAGGACCAGAAATCCTTTATCAGGCTGGAAATTTCAGCTCTGGGGAGGGGAACTCAGCTCCACATGGACCTGAAATTCCCTCCTGGCAGGCAATCCTGTTGCTCTCAAACAATTTCTCCACCAGAAGGGAATATCTCCTCCCCACAGAGTGGTATGCAGTTCTTTCAGCAAGCCCCAGAGATGAGAGGGAGTCCTCTCAGCAGGCGGCAGCAAATTACATCTTTTCCTGTTGGTTTCCCCATTGATTTTCTGGGGAAGCCAGCAGAAAAGATTGCAAATGGCAATCACTCAATCGCAGGTTTTAAGTGCAAACAGGCTGCCGTGCATCCAGATTGCAAACACTTGACTGTAGGCCAGATGGCTTTACGATTGCCGGAAGCGCTGTACAAGTTATGAATCCATCATAACTTTGAACGATTGTTAACTGACCAATGGCGGACTACCTACATAAAGTCAGAATTGAGAAGATAGCAGCAGATAGGTAATGCCATCTCTGCAAATAAATATTACTATTTGGTTATTATTGTACTTTTCTTGTTTTTGTTGTTGCAAGCCTCTGAGAGTTGTTGGGAGTCAAGCAGAATACAAATTTTATTAATATTAAAATAAAAGCTTTATACACTACACTCCAATCTCTGTATTTATATGGATTAATGGTGTCCCTTTAGAACCTTTGTGTCCTAATTATGAAGTCACAATTAACGTATATTTGCAAAGCCATTTGTTCCATTCTCCTGCTTCCCCCAGCTCATTTTTAATTCTTTTCTGCTGTTATTGTTGGCTAATGTGGTTTTCACTCAATTTTGGACACATTGAATTTATTCTGCTCTGGCTTCCCTATGCAACAATAACATGTGACTGAATCCCTGTACCTTCCCCCTAAAGCAAACAAACTGTAGATGACTATTCCAATATGATAATAATCAGTATTGCATATGTCTGGGCTTTGAACATTTGTTTTCCATGTGCATTTCTTTTACATGTCAAACATCACATTTCCAACAGAAAATACAAGTTTCCTAGACTCAAGTTTCCCATGCTACTGTAAGCTAATTTCTCAATAAGGAAGGTACCTAAAGGTAAATTTTTTAGTGAACAAAATTTAAATCTATAGCTTTTTAATGCTCCTCAAAGAGCTCTGAGCTAACGTTTGAAATTTCATCTATTGCTTACATCAATTGCTTTGTTGTACACAAAGGTAACTTCTGGCTCACATATAGCAATAGCACTTAGCAATAGCACTTAGACTTATATACCGCTTCATAGTGCTTTACAGTCCTCTCTAAGCAGTTTACAGAGTCAGCATATTGCCCCCAACAATCTGGGTCCTCATTTTACCCACCTCGGAAGGATGGAAGGCTGAGTCAACCTTGAGCCGGTGAGATTTGAACCGCTGACCTGCTGAATTAGCAGCCAGCTGAAGTAGGCTGCAGTGCTGCTTTTAACCACTGCGCCACCTGGGCTCATTCCAGCTCCTGATGGGTTTCATGATATGCTCTCACCTTCTTCCAGAATGTTTTTCAAATTCCAAAACTAATCTACAACCTTAATTTTTTTTTCATCTAAACACTAATCAGATATTAATTTATACCAATCAAGCAAGCACTAACTCTATTCAGCTTTCTGAGTTCAGTCAAGATCTTGGCCTCTGGTGTATATCTTGACCCACAAATTATCAGTAGAATACTATCTAAAAATCTAGATAGTGGCCCAGCTATCATGTGGTTCCATATCCCAACTATAGAGGAGTGCATTTTCACCCTGAAGATCTGAAGTTAATTCAATAAAAGGACATGAAATTATAGGATCAGGAAATATTTTTCTTGAGAACTTGATATTCCACTACACGTCCAAATTGATTCATGTACATTTATATAAATGTATAAAAATAGCAAAGATCTTTTTATTCAGTTGGACTATTCAGGGACTTGAAGAGTATCCAACTGGACTTCATGTTAGAAGTTTTTGAAACTGCAGTTGTAAGATTTATAAAGTAAGAAGTGAATAGGTCAATTCTAACTGAGGTTACTCTGACGAAAGTATTTTGTAGTAGTCTATCAGTTATTAGTAAAACTACTATTACCATTAACAAAGATATCTTTTTTTAGTGATTCATATTTTAAAGGTTTTTTTTAATTGGTATGTCCATTCTAGCATTGTTCCTTTCTCCTTATAGGCAAATGAGCTTGCAGATACTGAATTTACAACACATTGTTCACAGTTCCAAATTATTAAGTTTGAATACAATGGTGTGCTTGTCAACAGAAGTATTAGGGGAAAAGGAGAAAGACCAAACCAATGCAGAATATGTGAGTCCTAGCCGGGGGGGGGGGAATCCAGGGGTGAAACGTTCCCGGTTCGGGCAGGCCGGTCGGTCGTCAAAGAGCCGATAGAGCCGATAGTGATAGCGATTGCAGCACGAGGCTTCCCCCACCCGCTTCCCCCACCCGCCTGGATGCTGCCATTTGGGTTCTTTTACCTCTGTGCATGCGCAGAGGGTAAAAGAACCCAAATGGCGGTGTCCAGGCAGGTGGGGGAAGCGGGTGGGGGAAGCCTCACGCTGCGATCGCTATCAGCTCTATTGGCTCTATGATGACCGACTGGCCCGCCCAAACCGGGAGCATTTCACCCCTGGGGGAATCTGAACTTGCTTCTTCTGAAGTCTTTCTGGCCAAATTCTACAGCAGAATGAGGTAGGTTTCAAGAAGCAAGGGGTTTTCAGAAGAAGCCATCTTCTTGGGTGGATTTTGGTCCTTACAGAACCATTAGAAGAAATAAAGAAAGCATTGTGGAAACAATTTATTAATCTTGGTATCCCAAGAGATTACATGTCTGCAGAGGCACAGAGGTTTATCTTGTACTTTATATAATTTCTGGAACATTTAACTGCCTTAGGGATAAATTACACGTGGGAAGGTTTTTCTAGAATGAAACAATTAATGTCTAGCAACTTTGTTAAAATAATGGTTCACAATTGTTTTATGAAGTTTTACATCTCTTCTATTCATCCATTTCTGTCCAATATGCTGATATGGGATGTTTTGTAATGATGTTTTAAGGAATGTTTTTTTTAATGGGAATTCAGTCCAAACCACAGTATTGTTACTAATTTAAGTATGTAATTTAACATAACTTATGAAGTTGTAGTTACTAAGCTGCAGTTCATAAATCATTATTGCAGTTTAGTATTATATGAGAACCAGGCAACCTTGACTTTTCCAACAACCTACAATTACGATTATCCACGATTATCCACAAATCATGGCACTTATAAGGCATTTCTTAGGTTCACTTATTCAAACCTTTTCATCACAAGTTTGGGGAAAAAAACCTGCAGTTATCAGCCAGATATAGAATATTCCCATTGTTTTTTTTATAAAAAGTATTTTCAAAAGTAGAATTTAAAGAAAAAGAACCCCCTACATTAGAGGTGGATTTCTCCCGGTTTGGACCGGTTTGCCCAAACTGGTAGCAAACTGCTGGTGATGTCATGATGACATCGGTTCAGTCGTCGCTGGGCTGTGGGTGCCACCATCTTTTTTTTGGATTTTTTAATTTTTTTAATTTTTTTTTTAATTTTTGGAATTTTTTTCCAGGTTTTTTTTTCTTCTGTGCATGTGCAGAAGCCAAGTTTCCAACACTGCACATTCATCACCATCTTGTTTTCGCCCTTTTTTTGAAATTTTTTAAAAAAATTGGCACTGTGCATGCGTGCACACATGAAGTGCGTGCGCATGCCCACAAAGCGCAGCCATGCGGCACGCGAGGAAGCGAACTGGCAGCAAGGTAAGTTAGAACCCACCCCTGCCCTACATAGCTGTATTTTTGAAACAATGTATGAATGAACTAAACTAACATTGTTATTTCACCTTTGGTCGTTCTGGACACAGATGGCCTTGAAGAAGCTATTCAATAGCCATTATATAAATTGCAGCTTAGTCCTGAAAGAGAAGAAGGAGAGCAACTGAATTTAAGATTACATTGCTCTCTCCGACAAGACAGGGGAAAGCAAATATTTGTCACTCTTTCAATATCCTGTCATATTACTCCACAGCAATAAAGTAGAATTCCAATAGCTGTTATGGCATCTTTTTCCTGACCTGGCAAGCCATGGAGCTGGCAAGCTGAAGGAAATCAGCCAACATCCCTTTCCCCAAGGAAGCCTTTAAAAATAACTTTAAAAATAAGTCATGTTATCTTCATTATGTATGTTTTAGTTGATTTCCAAGTAGGCATAATTCTTGGAAAAATATTTTAGTCTGAAGAATCAAATTTCCCGGTGTGAGAGAGAGGAAGACTAAGGTAAGACATTGCATTTTGCTGCTCTTCCCCAATCTACTACTTTCCAAATATATCGGAGCCAATTTCACTAAATCCCCTTAGATCAGGAATTGAAGAGGTGGAAGTCCCAAGCACCATGTTAAAAGTGAAGTGGTAAGCCTCAATGTGGTTTTCTTGTTTATAGCTCAGCATGATTGGGGGAAGCCACACATTTATTACTGAACCAATAAAAGTTGGTTAGATTGACCCTGCCTCCATGGACCACAGCAAAGGGATTAAACTGTAAGAATCACTGTTAGTTTATTTACCAGAAGCCAGATTAATGGTAATACATAGGCTTCATTTGGGCTCAGCATCACCATATGTGTGAATAAAGAGTCATGAACGTGTCAGTAGTGTGAGGTTCCCAGACTCTAAACTGAACATCTCCAAAAACTTGCAGAAGTTTCCTATCCTTCCTTTTCCTTGATTGGTGAATCACGATTGAGTAGCTCTTGTGTCAAACTTATTGCATTCATTTGCTCTGTTGGCTGTCTGATGTTGGCACTATCTCTAAGAACATATTTTTGCAATCTTCTTATTTATGGCTGTTTGAAGATTTGCATTAAGTGTCACTGGCACCATCTGAAAATTCTCCTCTTCCCTTTTTTGGCCCTAATATTGGATTTAGAAACTGGATGGTTTCCTGGGATCACAGGAATTATAGCAAAAAAGCTATGAAGCATTATGCTAATTTTGAAATCATGAGTAACCCGACATAATGAACATTAAGTTTATGATATATAGGTCACAGTAAAATTGTAAGCTGCCCAGAGTCATTGACTGAGATGGGCTGCTATAAAAATTGAATAAACAAACAAACAAACAAACAAATATGTCTTTTAATATGTGAACTACTGATTAACTATTAAAACTGACATATTTCTAACAGTATCTGATCTAGATATTATTGGCATGGTTGAACTAGAGTTTCTTATCAATCTATCTAAAAACATCACTGGTTATGGCAAACCTCCTTCCCAAGCTGAAGGAAATCAGCAACTGGCAGATGACCTGAATGTGTTCTACTGCAGGTTTGAAAGGAAACTACAGCCACCTATCTCCACAACCTCCATCCCAGACACACCAACAACAACAGCCAAACCTCCTACAACTGACCCCATCCCATTGGGTTCACAACCCCTGGTAATCACAGAAAAGGAAGTGCAAGATCTATTTCACAGACAGAAGCCAGGGAAAGCACCAGGCCCAGACAAGATAACTCCTTCTTGCTTAAAAGTCTGTGCTGATCAATTGGCCCCCATCTTCACCCAAATCTTCAACAAATCACTAGAGATATGCCATGTTCCTTCTTGCTTCAAACGCTCCACTATCATCCCAGTGCCGAAGAAGGCCTCCATCAAGGAACTGAATGACTACAGACCAGTTGCTCTAACATCTGTAGTTATGAAAACCATTGAAAGGCTTTGAAAATCATCAAGAATCCACTATTAGACCCTCTGCAATTTGCATACCGAGCAAATAGATTGACAGATGATGCTGTTAATATGGCTCTGCATTACATCCTATAACATCTTGAATCTCCAAAGACATACGCAAGGGTCCTCTTTGTAGATTTTTAGTTCAGCATTCAATACCATCATACCGGACATTCTTCTAACTAAACTAAATCAGCTAGCGGTACCTGAACACACTTGTAAGTGGATCACAAGCTTCCTAACAGACAGGAAGCAGCAGGTGAAGCTAAGCAAAATCATATCAGATACCTGTACAATTAGCACAGCCCCCCCCCAAGACTGTGTGCTCTCACCACTTCTCTTCTCTCTATATATATCAATGACTGCATCTCAAATGATCCATCTGTTAAACTACTGAAGTTTGCAGATGATACAACAGTGATTGGTCTCATTCGAGACAACGATGAAACCGCATACAGACAGGAGGTTGAACAACTAGTCTCGTGGTGCGACTGGAACAATCTGGAACTGAACACACTCAAAACCGTAGAAATGGTGGTAGACTTTAGGAGAAACCCTCCCATTCTGCCACCTCTTACAATACTAGACAGCACAGTATCAACAGTAGAGACCTTCAAATTTCTAGGTTCTATCATATCTCAAGACCTAAAATGGTCACCTAACATCAAAAACATCATCAAAAAAGCACAACAAATAATGTTCTTTCTGTGCCAACTCAGGAAGCTCAAACTGTCCAAGGAGCTGCTGATAAAGTTCTACAGAGGAATTATTGAGTCTGTCATCTGTCTGGTTTGGTTCTACAACCCAACAAGACAGACACAGACTTTAGAGGATAATCAGAACTGCAGAAAAAACAATTACTGCCAACCTGCCTTCCATTGAGGACCTGTATAATGCACGAATAAAAAAGAGGGCCGTGAAAATATTTACTGACCCCTCGCATCTTGGACATAAATTGTTTCAACTCCTACCCTCAAAATGATGCTATAGAGCACTGCACACCAAGACAACTAGACACAAGAACTAGCACTGCACACCAAGACAACTAGACACAAGAACTAGCTTTTTCCCAAATGCCATCACTGCTAAACAAATAATTCCCTCACCACTGTCAAACTATTCACTAAGGCTGCATTACTATTACTATTAGTCTTCTCATCGTTCTTATCACCCATCTCCTCCCACTTATGACTGTATGACTGTAACTTGTTGCTTGTATCCTTACGATTTATATTAACATTGATCGTTTCCTGATTGCTTATTTGTACCCTGTGACAATCATTAAGTGTTGTACCTCATAATTCTTGACAAATGTATCTTTTCTTTTATGTACACTGAGAGCATATGCACCAAAGACAAATTCCTTGTGTGTCCAATCACACTTGGCCAATAAAGAATTCTATTCTATTCTATTCTGTTCTGTTCTGTTCTGTTCTGTTCTGTTCTGTTCTGTTCTGTTCTGTTCTGTTCTATTCTATTCTATTCTACCCTACCCTACCCTACCCTACCCTACCCTACCCTATCCTATCCTATCTGTTCAGGGTATGGGATATTCCTAATTGTCTTTTTGCTGGTTTGTCTTACACAGAAGATCTCCAGAAGTACAAATTGAGGAAACAGCTTTTTTTTTTTTTTCGTCCTGACACAGGAAAATAAAAGTTCTCCTGCTGTTATTTTTCCTTTTTCACATCATACCCCCATTACTACTTCTCACTGTATCCAGTGTGGACAATAGTTTTGTGTCTTTTTATTTCTTTCCACTATAGTCAAAGACTGAGCCGAGGTGGCGCAGTGGTTAAAAGCAGCACTGCAACCTTCTTCAGCTGACTGCTAGTTAAGCAGTTCAGCTGTTCAAATCTCACCAGGCTCAAGGTTGACTCAGCCTTCCATCCTTCAGAGGTGGGTAAAATGAGGACCCAGATTGTTGGGGGCAATATGCTGAACTCTGTCAACCGCTTACAGAGGGCTGTAAAGCACTATGAAGCGGTATATTAATGTTTTCAATAATAAAGTGAGGTAAACGGTCCAAATATAATGGCACCATTGAGCTAGAGAAGCCACATCTAAGACTATTATAGTCCTCTGACCACTCTTGAAGAATTTGGAGGTTTTTTTAATTAAAAAAAAAGTTTGGAGTTAGTGCTTTGTGTTATTCCCCAACTGCCCTATTGTTTTTTTGCAGGTTAACACTTTTGCTACTGCTTGCAAATTCTTTGTGCATGAGTGTTCCCTCATCTAACTGATTAGAGTGAATCTTACTTTTGTTTCCCCAGATGTATCTAGACTATTCCAAAGATGTTTATAGGATATGAGGCCATTTATCTGGAGACTGTTTTAGAGTTAGGCTTCCCCTGTATCTTGGTTATCTCTGAAGAACATAAGAGCCGAGGTGGCGCAGTGGTTAAAATGCAGCACTGCAGTTCAGCAGTTCAGCTGTTCAAATCCCACCGGCTCAAGGTTGACTCAGCCTTCCATCCTTCAGAGGTGGGTAAAATGAGGACCCAGATTGTTGGGGGCAATATGCTGAACTCTGTAAACCGCTTAGAGAGGGCTGTAAAGCACTATGAAGCGGTATATAAGTCTAAGTGCTATTGCTATTGCTATTGCTATTGCTCAGAAAAAGATGGGAATGGTGGGAAAACAAGAATGTGCAAAAAATTTTATTCTGGAAATAAAATGTTCTGGGGAATTCTGAAACATTTCTTTATTCTTCTGAACAAAACATATCCAATGCTTTACTGGCAGTTTTCTAGCAATAATTCTTCAAAAAGAAGAAGTATTTCATGGCTTTCCAGAATGACAAATTTGATTGTTTTCAGTAAAAAAAAGAAATTGACCCGTTTGATAGCTCCATATTCTGAATCAAGAGAAGATAATGGGTGCCAATATATTTTTTATATTTGAGTGGGAGGAAGAAATGTTAATTTGAAAAAAATGTTTTTAAGAAAAATTAGATCAAAGAAAAATGGTCAGAATAAAACAAAGCAAAAAAAAAAACAATTAATCAGTGAAATGACTTGCCTCCAGACCTTGTGGGTGCTCCAACACAGGAAGTTTTTAAGAAGAGACTGGACAACCATTTGTCTGAAATGGTGTAGGGTTTCCTGCCTGAGCAGGTGGTTGGACTGGAAGACCTTCAACATCCGTTCCAGCTCTGTTGTTCTGTTATTCTGTTATTCAAATATTATAAACTGTATATATTCTTTTATTCAAATTTCTCTCTCTCTCTCTCTCTCTCTCTCTCTCTCTCTCTCTCTCTCTCTCTCTCTCTCTCTCTCTCTCTCTCTCTCTCTTTCTCTCGATAGACAGACAGACAGACAGACAGACAGACAGACAGACAGACAGACAGACGGAGACAGATAGTGCATTTACTTCTTTTTTTCAGATTGAAGTCTTTGCAAATGCATTTTGGAGGGAAATGGGGAGAGAGGAAGAGAGAAAGTGCATTAACATGAGTTGAAGCTGGGAACTACATGCAGCTGAATATCACATGTAGTTTGACCCCAACATGTCTGGGTTTCTTCAGAATCAATGTCATGTGACTGTCTTTCATGAAAGAAAGATTATTTGGAAACACTTCTCTGCTTTTCTTAAAAGCTCTAACAGCACTCTGCCACACATGTTCAAGTTCTGAAAAGAGAACACAAGTTCTCTCTTTAGCCAGTGCTTCTGCTAGCGTTATTGAACTCTGATATTTTTGTGATCTAATTTTTCCAGAGTTGTTTTCAAAGCGGTTATCCTTTACTCTATTTATTCAATTTTAATTTCAGTTCCAGAGGCAAGTGGTTATTCATAGGTAGATTGGTAGATAGACACATGTGCACATATGCATTCTTAAATATAGTCTGGCAATTGATAGAAATCCATTGTTCTTTTTGTACACTGATTATTCATTTCCCAGTTTTAAATATTTATTTTGATATTTGGACACAAAGGATTTTAAATAATAGCAATAGCACTTAGACTTATATACCGCTTCATAGTGCTTTACAGCCCTCTCTAAGCGGTTTACAGAGTTCAGCATATTGCCCCCAACAATCTGGGTCCTCATTTTACCCACCTCAGGATGGAAGGCTGAGTCAACCTTGAGCCGGTGAGATTTGAACAGCTGAACTGCAGTGCTGCATTTTAACCACTGCGCCACCTCGGCTCTTATGTTCTTCAGAGATAACCAAGATACAGGGGAAGCCTAACTCTGAAACAGTCTCCAGATAAATGGCCTCATATCCAATAAACATCCTTGGAATAGTCTAGATACATCTGGGGAAACAAAAGTAAGATTCACTCTAATCAGTTAGATGAGGGAACACTCATGCACAAAGAATTTGCAAGCAGTAGCAAAAGTGTTAACCTGTAAAAAACAATAGGGCAGTTGGGGAATAACACAAAGCACTAACTCCAAAGCACTAACTTTTTAATTAAAAAAACCTCCAAATTCTTCAAGAGTGGTCAGAGGACTATAATAGTCTTAGATGTGGCTTCTCTAGCTCAATGGTGCCATTATATTTGGACCGTTTACCTCACTTTATTATTGAAAACATTAATATTAATATCCTCTTCTCTAATGAATAAATTGGAAAATTAAATGCATACATATACATTTATATAAATGTATAAAGGTACTGTTGTTATCCTCTCCTCTGGAGGCTTATGTTAGTCTCGAATACTGATTAATAAACCAATTTGTGTTCAGTGAAGGTATAGTGGTCTCCAGTTTAAAGAATTCAAAAGACCTACATATAAAATATCTAAGAAGTGTATATGTTATTCTTTTTTAAAAAAAATTTTTTTTAATTGAAATATAAACATTAAAGAAGACAAACATACATTGAACAAAACATTATATGTACTTACGTGTACATATATACATGCACTAGTAGCTGGATACCCATGGTTCACTACGAAACTATGTGATCGGGCTTGATAAATTGACAGTTAAAGCTTGAAAATGTATGTAGAATGTGTAACTCCTTAGCATCAGAGCATGTTAATATAAGGCAACTGGAAGTTGGAACGAAGTTCTTTTCAGGTAGGGAGGGGAAGTAGAATGTCCCAGCCCGCAGGCCGGATGAGTCACAAGCTGGCCAAGCCCACGCCCGCTATAGCAAAGGGGTAGCATCAGAACATGTTAATATAAGGCAATTGGCAATTGGAACAGAGTTCTTTTCAGGTGGAGAGGGGGAGTAGAACGTCTAACTCATTAGCATCAGAGCGTGTTAATATAATACTGTATAAGAAATACTAATGATCTGATGGTCATTTCAAAAAATCCTTTCTTAGCGAGCACCTAGAAGCCAAGAGGAACATACGTGCCAAGTTTCAAGTTTGTAGGCTTTACAGTTCTGGAGATTTCGTGATGAGTGAGTGGTATTTGGCTTATATATATATATTTTAAAGATTTTAAAAGGGCATCAGAATCAACCTTAATATTGTTCTTTCTCTCTCAGTTTACAAAATAATCTGCCTAAATAAATTCTAGCAGAAGAATGAGAAACCAAGGACCAAGCGACTCTCCTTCAGAAGGTGGAATTTGGGAAATGATCACACTGGTTATCATAGAGCCCATAACATTTCTCAGCACTCTTGCACCCTCCCTCCTCCTTCCATATATAAAATTCCATATTAATCCAAAGCAAACTGAAAGCATCTAATGTGAATCAAGATCACCCTGGAGATTATATTCAAGGATTTACTTCAATAAAGTAGTGATTCAATCAAATCTCCTTTAAACTGAATTAATCTTTCAAGCTTTTTACAGTTTTAATAGTTACCAGATTATATAACAAACATTTCTATATCTTCAACTGCTTCAAAAAATGGCTTTGATAGTTTATTGATTCAAAAATTATGTTTAATTGAAGACTTCCAATTTATTCATAGCACCAAGGGAGGCCCAAGAAATCTGTGTGTGGTTATTAGGCTGGGTGAAAATTTCATTCAGGTTGTTGAATCCCCACCCTTAATGGCAAAAGGATCGCAAGTCATTTGAATCTGACTTGTGAACAAAAGATCAGAAGCAGAGAAGCCTTTTTTTTTTAATAGCAGCCATGTTATATGCCATGGTTTTGGCCTCTGAAGCAAGAAAATGGCTGCCTAATATATCACTTCTGCTTTCTAAGAAGTCTTTTGTGGGGTGGGAATAGATTGTTATCTTTGAAGTCACAAAGGATGACATTTTAATTTGCATCACAACATAGCAAGCATGTTTCTCATTTGTTGAGTGTCTTCAATCAGGCTGGTATTGATAAGCATAGGGACATGTTCTATAAAAGACATAATTAATTTTTCTCTGTCAGTCTTCTTTAATCAGTTTTTCTCTAGTGAGGGAGACTTCATGATGAGTTATATCAAAAGGGTTAGTAGGCCTGAACAGTGCTTTGGATTCAAAGGCAAAAGGATATTTAATTGGTCTTTAGTTCTTTGTAGCAGCTACATTTTCTCCCAGGTTTGTACAGCTGCTCTCCATAAATGTCCTGTGAACAAAGATGCCATTTGACCATCTTGTCATTAAACGTGGAAGGATATCATGCCCTGCCACAAAACGTTTATTGGATTTAAAGAAAATGTGTGAAAACACAGTCTCTTTCATGAAAATGACTGAAAACATGAGGGGAAAATGTGCTTTCCCCCTCCCCCTTTCCACTGCACAAGCAAAATTAGTGATGCAGGAGGATATTTTCTCCTGCTTTGCTGGTCATTTTTACACAAACAGTTTATCTGCTTGGCACTTGTTAAGTTGTCTGGCACATTTTTTTTTGAAGTTCTATAGCTGGGGCATTCACTGCCTTGCTACAGTTTCTTCAGAGTAGGAATAGCATAAATAATAGTAAAGTGCTAATTAGGCCTGTACTGTGCTTTAGATTAAGGTGACCAGATTTAAATATTTGTAAAGCGGGACACCATTGATGGGGGGGTTTCTAGGGGAGCAAGACGGGAGGGGTCCGTCTCTCTTATCCTGCAGCTTTGTGCACCCCCCCAACACCCCCCCTTCATCGCAGCCATGGGTGGGTTCCTACCGGTGCGGTCTTGCCTGTTCATCGCCGCAGAGCCGAAGAAGCTGGTGGCATTCGAGGCGCGGGGCTTCCCCCGGCCGCTTTCCCCGGCCACCGGGACACCGCCATTTGCGTTCTTTTGCTCTCTGTGCATGCGCAAAGCATTCTGTTTGCGCAGAGGGCAAAAGAACGCAAATGGTGGTGTCCCTGAGGCCGGGGAAAGCAGCCGGGGAAAGCCCCGTGCCGCGAACGCCACCAGCTTCTTCAGCTCTGCGGTGATGAACAGGCAAGACCGCCGCTGCCCCTCTCACTGCCCTGCAGGCGAGGCACGAGGCAGAGTGGTGTGCAGGGCAAATTCAAATTCAAAAAGCGGGACTTTTTTGAAATGCCACGGGATGCGGGACAAATTATTAAAAAGCGGGACTGTCCCGCCAAAAGCGGGACATCTGGTCACCTTACTTTAGATTCAAAGATACAAAGCTGTGTCTGTGAATAAAATAGCCTCCTGTGTAGCTGTGACTGTTTCCAGAATGACACTCCAGGCAATTGCATGATCTGCATTCAGGAGCTACATCTGAGCTAGTTTGAAGTAAACTGAAAGAGGTACCTCCAGTGTGAGACTATGGGTGTAGAGTAGACGATTAAGACCCAGAGAGTAGAAAATAGTGTGCTTTCTGGTATGAGAATTTTTTCTGTTCTAAATGTAGAGATATGGTGAGCATCATATCATTGTTGGTGAGTACCAACAGGAAACATATTGTTTCTGAAAACAAGTAAACAAAAGGTGTGGCAGTAGACAGCAAAGAAAAGGGGCAGCAGGCACAGTAAGGAAAAAGAGAGAAAAGGAAGAACTTCTTTGCATACTTTTAGAATCTTCTAGAGCAGGGGTGGGGAACTATGGCCTTTTTATGACTTGTGGACTTCAAGTCCCAGAATTCCTGAGCCACCTATTCTGGGAGTTGAAATCCACAAGTCATAATATAATAATATAATATAATATTAAATATTATATAATATAATAATAATATAATATAATATATTAATATAATATATTAATATAATATAATATAATATAATATAATATAATATAATATAATATAATTATTAATTCCCTTCCAACTCTGTTGTTGTTGTTGTTGTTGTTGTTGTTGTTGTTGTTGTTGTTATTATTATTATTATTATTATTATTATTATTATTATTATTATTATTATTATTATTATTATTATTATTATTATTATTATTATTATTATTATGGGGCCATAGTTCCCCATTTCTGCTCTAGAGCCTGGACATATTAATACCAACTTGGAAGCTTTCTGTTTTTTGCAGCTTTCCTTAAACCCCGCCCCCTCCCTGAAGGAAAATAGGAAATCAAATGATCAGAGAGAGAGGAGGTGATGCTAATAGTACCCAGTTAGACTTTTAATATGCTTATATCTTTTTTCAGTTTGGCCTTACCAGGCAGCATACTTTTTGTCCCATTCAACTGAGTCTTAAGAGTCACTATAGATGTGCAAAGGAGCCATCTTCAGTGAAAGAAGAAAATGCTCCTCTGAGGCAGCATTTGCGGGGGGAAATGAAGTTTTCTGTCTAGGCATCATAAAATCATCACAGAATTGTAGAATCATAGGCTGGAAGGGACCTTGGACAGTGGTGGGTTCCTACCGGTGGGGTCCACTCTGTCATCCTGGTAGTGGCCCACTGATTGCGCAACTTGCGTGCGACGGCTCCAGTGCCATCTTCACCGGTCCGTCGCGCGGCGCCATCTTTTTTAAAAAATTTGGCCCTTTTTTGCTTCCTGTGCATATGCGGAAGTAAAATCTCGCGAGCGGAGGCACCTGCGCGTGAGATTTCGGCAATTTTTTGCTTCTGTGCATGCATGGAAGCAAAACGCCAAAATCACATGCGTGCGTGCATGTCCCCTTGTGAGATTTTGGTGATTTTTTTCTTCCTGCACATGCACGGAAGCAAAATCACATGAGGGAACGTGTGTGCGTAGCGAGCGTGCGTGTGCGTGCAACATGATGATGCACACGCAGAGCACCGGTAGGCAGGTAAGAGGAACCCACCCCTGCCTTGGAGGTCTTCTAGTCCAACCCTATGACCAAAGCAGCAATCTTATGTGCATAGTCCTATCCATCAGATACATAAATTCAAATGAGTCTTCCAACTCCATTGAGGACTTGAATGGTAAGCAGAAGGATTTTCCATGTTCCCCCAAGAAAGTGAAAGCAAATTTTCTATCCATTTCTATGTATTTGATATAAAACCCAAAAGGGTTATGAATATAAAATCCAAAAGAGTTATGAAGGGGAGAGGGCATGTGGTTTATAAGCCCCAAACCCAAGACTGGTGTATATTGTTTTTGCTGCAATAGCTTCTATTCTTCCAATCTAATGAACTAATCACATTAGCTGTAGAACAACAAAGACCTGGAAAAGGCCAGAATCTGGCATTCCATAAGAGAGAAAATCAGATTCCACAGGTGAAAGAGCTTGAGGTAAGATTGAGTGAAAGAAAACCATAGAAAATCAGGATCAAAAGATGGTGGGAAAAGATTCTGAAAAAGAATCTGCTATTGTGAAAATGTTTGATACCCCCAAAACTAGTACATGGCACTTCAGACCAGCTTTATGTGCCAACATTAAAAAATTCCTTTAAAAATTAGCACTAATAGCTAAGCTTAATGCACTATCCAGAAGCATCTAACAATAGTTACCACCCAAGAAAGTTATACTTAAGTGCCATCTTGGAAAATAGTTCAAATGAAGAGATGAAGTTGTTGGCAGCAAAATTGTGGGAAAATGAAGTCAGATATTCAAAGCTGCACACTTGGCATCGACCTTATGGAACAAATTATTACACTGGTACATTTTGTAAGAACAAAATAACTTAGTAAAAACATTTCTGTGATGCTGACTGTTAGATAACATTTTCTAGAATATATTGGCAAAGATGATACAACAGAATTTATAGGATAAATGTGCTTCTCAAAAATTCAGAGCATCTATGTGTTGTTGTTTTTTCTCTGCATTAATTCACCTATAGCAAATTTTGAAGCATTCTATTTGACGCAGAAACCTCTGGGTGGCAGACAATGGGAAAGTTTAGAAAAAATGATAAGGTGTATCAAACACCAGACTGGGACAACAGAAGATTCCCTCATAGCCATTAAGGAGAATAATGCGCTTTGACAGGAATTGTTCCCAGTGGTAAGGAAAATGGAATCAACAGAAACCTATATCGCATTTCTGTGTGGCTTACGGTTGTAATACGATGTTGTAATACAATTACAATTGTAATTCTAAAGTATTGACTAGGGATGTTCACAAAACAGAAAATACCGGTATGTTTTATTTCAAATCCAGATCAACCCATTGTATTCCAGAAATTTTGCTAAACATTTTCAGATCAGTTACAGATCAACTGAAACAAAACCCAGAACACTGATTAATCTAGGATTTGGATGGATCCTGGAATGATTTTAATAAGGCAAATAAAATAATCCTGGCATGCATTGCCCTCTTCATTCTTTCTTTCCTGAGCATCTCCCAGCAAGGCATGTAAAACCAACTGCCTCTATAATCTTCCCAATGCCTTCTGTTCCGTTCCCTGCCTTCCTCAACCATTATTGATGATGTCTTTGGCCTGTTCTCATTTTTACTCCTCTTCCCTCGTGTTCCTGTTTGGGCTAAAATTAAAATTTCATTGCACTTGGAGCATGTTGTTCAAAATGTGCCTAAGCTGATTAACATCATTAGCAGAGATTGTAGCATGTGCTACCAAGTCTACACTTTATCTTATTTTTAAAAAATTATATGCAAACTCCAGTTGATCAAAGAGTATCTGAAGTAAGTAAGTAAGTAAGTAAGTAAGTAAGTAAGTAAGTAAGTAAGTAAGTAAGTAAGTAAGTAAGTAAATAAGTAGAGAGGGAGAGAGGGAGGGGGTGAAACTAAAAAGAATAACAAATGAATAAAGTGTTGAAAAATGTATTTTAAAAAGACATGGGAACAGTAAATAAAAATAATATATTAAAAACAACTAAAAAATTAAGTAATTGTGGTGACTATTAAACAATGGCTAACATTTCATTTGCTATTGATATTAAATATCAATACTTGAAGTGCCCAGAGATACCTTATCAGGGAGATAAGCAGCATATAAATTTAATCAATCAATCAATAAAATATTCTGAACAGGCCCATGCCAAGATAGAAAAGAAACATAAGCAAAATAATTAGTCCACTATTTCTTTCAACCAAGCTTAACTTTTGAATTCAGAGGTACTTGTAGCGGCCCTAGCTCAGACCAAAAGACTGCCTGATGGACTTCAGAGTTCATTGTATGTTGTTTAATGTACAAAAGAGAGGGAGAAATAGAAAAAAAGGAGGAAGGAAACAATACAGAAAAGGAAACAATAAAAAGTTAATAGATTAAATATAATAATGTAATTCACATTAATTTTAAAGATTTCATTAAACAGAATAATGTTGATTAATCTTTCCATTATAACAATAGAAAATCAGTTCATAAACAGAAATTGAACATATATAATCATCCAAGCTGTAAAATTGGGATTGTAGAATCTATCCAACATACAACGATTATTTTTTGTTGACCCCTATACTTGAGAAATCTAAAATTGTTTATATAGAGAAATACATTTCAAATTTTAGTATATAATTTGAAATTACCTTCATATCATTAAACACTGTTGAACTTTGCAACAACATATTAATAAATTTATTGATATTAAATTTTAAAAACTATCATGGGATAAGTTCATATTATACAATTAAGTTTTCCCTCACCACCAAGCATAACTAATATTAATATGTACATATTAATATGGTAATATTGATATCCAAATTATTTATTCCAGGATTCCAGGCAAATAATTAATAGATATACCCTTTAACGTATCATTAAAAAAACCTTAGAGTTAGAATGAACTAAAATATATTCCAGTTTTGATATACAACTTGCTGTCAGAAGTTGTAGGTGCTTCATCACTGGAGGTTTTTAAGAGGAGATTGGACAGTCACTTGTCTGAAATAGTATAGGGCTGCCTGCTTGAGCAGGGGATTGGACTAGAAGACCTCCAAGGTGTCACGTAGTGAATATTGTCAGTTGTATGTCTATGCAGGGTGATGCATCCCTATTCTAATATTATGGTACATTCCAATACAAGCAGGACACGTGATGTGATCTTCTGCGCATGTGTGCATTCCTGATTCTCCATTAATCTCTTGTGGTTTGGCTCTGACCGGAACGGTCGCATTTAATTAGCAAGAATGTAACTATTCAGAATTTATTGTTTTTGTACCAAAATAAATATTTTCTATTAGACTTTTCATCTCGGTTTCATTTCTAACTGTCTGAATTCCAAGAAAAGATCCACATCACCTCTGTGAGATTTATTCTCACCTTAACGCAAGGTACCTTCCAGCTCTATTGTGATTGGTTGGTTGGTTGGTTGGTTGGTTGGTTGGTTGGTTGGTTGGTTGGTTGGTTGGTTGGTGGATATGTATTTCAGCAGTTGTTTTTCAAGGCCTTTCGGAAGGCTAGGGTGTAGGGCCCTGCCAAATCTCAGAGCAAGTAATATTCCAAAGCAGGGGTCCCCAAACTTGGCAACTTTATGACTTGTGGACTTCAACTCCCAGAATTCTCCAGCCAGCTATGCTGGCTGGAGAATTCTGGAAGTTGAAGTCCACAAGTCTTAAAGTTGCCAAGTTTGAAGACCTCTGTTCCAAATGATAGGGGTCACTACCAAGAAATATGCTGCCTTCATCCCACTAGATGGCAGCATTTAAGGGAGAGGGCCTGGAGCATGCTCACCATCTCTGATAAAATAGTATGAGCAGATACCCTCAGGGAAATTTAATTAGAGAATACTCAGTCATAAGGAACAGTTCTATGATTTGATATAAGCTTCATAACTGCACTTTGTTCACAGTTATTCACATAACCTGTAAATTTGCATTTAAGACATTCATCAGATTTTACAGCAAATTTTTATATCATGATTCTTTAATATCTATTCTTCTATGTTAATACCAGTTACTTCATGTGCATCAGCATGAACTTTTCAACCAGTTAGACAAAATACCATTGGAATAAGGATATCATATGCAATTGGCTCTTGGTTGTACTGTAAATGTTTGCTAGACGTCATTGCTAATCCTCCTTTCCTCCCAATTGAGATATTAGTCAGAATTATGCCTTAAAGGTAAAGTTATGTCATACATCTTTCATGTAAATGTAAGAGCTGCCACCTAAAACACTAGGCTAAAATATTAAAAACATGGCTTTGATCTATCCTGGCAAATGCCTGATCTCACCCTGTGGAAGGGAATTTTAAATGAAATATGCACAATATTTAAAGCTGACATTATATATTAGGGTTGTAGTGATACTGAGCTGCCTACATCTGATATTTGCCATGTGTGGAAGCAACTGTAAATCACTCCATATTGTCCTACAGTGAGCCACATTTGATGATTTAATCATGTTAATTGGATGAAGGGCAGGCAATCTAGTGCCCTCCAGATGTTTCAAACTACAACATCAATAAAGCCTTGCCATTGGCCACGCTGCTAGGGTTGATTAGTTGAAATCCAAAACATCTGGAGGGCACCAGGCTTACTGTCCCTGAATTAAATAGTTATGAAATTTTAATCCACTCTTGCCGAACCTGGGCATCTTCCAGATGTGTGGACCTCAACTTCCAGAACTCTCAACAATGATCTTACTGGCTGGAGAATTCGCAGAGTTCATTTGGAGGGCATCCAAGTGGAAGAAAGCTGTCTTAATCATTATGTAGAAGCAGGACTCATAAATGGATAGAAGGCCTGCATACAGTCAAGCATGGGCCAATCCAGTGTAGTCATTGAAAGTCATTACAGTTTGCTATAAGTTCCCAGTTTGCTTTCTTAATTACTGTACTTGCAGTGATTGTAGAGGCGGGATTTCAGTTTCAGCACAGCACACCAGATAACCAGCCCTAATAGCCCAGCAGTGCTTTATATACATGGTAAGAATGGACGTGCTCAAAAGGCAACCGTGTGCACAAACTGCAGAGGCTTTCATTATATTTTGAGAAAATATAGCTCTATAGCAGGGGTCTCCAACTTTGGCAACTTTACGACTTGTGGACTTCAACTCCAAGAATTCCTCAGCCAGCGCATGCTGGCTGAGGAATTCTGGGAGTTGAAGTCCACAAATCGTAAAGTTGCCAAGGTTGGAGACCCCTGCTCTATAGGGCTATCTCTTCCAAACCTAGAGCAGCCCTCAAAGCAGGGGTGAAATCTACTTACCTTCCCTACTCGTTCGGGAGCGCGTGCAGAAGGCTTTGCGCATACGCAGAGGGTTAAAAAAAGAAAATGACAACATCTGGGCAGGTGGGTGGAGCCTCGCATGGCCACCGCTGCCAGTTCTCTGAATCACCAGCAGACGCAGTTACTGGTACACCCGAACCAGGCCGAACCAGTAGCATTTCACCCCTGCCTCAAAGCCATTGCATTGCAAATGCAGCTGTTTCAATGGAATGGATATATAACCCATCAAAGCTAATATTCATTGTATATGAACATGAGCCATCTTGTGTACCACTCAGCTGTGACCCCAATGAGTGTCTTAATGAAGACTATCTGGGCTATTATGGAGTGCTCTCAGCAGACTTCATCCATGTGGGTGCGTTGATTACAATTAAACATTTCAGTAACTGTGTCAGAACTTTTTGAAAGTCAGAGCACTTGGTACTTGGTATCTTTCCATCTGCTTAGGAGGCTTTTGCCAACAATTTCTCCTACTCTGGCCTTGAGAAAGGGAGGTTGTATGAATCTCCAAGGAATCTACATGGGAGAAACAGAGATCAGGCAGTATCCTCATTACTTGAAGACTTTCTTTTTATTTCTCTGGAGTATTTTTTTTTATTTCTCTGGAGTATTTTTATTTTATTTTATTTTTATTTCTCTGGAGTATATGTGTGTAAGTTGAACCCATGCATCCATCAAGAGAGAAAAGAAGACTCTCTATGCCAAATAATTTCAAAAACTGAAGCTCAAAACATCAACTTCAAACTAAATTATTTATTAGAAATGTATTATGGGATGGCAAAAGAAAAAAACATCTAGATACTTGATACTAAATCAAATATTAAATGATAGAAAGGTATATTCCACTGGTGAAATCTACTTACCTTCCCTACCGGTTCGGAAGCACGCAGAAGGCTTTGCGCATGTGCAGAGGGTTAAAAAAAGAAAATGGCGACATCCAGGCGGGTGGGCAGAGCTGAACCACCAGCGGCCACCACTACCGGTACGCCCAAACCACGCCGAACCGGTAGCACTTCACCCCTGGTATAATCTCATCTCAGGCTTGGACTTCCAAATTTGTGAATGGTTATTTATGAAGCATAGCTTCTATTGGTTTTATCTATTTTATTGTAAGCCACCCAGAATCACTTAATCAAACAAACAAACAAACAAATACACTACAGGGGAATAGTTATTTCAGGGGTCTCCAAACTCAGCCATTTTAAGACTTGTGGACTTCAACTCCCAGAATTCCCCAGCCAGCAAAGCTTTGTTTGGAGACCCCTGGGTTATTTTATTAACAGTAATATAACACAGAGAGAAACTATTTTGTGGAATGCCCCCAAAAGATTGTGACTCCTTCACCAGAGATGAGAAGCAGCACTGGAAATTTAGCAATTGAAGATTATGATTAGCTGATGAGGTGAGAAAGAATAATAATCTTTCTTTCATTTTTCATCAGAATCATTCATCTCTGTTCCTCTTTAAAAATGTTATAAGAACTTTCTGTAACCATTTGAGAAATTCTCTTGAACCAGAAGATAGAGGAATTTTGATTATGCTTTTAGGAAATCTGATACTTCACATGGATTCCCATTTAGAGAATCTAGTAAAGTGTATTCTAGGCTACTCTACAGATGCCAACTAACTAGACCAGAATATGTGTTCAAGTATGGAGTTCTGCTACTTAGAACAGTACTATACAGTACTGAACAGTACAGTTGGGTACTACAGAAAATGCTCATCATTTTCAACAATTAATTGTTTAATCACATAATCAGGTTGCCCGAATTCTCAAAAATCCAAAGAGAATTCAGAGTAACAAATCTCAGAATTTTGCTTTCAAGCATGTCAAGCTTTACATCCTTTCTTGCCTTTGTCTAATAATAATATTCTTTTTGGAAATACATCTTATGGTTTAATGTAGTACACATCGACTATTTCTTTGGGGACAGTGATGTTTTTAAAACAGATATTTCTGGAAATCTGGTTCCAAAGAGCAAAACATTTGTGGAGCTGTTTTCAATTATAACATTCAACACAACCAGTTAAGGCCAAAGCTTCTAATTTACGACAGGGCTTGTTAATTTGCTACACTGAACTTGTAGTGTTTAAGTAAACATTGCACTTCTGGATGACAGATAGCTAAACACTGAAATAAAACTAAAGAAACATCCATAACTTGTAGAACTTTGAAAGAACTTCCGTAGCTTCAGAAAGAAACCAAATTCAGACGGCCAACAACTGATGCAGGACTGAAAATAATAATTATTTTCAGGAGCCCTGACAGTCAGGGGAGGGTTCCGGTTTTCTTTGCGGCCGGTTCATTCAGGGACGCACCGTGGGGGTGCATGCGCATTGCGCACTACATGCGCGCATGCACAGTACTTTAAAAAAGCTTCTGCCCATGTGCTGAAGCTAAAAACAAGATGGTGGTGCCACCGGGAGAACCGGCTCAGGGGCGTGGCAGGCCTGGGTTGCTGCCGTTTCTAGTGACCTAGGCCGCCAAGTTACTACCAGTTCTATAGAACTGGTCCGAACCGGGAGGAACCCACCTGTGCTGACAGTGGAGTGGTAAACCTCACCTACAGCCTGGAGTTTGATCATGATGGGGCTCAAAGTTGACTCAGCCAACTTTCCAAGGTCAGTAAAACAAGGACCAAGATTATTATTAGGGGCAATATATAAGTAATGCTATATATTGTAAACTGCCCAGAGAATGCTATAAAGTTCTATGGGAAGATATATAACCCTAAATGCTGTTGCTGTTGCTATTTTAATGGGCATCTTATATAGCTCATGATTATGGGAGAGAAATTGAGGATGTGTGTATCTGTAAATCCAAGTACTAATTCTTGTCGGGCAGTTTCAAGAGCCTCAAAGTCCCTTATGAAATTATTATCTTTAAACATTAAACCAGATGTGGATAATCTATCCAGCAAAGATTATCTTCTTTCAATTTTGACTTTATTAAGGAAGTTATCTGTAGCAAAGTGTATGTGTGCTAATGTGTTTTAATGTGCATTAAAACAAA
Source organism: Diadophis punctatus similis (assembly GCA_023053685.1). NCBI lineage: Eukaryota > Metazoa > Chordata > Lepidosauria > Squamata > Dipsadidae > Diadophis > Diadophis punctatus. Next base: position 52,931,232 of record JALIGW010000006.1, on the reverse strand, counting down.
AGACTTCAGAAAAACTCAGATCTAGTAGGCTGTTCACTTGTGTTCTGGCTATCTTGTAGTAACTCTTCATTCTCTTATAAATTCTCAATCCATGTGCTCATGCATGAATATAACAGGTTCGAAACAAAGCCACATCCAGTAGGAATCCAGTCTCGTCCAAGTCAGTATGTCTAGAATTGGTAGGCTTCTATTAATTCCATAACTGAAATGGATTAGTATGCTATATACTCACGGGACATGATTAAATATTTTTTCTGAGAAAAAAAACCTTATCATGACAGATATATGGCCCACTCCATTCCTATCATTTTACAAAGAGCCATGAAATCATGGTTCTGATGGATAGAACCAAGGGGCACTAAAGATTGGGCTACCACCATTTTGTAGTGCATTTACTGGATGTTAATTATAATCGGCTTCTAACGGACAAGATGTTTTCAATCCTATGTATAGGTAGATTGCTGCAAGTCCTTAGTAACTGAACATCATAGAAGCTACAACGCGAGCGCGCGAATACACACACACACACACACACACACACACACACACACACACACGTTAAATTTTCTGCCGTTCTTAAATTTCATTTGTTGTCATTACCAAGGAGCTGAATTAAAGCCTACTTAGCTTTGGCCAGCTATGAAAACCCTAGATTTAATTCATGATTGAACATTTGTATTAATCAAAGTACCATACAGCAAATGAGCAATAGTGAGCGACATTGTTATGGACCAATTAGCACTTTTATAATTATGAGATCATATTGTTACATTCCTGCCATGATGGATATACCTAGTCATTTGCTCAGGAAAAACCTGAAGAAATTATTTCCTGATACCTGTTTAATCATCTAAAATGTTTATCACCCAGATTGTTTTATCTTTTTTTTTCTAGGCAGGTATGCATACTTTGTTGCTAAACAACTCTCTAAGCTTTTTTGGGTGGGGGTGCTGACTAAGGTGTGGAATTCCAGTTGGTCCAAACATTTAGAAATGTCCATTTTTGTTTCCTCAGGCACCAAATTGATTAATCTGGGGTTTAGACCCAACTGGAACTGATCAGTAATAAAATGGCAAGACTAGATGTGTTTATAAATAACACCAACTGTTAGGTCACAATTAAAGCACATAGCCAGCAACAAATAAATGGCAATTATTAATGATAATTCATTCACTTACCTAACTGTAGGGTTTCAGGCAAGACTTTTACTACTGGTTGACAGAAAAGGTATTAACAGTCATTTTTAATTCTTTGCTCTTTTCTACTTCTAATTAAATATATTATTGACGTCAGTGACTGTCTCAGGAAGAACTCTGAGAAGTAGTTCAGAAGTTAAACTGGGCAAGGAGCCATTGACATTTACAATAAGGACATGCTCCAGAAAATAAAGCTGAATCTGTTTTATTTTATTCATGCTTCAGTACTGCTATTCCCTTGCCACAGAAATGTGCCCGCTTTGCCTTGTTAGAAACAGGATTTTGTTCACTTTTTTCTTCTTCAAATACCACTAGGACAATACAGTCTGTATCTATACAACCCAAACTATTATCATGATCATTATTATTTATTGATTTTTTTTATCCTGCCTCTATTACTTCATAAGTAAATTTAATGCAATGAACATAAATAATACTTCTTTTCCCTCCTCCTATTTAATTTAATTTAATTTAATTTATTGTTCTTATAAGCTGCCCAATCCTGTGGGACTCAGGGTGGCGTACAGCAGAGAGAAGAACAATCAATAAAAATACAATAAAACAATACAATACAATAAAGCCATTTAAAAAAATAGTCATCCATGGGGCATTAAGATCTATTTAACCCCGCCTGCAGGAAGAGAAATGTCTTAATAGCTTTCCGGAAGGCCAGCAAAGTGGGGATAGATCAGATCTCTGGGGGTAGTTGGTTCCAGAGAACCGGAGCCCCCACAGAGAAGGCTCTCCCCCTCAGCCACACCCTATGAGGTGGGCTGAGATGAATGATGAGTTACTGGGCCAAAGTTACCCAGCTGGCTTTCATGCCTAAGGCAGAGCTAGAACTCACAGCTTCCTGGTTTCTATCCTGGTGCCTTAACCACTAGACCAAACTGACTCTCAGCACACAGTGGTGGGTTCCTACTAGTGCAGTCCACTCTACCGCACTGGTAGCAGCTGGCCGATGACGTAATTTGCATGCGACATCGATCTGTCGTCTTCACTGGTCCGTCGCGCATCGCCATCTTTTTTTCAGAATTTTTGGGCTTTTTTTTCTTCCTGCGCATGCATGGAAGCAAAATCTCATGAGGATATGCGCACGAGAGAGAGATTTTGGCGATTTTTTGCTTCCGCACATGCGCGGAAGCAAAAAAAATTGCCGAAATCACACACGCGCGTGTCCTTTTGTGAGATTTTGCTTCTGTGCATGCGCAGAAGCAAAATCACGCGAGGGGCGCGTGCGAAACATGGAGATGCATGCGCAGCGCACCGGTAGCAACTTTGAGAGCAACCCGCCCCTGTCAGCACATAATTATCATCATCATATGATAATTAGATTATGTGTTTGCACAATATACTAAGTCAAGGTGGCTGACACACCATAAAGTTTGGGTTCAAATGTGCCTTGCTTTGTGGGTCAGAATATCAGGAGACTAAAATCACAAATGCACAAATTGTATCATTTAAATTATATCCAGACAATGTCTTTATTATATAAAGCTGTAACTATGCATACTTCTGCAAAACCACAAATTCACTTATTTTGCTGCATGCACTTTTCTGTAGCCAGCAGAGTAAAGTCATGTTGTATATTCAAGAGTCAAAAGTTGTTACACCACCATGGTCAATTGTCCAGAGGAACAAAGAAATTCTAGTGCATAACACTTTTAAATAGTCTATTGCCATAACACTCTGAAGAAAAGATTTGTTTCAAGTTAGTATATTTGTGCTCTTCTAATATGCCCTCCCTTAGTCTTGTTTTTGTGTTTTATTTCAGATAAATCTGTATCACACTGCTTCTCTCTATTTCATCAGATTTCAATTCTGATCACGTCAGTGCTGCCCATAAATTATATACAGTAGTTCTCATTTTTGCTATGTTAGCACTAGCATTAACGTAGGAAAACTGATATCTTGTGCCTCTTGCCATGTTAGTATATTTGAAAGAATTGTTAAATATCAGAATAAGAAACTAGGAGATTCCCAATAGAGATTCCCTTGAGCTTCTGCCAGCCTTACCAGGTAATGAGTCAGGAAATATGACAAGATAATGTAATTTTACTTTACTGTAAAATTACATTAACAGAATTTTATGAATCTGAAAGTACAATTCTCCCACCATCATTTTTACAATGAGGCAGGGTCCTTCCTGAGATGCTTGCTCTGCCCACTAGGTAGCTGTGGGCTATGATTTATTTATTTATTTATTTATTTATTTATTTATTTTATTTCATTTGTCAAAATATGTACGAGATAACAGGTATAAGTATAAACATCGACATGAACACAGGAAATGGGTACAAATAAATGGGGACAGTAAGACAGGGACGGTAGACACGCTGGTGCACTTATGCACGCCCCTTACAGACCTCTTAGGAATGGGGTGAGGTCCACAGTAGACAGTTTAAGGTTAAAGTTATGGGGCTTGAGGTTGTAACAACAGACTCAGGTAGTGTATTCCAGGCATTGACCACTCTGTTGCTAAAGTCGTATTTTCTGCAATCAAGTTTGGAGCGGTTTACCTTGAGTTTGTATCTATTGTTTGCTCGTGTATTATTGTGGTTGAAGCGGAAGTAGTCATTGACAGGTAGGATATTGTAGCAGACAATTTGGTGTACTACGCTTAGGTCAGACCGTAGGCATAGTAGTTCTAGGTTTTCCAAGTCAAAAGTTTCAAGCCTGGTGGCATAAGGTATTCTATTGTGAGCAGAGTAGTGGAGTACACTTCTCGTGAAATACCTCTGGACCCGTTCAATTGTATTAATGTCCGATATACAGTGCGAATCCCAGGCAGACGAGCTGTATTCGACAATTAGTCTAGCAAAGGTTTTGTATGCCCTAGTTTGCAGTACAGTATTACCGGAGAAGAAGCTTCGCAAGATTAGGTTTACAACTCTTAATGGCTTTTTGGCAATGCTATTACAGTGAGCTCTGGCACTTAGATCATTTGAGATGAGTACTCCAAGATTTGGAGTTATTATTTGGCCATTCCCTAGGCAGCACCGGTCTCCTGGTCTCCCAAGGTTATCAGCATACCATTACATCTTCTCTAAATCTTGTTATCAGACGGTTCTTGGTAAAATACTTCTTTTTTGTCTACTCTCAAATCTGATTTTTTTAATTTCTTACTCTAGCCTCTCTGGTTCTCAACCAGTTAGCATTATTCTTCTTGCTCCACATTCATGCTTGCTGTCCTTCTTAATTTGTGATTAACTATATCAATCTCTTAATCTTAATGATTTAATGTAGAATTGAGTTAAGCTACATGAAAGTTAGCTTGGTTCTTTTTAGCACAGACCGGCAGGTCACTCAAGGGCCAAGTGCAGCCGTCAGATTAAAAAAAGTTGCATAATGGTCACCTATAAAATTGTAATTGAAAATCAAGTAGACCTTAATGCACATTTTAGATAAATGATAAATTTAAATTCCTTCTCAGACAAACTGGAAGAACTCCAAGGAAGAGAGAGAGAAAGAAAAGATGAGTACAGAACTGGGAATTAAGTTCCTTCAAGGAGAAGTTGTATATGCTTAGCTGAAGAAACGACTATGACTGGGAGGGGATATGATAATGGTTTTAACATTTTTGAAGGGTTGTCAAAAGAAGATCAAGACCTGTTTTATATCATCCAAAAGTGCAGGGCAGGGAATAATGGGTTTTAGTTTCAGGAAGGCAGGTTCCTGTTGAATGTTTGGAGGCATGACCTTGAAGAATAAGAGCAAGTCGAGACTGGAACAAATTACCTTTCTGGTAGTGGTTTCATTTTTGCTGATCGTTTTACACCAGAAGCTGAATAGACATTTTCTATTTTGGGATTCTTATACTGAACAATTTTGGAGCTGATGCTGTAAATGCCTTTTTCTTCCATATGATTCTGTAATTTTAGTCAGAGTAGATTAAGATAAAAGTTGACAAAGATTGTCCTAGTTTTCCAGATCCTCTCAGGCCTCCAGAAGGCTGTGAAGATCTAGCTTTTCTCCAAGTACTGGCTCAAAATGTTAGATTAGCTCCATGGTTTGTATAGTTGGCTTTGATATACAGTGTTTTAATTATTGTATTATGCTTATTTTAATTTGTGTGGGTGCTTGATTTTAATATATTGTTGTTGCTGTTAATTGGTGTTAGCTTCTCAGAGTTCAATATGTAAGATGGGGAGCCATCTAAATTTTCTAATATAAACAAATAAAATAAGGAAAGGCACTGCATATCGGACATAATACAATTGAACGTGTCCAGAGATATTTCATGAGAAGAGTCCTCCACTCCTCTGCTCGCAACAGAATACCTTATGCCACCAGACTTGAAATTCTGGGCTTAGACAACTTAGAACTACGCCACCTTCGGTATGACCTAAGCGTAGTTCATAAAATTATCTACTACAATGTCCTACCTGTCAATGATTACTTCAGTTTCAACCACAACAATACATGAGCACACAATAGATACAAACTTAAATTGAAGTTTGCAGAACTTGCAGAACTTGCAAACTCGATTGCAGACAATACGACTTCAGCAACAGAGTGGTCAACACCTGGAATACACTACCCGACTCTGTGGTTTCATCCCCAAACCCCCAAAATTTTAACTTTAGACTGCCTACTGTTGACCTGACCCCATTCCTAAGAGGTCTGTAAGGGGCATGCATAAGCACACCAGCGTGCCTAACATCCAGGGGTGAAATTCAAAATTTTTCCTACCGGTTCTGTGGAGGTGGCTTGGTGGGCGTGTCAGGGGAATGATACTGCAAAATCTCCATTCCCTCCCCACTCCTGGGGGAAGGATACTGCAAAATCCCCATTCCCTCCCCACTCCTGGGGGAAGGATATTGCAAAATCTCCATTCCCACCCCACTCTGGGGCCAGCCAGAGATGGTACTTGCCGGTTCTCCGAACTACTCAAAATTTATAATATAATAATTATAACAACAGAGTTGGAAGGGACCTTGGAGGTCTTCTAATCCAACCCTCTGCTTATGCAGGAAACCCTACACTACTTCAGACAAAGGTTATCCAACATCTTAAAAAATCTAGTGTTGGAGCGTTCACAAGTTCTGGAGGCAAGCTGTTCCACTGATTTATTGTTCTAACTGTCAAGAAATTTCTCCTTAGTTCTAGGTTGCTTCTCTCCTTGTTTAGTTTCCACCCATTGCTTCTTGTTCTACCCCCAGGTGCCTTGGAGAATAGTTTGACTCCCTCTTCTTTGTGGCAACCCCTGAGATATTGGAACACTGCTATCATGTCACCCCTGGTCCTTCTTTTCATTAAACTAGACATACCCAGTTCCTGCAACCTTTCTTCATATGTTTTCGCCTCCAGTCCCCTAATCATCTTTGTTGCTCTTCTCTGCACTCTTTCTGGAGTCTCAACATCCTTTTTACATCATGGTGACCAAAACTGAATGCAGTATTCCAAGTGTGGCCTTACCAAGGCCTTATAAAGTGGTATTAACACTTCGCGTGATCTTGATTCTATCCCTCTGTTAATGCAGCCTAGAACTATGTTGGCTTTTTTGGCAGCTGCTGCACACTGCTGGCTCATATTTAGATGGTTGTCCACTAGGACTCCAAGATCCCTCTCACAGTTACTACTGTTGAGCAAGGTACCACATATACTGTGTATATGGTACACAGTATATGTGGTTTGGTACGATTTGGTACAATTTCTGCTACCGTTTCTCCAGAACCTGTCAGAACCTGCTGAATTTCACCCCTGCTACCGTCCCTGTCCTAATGTACCCCTTTATTTTTATTCGTATTCATTTCATGTATTCATATCATGTTTATACTCATATGCACTATCTAATATGTGTTTGACAAAATAAATAAATAAAATAAAACAAAATAACCATGCTCAGTTTCTGAGCCACTCTCCCTTCCAATGGTCGTTTCCTCTTCTTCTCACTGTTTACTTGCCCCGTTCATTTGTCACAGGAAAAATCCAGACTGCTTGTTCTGAATCAAACATTTCAATGAGGAAGCAAGAACCATATCCGAGTAGCAGAACCCAAAATGTCTTCTGCACAATGGACTGGGTGAAGCAAGATTGGAAGGAGGAGGCATCTTTTCATTCTCTTGCTACACCTGCTTATGCCCCTGAATATTTATTTTATTATTTATTTTATTTTAGAGTTCTTATATGGCGCCCTATTCCCTGGGGACTCAGGGTGGCGTACAGCATGTCAAGAACCACTAAACAATATAAAAGATTTAATAACAATTTAAAAAAGAATTTATTAAAGAAAACATACAACCATACATACATGGGGGAGACCTAAGAAGTGAATTGTCTCATAACCCCGCCTTCAGGAAGAGCCATGTCTTAATGGCTTTTCAGAAGGCCCACAATATCAGAGTTCTCTTTGTTTTTTGCTTTTTAAAAGAGCTACCAGAACTTTCTTGTGCTCTTCTTGGTTTTTTTTACTATTTACTTATTACAAGCAGAAATACTGTTATTGAGATTATGGATGGATGAATCCTTTTGAGACTGTCATAGGGACCTTCCAATCAGAATTATGTGCTTCAATTTTTTAGTTTAAATATTTACAGTTTCAAAATAAACTGAATACAAATATTGTATTTCTATAATTCACCCACTGTTTATTTAATGATAAAGTCTAATTTAATTTAGGATTTGGTAAAAAAAATAATTATCTGTATAATTATTTGCATTCTCTTTACTTGGCTTGCATGAACACAGCAAACAAACCTACATATCTATTTAATACCAATTAAAAGACAGAAAAACTTTGTTCTACCTACATTTCAAATGCAATTGTTTTAAACGTTAGCGGCTGGTATTAGCAGCAGCAGAAGCTAAACATTTCCAAAGAATTACAAGCAGTTCCTTTGAACTGTACTCTCTCTGACTGTCTTTTCTAACTCCCCAGGAACAAAACAAACTCTATGGCTGATTTCATCTTTCCGATACTATTTCACCCCCAAGGTCATTCAAAAAATATTCCCGCTGGCCTGTGGTTAGGAACAAATGATTTAATATTGGGTGACAAAATGCTAGCAGATGGGATAGGGTTGACAGAATGAAAAGTGGTACAAATAAAATTCCACTCCTGCTTCCTGGAGAGATCAGAATTCCATCTTCCTGGAGTCTTCTTGCATTTGTACTGTTCCCCAACCAGGTTTTAAACAGCCCCTCAGAATCCACATTCCACAAATATATATTAATGATACTAATACAATGACATGTTGAGAAAGGATAGTAGGCTAGGGGAAAGGTTATAATGACTGCCTTTCACAAAGCAGACCCAATAACAGCATGGGTAAAAAATAGAAATTGTTTTCTAAAAATGCCAGAGTAGTATTAGAAGTACTGTACTCAACACTCAACCAAATCTCTAATTGTGAAAATCTGTACAGTGGTGAATCTGTACAGCTTCTTGTTTCCAGGTAAACTAAAAGTATTATGAAAACACAGAATCTTTGTCTCTCTATTCAGCCCTAGCTTTATGGTTTATACCCATGAACTTATGATCACTTGCATGCTGACTCTCATCGTTTCCCTAAAAAGTTATTATTTAGTTGTATTTCTCAAAAAAGGCTTTATTCAGCCAAAAATAATAAACTGGGATGAAACATTCAGCATTGAAAGTTGTTACTCAGTGGTATCTGGGGCTGCAGTGGGGGGGACAAAGAGGATCAGACTGATGCAAACAGTTTTGGCTTTTTTCTGAACACATCACGATATTGAAGACATACCTAAATATGCAGAACTTGTGATACATGGGCAGACATTTATTTTTTATTTTTTTAATTCATTTTTAATTTTTTAATTCAGGTCTTAATTAAGATCAAGTTACACTGGCTGACAAAAAAAAAACCATAGCTGGACTGTGACTGCAGAAGGTAAAATATAGCTTTGAGCAACAACACTGATATCCTCTAGGTGTCAAAAATCAATTTCATTGAGGGCCGCATCAGGGTTGTGTTTGATCTCAGGGGGCCAAGGGAGCACATGCCTGGGATGGGCGTGGCTGGGGTGGGCATGGCCAGCTCGATGTCACTCATCGAGGCTCCGTTTTTGGCTGTGACAGCCTCCTTCAGCCCTCTGGCAGCGAATGTTGATTAAGTAAGAGAGCTTAAGTTAGAACTGTTTTCATATTCATGCATTTTAGATGTTCTATATACTGTATGCTATCTCAAGGCTCTGGATTGTAGCTCAGTTTCCATATGTTCTCACTTTTGTTTTGTATCAAGATTCATAATTTCAATGTTTAAAATTTAGGGTACTGGTTTATAAAATAACATAGCTATTCATGGACAACTAGACTCATGGGATGAAAAATCAAATAAAATATCTATGACATGAATTGTGTGCTTACATTTGACTTGTATTTTTTTAAATAAAATATAAATAGCAGTTGCTGGGAAAATGCCGGTGATGAAAAGGAGAGGGAAACTGCTCAATCCCCTCCCTGCTCTAGACAGGACAACTGAAGGAAAGCTGCAAATCATCCAAAGACTTGAGATTCAGGAAATGCTACAAAGGTGAGATAAAATCAGGGACGATAGAGCAAGCCAGGATTTTGTCAAATGGTGAATCACGCAATGATTGGAACAAGGCACCCAAAGCCTTGTTGCAAATATGAAAGGAGCAGATTTCATCATTGGCCTTTCTCCTGTCTCCTCTGTTTTTTTCAATGGGAAAATAAAAGTACATCTTTTTTAAAAAAAATATAACCTTTGCAATCGTTTTAAATATGCAATATCTGAATTGGCATTCTCAAAGGTGCTTTTTCAAAAGCAACTGAAAAAGCAACTTTGAGACAACCATGACCTGGATGACTGAGAATTTCCATAGACATCTGAATTAGGAATAAAACAGTCCAAATCTCCAACATTACTGTTATTGTAAAGATGTAAACGTCTGGAATTGCTTTTAAACTGCTTCGGAATCCTCATGAAAAATAACACTTATTTTCATTTCATTATTGTTATTGGTTTTTTAAATTATTGTTGCCATTGTTTTACTATGTTCCGTAATTTAAAATTAGGTGGAGCTCTTGCCTCACAATCAGGAGGTTGTGAGTTCGATCCTAGGTAGAGGCAGATTTGGGTCTCCTGCTTGGGCAGGGGGTTGGACTAGATGACCTGCAAGGTCCCTTCCAACTCTGTTAATCTGTTAATTATCTGTTAATTATATCTGTCTAGAAGGAGTTAATTCAAGCATCTTTGAAACAAACAAAAGCATAAGGGATTTCATTCTGTTAAAAATAATAAATCAATCAACCTTTTAAAAATAACAGATCCAATCATGTCTTCTAAAGTTTCTTCACATCTTCATCCCCAACCCTGCTCCCATTTTATTGATTGATTGGTTCTCCATATGTCTGTGTTTCACAAAAGCTTCCAGCAGTTTGGGACATATATAGTGTATTCAAACATCCATGAGAATCAATTTAAAAATTAAACAAATTCAAATGAAATTAAACTGTCCAGTGTGATTATACATAATAAATAATTAAGACAGTTTCCTACAGTAACCAGGGCATCCTAACACAATTAACAAACCATATAATCTTATTAACCACCAAGACCCTCTGAAATAGCTCCCCTTCTGGAAAGCAGGCAGTGATGGAAGCCAATCTCATTTCTGGCAATTATTTTTTGTAGGAAAAAGTTTTGCAACAAAAGAGTTTGCAAGCTACCACTTGACTCTTATCAGGAAAAAAATATGCATTTTATCATCTGCAAATGAGAATCAGTTATAGACTAATGTGCTTATGAACAGTTCAAGGACAGTGAAAATGAAAATGAAACACTTTATAGTACTTTATACAGTACTATCAGTCTAATTCAGGGGTCCTCAAACTTGGCAACTTTAAGACTTGTGGACTTCAACTCCCAGAATTCTCCAGCCACCTATGCTGGCTGGAGAATTCTGGGAGTTGAAGTCCACAAGTCTTAAAGTTGCCAAGTTTGAAGATCTCTGATCTAATTGTTCTGGAATAGACACAAACAAAGGAAAATGTTAAATAAAGTTACTGGCCTTGAATAAAGGGAGCCATATGAATGGCATCAGGGGCAGCATCTGTTTTGTATGATTTTTATCTTTCTGCATTAGTTTCAAGAAATATGTGCAACAGAAGCATCCTCTTAGCAATATGATGGTATCATCTCCTGAGTGGTAGCTGGGATAATATTGAAATGGTCCAGCTGCACTGGGAGATAGATCACAAAGTTCCCAATCAGAAAGAATGCAGATTCTATAGGAAAAGCCACGCTTTCATCTCCCTACTGAAGTTGACTGGTTTTTTGAAACCTTTGTCCTAGCAGTGAGGGAGCCATTTATGGAAAAACATGCAGATAGGATAATGTATAAAGGGCCCCACCATTACTCACACCAACTGAGTGATGAAAAATGGGTCAGACATTTTAAAGTTTTCCCTTTATGCCTTAGTTTTTGTCAAATAACTAAAAGCAACTCAAACCAAATGTTGGCATGATTCATAGACTAAGCAATTGCAAAGGACTTCTTCCCATAAGGTTTTCTTTTTTCTTTTTAAGTGAAATAAAATAGATACAATATGCGATTTAGGGTTTGTGTAAGGGTGTGTATGTGTGTGTGTGTGGAGAAAGAGAGCCAAAGACAGCTAAGTCAGCTTTCACCAACTTGGCAACTCTGGAAGCCAGCCTTCCCCCTGGTGGTCTCGCTGGCACGGACTCTGGAAAAGTTTTTGATGTTCTGCTCTTTTGATTGATTGTTTTGGTGCCGATGGTTGTCCTCATTATTGATTTTATATTTCTCCTTGAGAACAGTTTTAATTCTACATTTGGACAGTTGCAATTAATTTCTGCTACTTATCTTGCATGAGGGACTGCAACCTCAGCTATATGTGAAATAAATAAATAAATAAATAAATAAATAAATAAATAAATAAATAAATAAATAAATAAATAAATAAATAAATAAATAAATAAATAAATAAATAAATAAATAAATAAATAAATAAATAAATAGCTTCCAGAATTCGAAGTCAGCATGGCCATTGCTGAGATCTGTGGATGTTGAAGTCCACACAGGTGGAAGACATCCAAATTAAGGCAAACTTCTCAATTTAATGAAAAGAGTTTTGTGTCTGTTTGGTTTTTCTCTGTCTTCTGCCTCTCTTTTTCTCCCTCTCTCATTTCTATCTTTCATGTTCCATTTTTGGAATTCACAAATGTGCTTTCTCTGCCAGAAGGGACATAATAATCATATGGAAGATAGAACCTTTTAAAATACCTAGCCTTTTTTTCAGTAACTACTAGGAGGATGGTGCACGTCAGTTCCTCAGAACTGAAGAAAAAATCTCCTTGCATTCATTTTATTGCCTTTCATACTACATTAATATCCCAGTTTAACGGGCTGAAGGTAAGGAGGGATGTCCATGAAAATCAAATCACTGTTAATGTGGAGGGGATTGTTATACATGTGCAAGGCACATAACGACTTTACTCCTCCCATACAGAATCTGACTGAGAACTCTTAAGCTAAGAATTTATTATATAGAAATGTGTTCCATGTAGTCACCATATTTCAGATTGCTGTTTTAATATTTTATAAACTTCTTTTAAACTATTTGATTTTTTTTTTAATTTCCAAATTATGTTTTGAGACTAGCATAAAATAAATCTGGAACATTACTGGAAAGCTCATAATTTTTGTTTGCTTCCAATTATTATAAAATCTCCAAATAGGTGCACAATGAACTGATTATAGCAGGTTTGGTTGCTAAATAAATATGGTTTAGGGCAGGGATAGGCAAAGTTGGCTCTTCTATGACTCGTGGACTTCAACTCCCAGAATTCCTAAGCTAGCATGATTGACTCAGAAATTCTGGGAGTTTAAGTCCACGAGTCATAGAAGAGCCAACTTTGCCTACCCCTGGTTTAGGGGATATATTTTAACTATGTGAACTAGGTATGCAAAAGGAGTCATATGACTGAACTACATTTCTCTTATATCCATAGCCCTGTCTTACCAGCATCTTAAGCAAACCTATCTTCTAAATTGGTACTTATTTATTATTAGATTAAAAAATAAATGAAAAAAATGAAAAAGCCCAGGGTCATGAGAAAAAAGTTGAAATTAAATTCAGTTAATTAATGTTTGAAGCTTCTTAAGTTAGAATCAGAGGGTTAAGAGAGACCCTAGAGTTCATCTAGTCCAGTGTTTCTCAACTTTAACTACTTTGCAATTTTAAAGTTACTGAAGTTAAGAAACATTTATTTAGTCCAAGCCCCTGTATAGTGTTTACCTATAATCTCTGAGAATCTCATGTTATGTATTATTTGGAGAGTGTAACATTTACAAAATGGCTGCCCCAAAGCCCTCCATCCTGTCGAAAAAATCTGTTATATGAAAGGTTATGGATAAGGTTACTCCCTTCAATTTGTCTAGATGTTAGATTACTTCTCAATATCCAAACTAACTATCCTCTTATGAATATGGTCATGCTTTCAAACTAAGCTCTTTCTGGGTTGAAATCATTTTTAAACCATTTTCTTTGTAATGAAAGGGGCATGTATGGAAATATTAGCCATCACTGTTTTGTTTTTACTATGCCAATAGTAAAATTTACTATGCCAATAGCTTCCCATTTAATTTTACCATAATATTTAATAAGTTCTTTTAAAAATGAAACTTGTAAAAATTAGATATATTGTGAATTCTTTGGTAGGAAAGAATCTTTATATTTTAAAGATAATTTCTTTAATTTTAGTCATTAACAAAGATTTTTTTTATTTAAAGTTTACTGAAAGTAAACTGAAAATTAAATACAAAAATGAGAAAGTAGGGTTGGCTAGTCTTTTTTTAAAAATGCGTGTTAAGAATTTTTGTGGGTTTGTCCCAAAATATTTTTAAAAGTACATTATTCATAACAGTGATGAAGCTGACATATCCAACACATTGTTTCAGTGCCATGTTTCTTCCTACTCTTAAGCTATTTGCATTATAGATAAAAATAAATTGATGAAGAAACCATAAATATCAATCCTGTGATATTTACTATCCTTACAGAAAGCAGGGTACAATTAATATATTTTCAATTGGCACTCTTTTGTCTTTTGTCTTAAAAACAAAGTTGTTGCTTAGGTACAGAATAGTCCTTGGTCGGAAAGAAGAATCTGTTAATCTTAAATTATGCTGAGATTAGGGACATCAACAAGATATGGGTGGAAAGGCGTCATCCTAAAAGTCAAGATGGTGACTACAATTGTATAGTCTTATAGTAGCTACCTTGACTTTTTAAAACTTCCCTATGGCTGTTTCTAGTGAAGATGCAACTTCAATCTTCAGTTGGAATGCTTTTCTCCCTCTCCCTCTCCCTCTCCTTCCATGTTTAGATTGTATGATTTAATTCATTTTCATTTGTGTGAAATAAACACTGACAACCAGTGGGAGGTTGACTAAACGACTGCAACCTACTTTAACTGTTTGAGTGCTTCAGAGAGTCTTTAAACCAATAGATATCATTGTATCAGTCTACAGCTACCTTGAAAAGCCTGCATTAATCTTTTTTTCCCCATTCTCAATACAAAATGCAAAACATAATCTATGAAGGCTTAAACAAGGCTCAAGACTGTCTGAGAGATGTCTTGTTTTATAGTGAACCTGTTTAAACTTTAATAGCTGCAGAAGTTGTTTCGGAGATGTCCCTATTTGAAGAGGCCCAGAGGGGAATTCTGAAGGAAGGAAAAATAGAGGAAACCATCCCAGAGTCCAATATAAAGCTTAGTTTAATAATGGAAAGGATTGGTTGCATCATAACTTTTAATTCAAAACATGAAAACAAATTGAAATATAATTCCAAGGTTTATTTCAGTAGAACAGGGCTTCATGCATATTCATGCATATTGGCTACTAATGGGTTTTTTAAAAATCCTTTCTCATTAGGGTTTTTGGCTAAACATGATTACTCGTGTACAAAATATAGCAGCAAAAAAGTACAAAGTACCAGTATATTGACTAACAGGATATTGACTAACAGGATAATGGAAGGGGAGTCTGGTGGAGAGATAAGTCAAGTGACCCTTCTGGCTCAGGGTCCTTGAGAGTCTTAAAACACAGAGGTTGGTCCTCACGTTTGGAAATGCAATAAAGGATCTTCTCATTTGACATTCCCAAAGGACCGTCCCCTTTGGCTATGCCTCACCCTTTCCGTTCATAAAACACTCTTTGGAGAGTGTTTTTAATTTAGCCATACAATTCAATTTAATAGATTTAATAGATACAACATGTTTTAGCAACTTTTCATACCTTTAAAATAGACTTTATTTATATAGTTATTAAACATGTTTTATGCCCTTTAGTAACTAAAAAGCTGAGCACTTATTACCACAATGAAGTATTTCTTACTCTTTTTTAAAAAAAAATAAGGATTGCACTGTGATAAACATTTAACCTTTATGACAATGCAATGCTTATGTCATATGTCATATTTATAATCAATATTTAATATGAATGCATTGTTGTCCATGGCCTCAGGACTTGTATAAAGTGTACAAAGTGTAACAATATTTCAAAAGTCTACATGAATTGATCAATGATCTGGACTAGAAAGACCTTTATTTTGGCCATGTGTCCTACTTTACTACCTTTCTTACTTGGGCAGATCACTGTATGAAGATTCCTTTTCTTGGCAGAACTATTAAGGCCAATCTGGTTTGAAGATATAGCACCACAAAAAGCCAGGAGACAAGCAGGAGCCTTAAGGTTGCCTTCCACTACCGGGTAACCTCCAGATGTTCTGAGACTACAACTCCTAGAAGTCACCAGCAAGCTTGAGGAAGACTGAGAGCTTCTCCATGTTTACAGTTTACACCTTTGCTATCTCCATTACATTGACTTATATACAGGCTTAGACCATAGAATTTCTATTGCTATATATTTTCTTTTCTTTTCTTTCTTTCTTCTTTTGGAGGGACATCTTGTTCAGCATCTACTGCAATCTATCAATTTATATGGATCCCTGTTTCTCGACTTACCATTTTTAAGATTTCAAATATGGACTTCAGTTCCCAGAATTTGAGGGGGCAGAAATCCACACATCTTAAAGTTGAAAAGGTTGAAGAAACACTCCTATAGAATAAGTTCAATCAGCCCTATAAGCACACTTAATCTTACCTAAAACCTAGTCTGTTTTAGCTAGTGTCACAATTCTGGTTGTTTTTTTTAAAACACTTTCTGACTTCATTTTCAGGGATTCTACAAAATGGCGTGTCACATTTTTGTCTCACTTAGTGCCCACTTATTTAGACTCTGGACTAAAGTGAGCTATTGTTATTTCCTTATCTAATTCACTCATACTACATTGCAAACTACAACCATAATTAAAACTATTTTAAGTAATGCATTTGCTTGTTGGACAAAACAATGATATATACAGTAAGTGGCAATCTCATTGACCTACATTAAAAATCCATTGATCTGATTCCCATATATTTTCATTATGAATTGAATTGTGTCTCTCTAGGCACCATATAGCATAGTTTCTGCACATTCTAAGGGCTCCTAAAGTCAAACCTCAATTAGTAGGGAAAAATGCCAGCAGATGGACTGCCTGGAGCATTTCCTGGCCAACAATATTTGTTTCTCATTATGCTTCCCTCCACACCTGAGTGTGGAGGGAAGGATAGTTCTGCTAACACATAAAAAGAACATGACCATATAGACTTAAACAAGAGACTGGAGATGAGACCAATCCATAAGTATGTGTGAGAATTAAGGATTAATGTGCTTTGGAAAAACAGAAGACGTTGGCTTATCAGTGAGCTTATGAATGCATCCAAAAGTCGTCCCTTGTTTAAAGATGGAAACTAAACTTTAAATTCATTGCCAGCTGCCTAAGTGAGCAACTTTTTATTTATGACCATTGGCTTAAGGATGCATACAGTGATATATTTATGCATCTCTACTGGGAAACCTGATTCAATCCACCTTCTTCAGATGGCTAGCATTTTTGGAATGGTAGAACTCACTGAGTCTCTAAAGATAGTAAGAATGGACTGCATTTTTGCAGTCATATCTCTCTCATCCAAAAGCTGTCTCAAATTAATCGCATATACTGAAGCTGCTTAACCATCATATAGCCAAAATTTATGTACACATCAGGGGTGAAATCCAGCAGGTTCTGACAGGTTCTGGAGAATCGGTAGTGGAAATTTTGTGTAGTTCAGAGAACCGGAAAATATCACCTCTGGCTGGCCCTAGAGTTGGGTGGGAATGGAGATTTTGCAGTATCCTTCCCCTGGAGTGGGATGGGAATGGAGATTTTATAGTATCCTTCCCCTGCCATGCCCACCAAGCCACACCCACCAAGCCACACCAAGCCACGCCCACAGAACCAGTAGTAAAAAAATTGGATTTCACCACTGGTACACATACAAGTTCCAATGCATTTAATGAGCCTTACTCCGAAGAACCCACCAATGGTATTGACTCATTAAGTCAGAAAGTTCTTTTGAAATTTGTTTCCAATTACTTTTATTAATGAAGTAAGAATGTGAAAAGGTAGGAATTTTGCTTTGTTTCTCATACATTTCCTAACATCCCCTGTCCCTCCCTTTAGAACTAAATCCAGTGGATTCAAAGGCAACGCAAACCCCTCCCTCAAGAGCAAAGAGGCTACCTGGCTCCTTTAATTTCAATAGCCAAAGCTTCTGCATATATACATAGTTCAGGATTTTTATTGTCTGTACTTCTAGAAGTTTTGTCTAGGTTGAAAATACATGGATGAAAAACTTTATAGAAAAAATGCTATAGCTTACCAGTAGGCACAGGACACAGGCATTGCATAAAAAACGAATCCCATTTTTTTGAGCTGTGATTAACAATCTTTGAAGCTTCTTTCTGTCCTCAGAATCTCATTTCAGATCTGTCTTCAACACTCCTCCTCTTTAGTATCCTCCCCCTCTTCATCCCTTCACTGTGGAGAGTGTTTCAGAGCATTCCTATTATAACACTGCAAAAATAAATAAATAAAAGAAGCTGTTAATTCAGCATAGTAGATGAATGGGGTTAGGGCTGTGTGAGTCCTCTAGACCAGTGTTTCCCAACCTTGACAACTTGAAGATGTCTGGACTTCAACTCCCAGAATTCCCCAGCCAGCATTCGCTGGCTGGGGAATTCTGGGAGTTGAAGTCCAGACATCTTCAAGTTGCCAAGGTTGGGAAACACTGCTCTAGACTACATCATGCCACCACAATTCTCTCTAATCTAAGTTGAAAGAACATTGCAAAACTTGTATATTGGCAGGGAAGGAGTCATGCCTGTGTCTGTAGGTGCACACATGAACAATTCCACATGCATAATATAAGCAGACTTTTGCCTATAAAGAAGAGAGATCTCCATCCAAATCAAATTAATTCCAGTGTGTCTGCCCTAAGAACAACGGAGTCTTAACCATATTGAGTCTGTGGAGCTTTTCATGCTTGTTTTAAAGCTAGCATTTATCCATTCTGCCCCTGGCTTCAGAATAAAAGAATAACAGAGTTGGAAGGGACCTTGGAGGTCTTGTAGTCCAACCCCCTGCTCAACTAGGAGACCCTGTACCATTCCAGACAAGTAGCTGATCAGTCTCTTCTTAAAAGACTCCAGTAATTGAGCACACACAACTTCTGAAGGCAAACCATTCCACTAGTTAATTGTTCTCACTTTAGGAAATTTCTTCTTAGTTCTAGGTTGCTTCTCTCCTTGATTAATTTCAATCCATTGTTTCTTGCCTTGCCTTCTGGTGCTTTGGAAAATAAATTGATCCTCTCTTCTTTGTGGCAGCCCCTCAAATATTGAAACACTGCTATCATGTCACCTTTAGTCCTTGTTTTCACTAGACTAGGAATACCCAACTCCTGCAACCGTTCTTCATGTTTTAGCCTCCAGCCCCCTAATCATCTTTGTTGCTCTTTTCTACACTCTTTCCAGAGTTTCTGTTTTTATAATATGGTGACCAAAACTGAAAGCAGCATTCCAACTGTGGTCTTAGTAATGCTTTATAAAGCAGGACTAATATTTCATATAAACTTGATTCTATCCCTCTGTTAATGCAACTTAGGATTGCATTGGCTTTTCTGGCTGCTGCTGCCCACTGCTGACTCACATTTAAGTGAGTGTCCAATCACTTCATCCATAGCTGTCAAAAAACTGCAATTTCTCATTGTCTTCAGTGAGCTTCAGAGAGCCATCCCAATTCGGGAGCAGGAGCAGACAGCATATGTTTCCCCAATCAAAGTCCTTCGAGTAGGTTCCAGGAAGTCTGAAAGGAGAAATGAATATCTGAAAGTGGAGAAAGCCTTTTAAAATAATTCTTTTATTATTGTCATTTGTGAGAGCTTTGAACTTCCATTAAACAGTAGTGTGGCTAATGTTCGTGTGTGATTTGTGGGGAGTCTTGGATGAACCTGGCTTCTACATCTCCAAAAGTACAGCTACATAATCCCAAGGATCCAATGGAGATAATTAGGGAGTCCAAAGGATTTGGGCTGATATAATGAAATGATACAAAGAGTGATAAGGTAGTGTGGCTGAAGGCTCTAAGGGATTTTTCAGTATTAAAAGGAAGTAATTCTATGCCTACTACTGTAAATGTTAAAAGTCTTGCAAGAGTATTTTTCAACATTTTGTGACACTTCTTTGGAGTTCAGCCCTATCTATACTGGCAAAAGCTTTCTCCCCTTAGTTTCTGAATATGAAAAGTGATATTGCTCCTATTTTGAAAACTCTGCCACTTCCATTTGATAACAATAGATCAGACATTGATTTTTGCTCTTATCAGAGGCCTCTGCTTTGTAAGGGATCCCAGCACCTACTCAAGGAAGCCAGCGCCGTCTCAGGAAAGTTAACGAGAAACATCTGTTTTACTACTTAACAGAAAATCAATATATTAAGTTAAAATATTTTTCCTTCCTTCCTTCCTTCCCTCCATCCCACCTATCCATCTACCTACCTACCTATTTATCTACATACCTACCTACATCTTTGACATATTCATCAGAAGCAAGAACTTCAAAGGGGGAGAATGCCCTGACCAATAATCAAATGTACTGTGCAAACAAGTCCAAAAAGCCAAGATAATGGGTCACAACGGTTCTATCAAACGCCCACCATGTTGATTTTTTTAAAATTCACATATACACAAGCATACCCATGCCATCGCTCTTGGACACCTCTTCTATGTCCTATTTTTGAGATTTTGAGTTGAAGCTTTCCAGTGCTGAAATGATCCGCTGCTCAGAGAATCCAATACCAGATTTTCGTTTTCAAAAGTCAGAGTCCTTTTGTGTCCTTGGAGGGCAAAATATCAAAATCTCTTCCCCCCGAGATGCTCTCCTGAAGCGTTAACTTTGCAAGGTTGGGAATAAATGGCCTCTTTACCTTTTACCTCTATTTGGTTAAAATTAAATCAAGACTTCAGAGGCCAAACACATTGCTGACTATGTGAACTCCCAATACCTTTGATTTCTAGTTTGGGTTAGGAAAAAAGTACTATTAAAATTGAATGAAAAGAAGTACCAGACTAGTCAAGCCTTGAATCTCCCAATGGAACTGGGCTTTTGATTGGTTGGTTGGTTGGTTGGTTGGTTGGTTGGTTGGTTGGTTGGTTGGTTGGTTGGTTGGTTGATGGATAAATCAACCAATAGATTGCTTGTTTATGTTTATATCCTGCCATTATTTGATGACTCTTGGCCATTCACAAGGTCATTCACACAATTCACAGGCATTACTTTTATAATTTACTGTAGGACTTGGGGTGTGAAAGAGTTCTACCCAGATATTTTGCATAGAAGTTTTCTTTTCAAAGAAAATATTTAAACTACTTGAATATTGTCTTGCATATTTTATGTCATACACACAAGATTTATGGTCTTAGATTCTGTGGTTAATTACATTCTCTCAGCAGGTTAACATACAGTAAAACTTATTAAAGTCTATGCATGAGCATTTTGAAGAGTTTTTGGAATCTTTTTGGAGTCTGGCAGCCTTAATATATCTAATAATTCTTATTTTTCCTTGCATACAAATTCTTCAAAAGCCTGGCACTATATTATAAATCATTGGAGTAGTTCTTTCTAAATGGTATGTATCTGTTCAATACTACTTCATTTGAAATTTAATAAATTGCATGTATGGTAAGGTGCATACAATTCAAATACCAAATAAATCCCTATGATGTCCTTATACATATGATTAAAATCAAATCAAATCAAAGAATAAGAAGAATAAGAAGAAATAACTAAAAGAATCAATTTAAAAGCAGAAAATGAAAGCAAAGCCACTGCATATCCTCAAGCTCTTATTGTCAGTTTTTGAAGATGTATCATTTTTGCCATTAATTGCATAACACCCGTATATTGCATTAAGAAAAAGGGTAGTTAAATATTTCATTAAAGAAGGGCTTTGAACTTTTTACTGTTAAAAAAACCCCAAACATGGATAGTTATTGGCATTAGTGACATAAACACATCCTAGATGCATTGTAATTCAATACATAGGGTCGAAGAGAAAGTAGCCAACACACATCTGGTAGGCAGAAACTAATGGGATAACTTTGCACAGAGCGTTGTGAGAAAGACAAGCCAGTCTGTCTCGGTGTACTTTCATATGCATGATGTAATCTAAATGAGAAATTGTTTTCTCCAGAAAGCTATCATTGGTCAAAGTCCATATTTGGTCCCCAAGACTCTTAATTTTGGGCCTCTGACCATGTCTGCTGAAAACCAAAGACTCTGTGTTCTACTGTTCTGATGTGAGAAACAGGTGTAAATTTTGATGGAAGCCTCCAAACCAGTGGTGGGTTCCTACCGGTGCTGTCGACTCTGCTGCACTGGTAGCGGCCAGCAGATTACGCAATTTGCACGCGATGGCTCCGGTGCCGTCTTCACCAGTCCGTCGCACATCGCCATCTTTTTTTCAGAATTTTTGACCTTTTTTTGCTTCCTGCGCATGCGCGGAAGCAAAATCACGCAAGGGGACGCGCACGAGCATGAGATTTCAATGATTTTTTGCTTTCATGCATGCGTGGAAGCAAAAAATCACCAAAATTGCACGCGGAAGCAAAATCGTGCAGGGCGCATGCGCACGTAGCTTGCGTGCACACGAAACGTGGCGATGCACGCGCAGTGCACCGGTAGCAAGGTAAAAAAACAATCCGCCCCTGCTCCAAACCAACTAAAGCAACAAAACAAAACATAAAGCCCTCCATCTATTAAAACCAGCATGCTCACATATGTTAATCAGCCTCTCCCATTGCTTCTCAGCTCTTAACCACCAAAAAGTTACCAACCCTAATACCACAGGATATGGGTAGAATTCTTCTACTCACTAATTCGGTGTTTCTCTTCCTCAGCATACTAGCTGGACAATTCTGGAAGTTGCAGTCCACGCATCTTAAAGTTGCCAAGGTTGAGAAACACTGCACTAAATAATGCAAGTATTTATGTTTCACTGGCAAGATTTGTCATTGTAATTTGGAAGGTTGAAACAAAAGTAACAACAACCAACAACAAAGAACAGTTGACACATCTATTTGTCTATCTACCGTATTTTTCGGAGTATAAGACGCACCGAAGTATAAGACGCACCTTAGTTTTGGGGGAGGAAAACAAGGGAAAAAGGCCTCTGCCTCCAAGCAATTTGCCAACTGTGTATTTCTGTGCATGTGTGCTTGACTCATAGAAATAGCAAAGAATTGGAGAAATGTACATTATGCCAGAAAGTTTTCTTAAATGTAGTCACACTAAATCTTTCCAATTATTTAAATAGATCTACTCCAAGATAACTAAACTCTAATACTAAACAGGATACTGTTACATTTCATACTATATTGTACAGAGCTGTTAAAATTAATTAAAATTTCTGGAAGTATACATTATTCTCTATTATTTAAAAGAAGATACAATAGCACTGGGCCTCTTCAGAGCAAGCATTTATTTTAAAAAGCTTCTTTATTTTGTTAAGTTGTCTAGATTTACAGGGATCTCCAACCTTGGCAACTTTAAGACTTGTGGACTTCAACTCCCAGAATTCCACAGCCAGCAAAGCTAACAAAGCTGGCTGTTGAATTCTGGGAGTTGAAGTCCACAAGTCTTAAAGTTGCCAAAGTTGGAGATCCCTGGCTCTAGAACAATAATAAAGCAGTCTTTAAAAAGTAAGTCTAATAATTTGAACATTCTACAGACATTTAGTTATTCACTTACCCCCTTTCCATCCAGTTCAGCAAAAAATAAAAATCTGCCTGTGTCTGCCAGCTATTTGCCTTTGTAGTTAGTTTCACTTTCATTTTTCCACTTTGCTAATCAGCTGTAGATCGGGGAAACTGCTACTGACTTGCTTGGCTTTACAGGCTCTTCCCTCTTTCCTGCAAGCAGGTAAATTGATGGAAGACAGAGGCCAAAGGGTGGGGGTGGCTGGGTGGGTGGGGTTGCATTCGGTGTATAAGACGCACCCAAGTTTTCACCCTCTTTTTAGGGGTAAAAAGGTGCGTCTTATACTCCGAAAAATACGGTAATTGGTTCTGACCTCTTCTAATAGCCCATAGTTTTTTCCAAACTGCAGCGGAAATTGCACTACAAGATTGAGGTAGGTCAGGAATCTTATTTTCTGACTGGATTCAAATGCTTCCTTAAATCCAAAAACTATTATGTCAAGTAGACAGGTGTGGGTTTCACTTACCTTAGCTACTGATTCAGAACTGTGCGCGTGCAGCACTTCTGTGCTTGCGCAAAACCTTCTGCACATGCGCAGATCATCTGTGATGACGTCCAGGTGGGTGGGTGGGGCCTCCCGCCAACCGCTACCGATTCACCCGAACTGGGGCGAACCGGTAGAAACCCACCACTGCAAGTAGACGAAAGTTCTCAAAACTCATCTATTGATGGTCACATGTATACTGTAGATTCCCATGCATCAGCAACATTCCCATACTTCAAGTCAGCAACATCCATTTACTTTGCACTCATGAAAGATAATTTTGTTTATGTCCAACTTCTTTGGGGAGATTTTTTTGTAACTTTTCTTTTTATTATGGAAGGACAAAAGATGCCGATGTTGCTTCTGTTACCTATTTCTCCCTTAGTCTATAAACCTTCTGGCTATATACACTGCTAGGTTTGAAAATGTTCCACAGGAACAGTTCTCTTGTGTTGTGTTCCCTGGGGATTGAATATGGAAAGCCAGAGAGGCTGCAAGGTATTGGAAAGAGGGTGTTAGAGTGAGAATAAATCTCACAGAGGCGATGTTGATCTTTCTCTCAGAATTCAGACATTTAGGAATAAAGCCGAAGTTTAAAGCTCTAATTGAAAATATTTATTTCGGTACAAAAACAATAAATCCTGATTGTTTACACCTCTGCTATAAAGTGTGACCGCTCTCGGTCAAAGCCAAGTCAAGAAGAATAAGAATGGAGAATTAGGAATGCACACATGCGTACAAGAATATCATATCACGTGGTATGCTTGTATTGGAATGTACCATAATATTAGATAGGGATGCAGCATCCTGCATATACATACAACTGACAATATTCACACTGTGACAGAGGGGAATATAATGCAAGATGGGACACACTGACTCAGACATCCTTTGGCTATGTTGAAACAAAGCTAATTTCAGGAATCCTTACAGAAGCACTCAAGGTTGTTTGTACTTAATTGAAAAAGCATGAAAACCTGAGGCTTCCTTCATACAAAAAGACCCTGCCATCAAAATAAGGTGCATAGGTTTGCCAAGTGTTGAAACTGATTTCTTATCCCCAAGAAACTGCAAGAGTTTCCAGAATGCTTTGAAATCCACTTTCCAAGGTAGTAAATCAGCATGCTGGCATTAGAAAATCATCACTGGCATTTACATGGAAATTAGATTTACGTTCTCCGTATTTTTCCTACCGAAACTGCCACTGATTTCTTGTGTGCAGAATGGTTTTATGCTGGAGCTAAGCTCAGGGAAGTAGACAGGAAAGTGGAGTCACATATAAGACCAATCCTTGAATACAGCTCATCTGTCTGGAACCCACACCGCATATCGGACATAAATACATTAGAAAGTGTCCAGAGATACTTTACGAGAAGAGCCCTCCACTCCTCTACTCGCAACAGAATACCTTACGCAATCAGACTTGAAATCCTGGGCTTAGAAAGCTTAGAACTACGTCACCTTCGGCACGACCTAAGCATAGCTCATAAAATTATCTGCTACAACGTCCTTCCTGTCAACGACTACTTCAGTTTCAACCACAACAATACACGAGCACACAACAGATACAAACTCAAAGTGAACCGCTCCAAACTTGACTGTAGAAAATACGACTTTAGCAACAGAGTGGTAAATGCCTGGAACTGATTACCTGACATTGTGGTTTCGTCACCAAACCCCCAAAACTTTACCCTTAGACTGTCCACTATTGACCTCACCCGATTCCTAAGAGGTCAGTAAGGGGCATGCATAAGCGCACCAGTGTGCCTACCGTCCCTGTCCTAATGTTCCCTCTTATCAGTACTCATCTTATGTATATAAACAATGTTATATCTATGTATATTACCAACACGTACTTGACAAAAATAAATAAATAAAAATAAAATAAAATAAATAAGACAATATGAAGACCCTTGATCAAAAATACACTCATTAATATAATTACAGCAATAGTACAGTCCTAGAGAATGCTTGGAAATTAAACTGCCAAACCAACGTATTTACTTTTGAATCAGACTCAGAGCTTTCTGAAATCTGGGCCTGAACTAGAGAGCTCCCAGTTCAGGAAATGAGACGTCTGCTGTCATGGTCTACCTTCCCCCCATTTCCTAAAATTGCTGTTGAAAAGGAAATGCCTTTCTTTGATAGGGAGAAGTACTAAAATGTCAAGCCCCAACAGTTTTCTATTATCAGGGAATGTTCATTTGTGCAGGCACAACATGTCTTGGATAACTAGAAACACTGTGAACTAGTCTCTTTGTTTCCTTCTGTCTAGAGATAATCCCCCTATGTGGCCTTCACTATGATTGCTCAATTAAACATGAGAAGGAAAGATGTGATTCAGAAAGAAATGGAGGAGGAAGAATGAATGAGCCATTTTAACATCCTGACTCAACCAACTTTTCAGTATTTTTCTTAGGACATTATCGACTGGAACATTGAGTAATGTCTGAGCTTTCAACTTTAGTGTACAAATATATATACATAATTCCTATTTAATTACTGCAGTATTCCCTACAATCATGATCTGCATGTGTCAAAAATGGCATGCCGACTGCTTCATCTGGCCACATAAATCAACAATTAGAAACAATTTACAATTGCAATACCAACAATGACTAGACCATGTGTCCACTTTTCAGATGGTAACCTTTGATGGGCAGTTACAATATCGTGTTCTTTTGCCTTCAAATCATATTATGGCTGGACAAGAAGGTCCTCAATACTGCCCTGCAAGTAGAACTTGTAGGACACTCATTCATTTTGAAAAGTTGAAAGATTACTTCCTCAAAGCCAGATAGTCCTCTATGTTATTGACTCTCTAGATCAGTGATGGCGAACCTATGGCATGGGTGCCACAGGTGGCACGCGGAGCCATATCTGCTGGCACGTGAGCCATTACCCTAGCTTAGCTCCAATGCGCATGTGCATGCCGGCCAGCTGATTTTTGGCTCACACGGAGGCTCTGGGAGGGTGTTTTCAGCTTCCGGAGGGCCTCCAGGGGGGCGGGAGAGGGCATTTTTGCCCTCCCCAGGCTCCAGGGAAGCCTATTGGGCCCACTGGAAGTCGGGAAATGGGCCATTTCCGGCCTCCAGAGGGCTTCCGGGGGGTCGGGGGAGGCCATTTTTGCCCTCCCCAGGCATTGAATTATGGGTGTGGGCACTCGCATGTGTGAGATAGTGCACGCGCAAGCGCTTTTGGCATCCGAGGAAAAAAAGGTTCGCCATCACTACTCTAGATCTTCTCAAACTAGTTTTGGAATGGCAGTGGCTTGGTCATTTTGATGGGTGATTTATACTATGATGTAGTTAAGGGAATATGAACTTGTACATTCTTGAAGGCTTTATAAGTAGACTTTGATATCACTGACATTTTATTAATTTGAAATAAGTGGCCAATAAAAGAAAGAATGAAGCGTTATTCTGATTCCAATCCTTCCTGGAAGGACAACCTAAAATGATAAATATTGGGTCTTTCACCTATCAAGTACTGTATCTCCATGTTGTCTTCTATGCTGTTCCACATGTCCATGAAGCTGAAGAAGGAAGTCTTTTGAAGGTGGTATTCAGACCTTCTTTTCACTAGTTTAGTTCTAAAGAGGCAATAAGAACGTCTAACAAGGAAATACTAAAATGAATAAGAATGATCAAGGCCACAACCTTACTTTATCATGTTCCCTCTCATTGTAGAACTGGAATGAAACCATGTTGCCTTGAACACTGCTACCCCACATCATGACTTACCATATAGCTGGCAAGATTCTATACTGCAATGTTCTTCATACAGCTTGAATGTTTTCATTCTAAGAACCATCAGGTAGCAGCAAAGAACACCTCTTGGTTGTCATCCAGAGGTCACCTGGATTTATGCAACCTTTGAATAAATCCTATATAAGAACTGGAAAGTGGAAAAGAGAGTCAATGTGAGATAGGTCTAGGTGCCATAAATTATCCTAATACATGGAAGAGAGGAAGTAAGATTCCAGGCTTCTCTTGATGCAGTGTTCACTGGGAAGGGAATTCCTATCATATAAACAGTAGATGTACAGGTACAGATAAAGGATTGAATTGATGATCTCACAGGAAACAAGTGGAATCAATTGGAGCCACAAGTTTGCTAATAGAAAACTCATCTAAACTATTTTGCCATATACATCAACCCAACCTAGATTGTCTGCATGCAATGGCCAGAGGTGGATGAGAGGGAAAGCACACTTCCAGAATGGGAGACTTAAAGTCATGCTCATGCTATCTCAGCTGCTAGGATAAATGATAAGATCTAGATTGGGGCCATGTCGACTAGTGCAGGGGTCTCCAACCTTGGCAACTTTAAGACTTGTGGACTTCAACTCCCAGAGTTCCTCATCCAGCTTTGCAGGCTGAGGAACTCTGGGAGTTGAAGTCCACAAGTCTTAAAGTTGCCAAGATTGGAGACCCCTGGACAAGTGGACCATCCTCACTAGGGCAAGGAGTCTGTGGATTTGCCCTAAAAAAATGAATTCATAAGGGTACTTCAGCAGAGTGTGAAAGATGTGGAAAATCTTCTGATTAAGAGGGGTTCATGTGACCCATTCTGGGTAACATTTCTTTTGTTTTTCCTGAAAGTCTACAGCCATCGTTTCTTAAGATCATCCTGGCTCTCTGTTGATTTAGAGATGAAAGCAGTATCAGTTATCAGCTTTTCTCAGCTTTGGTTGATTTAACAGCTGTGTCCCTATCTACTAGGAAAAACTGCTGCTGGATCTATTACTCCCAAAAGGCCAAGCTAAGTGACTTCTCAAAACAACATAATAGTAACTTGCAAATGCTGCAATGATTCCTCCTCTTCTGTTTGCTCAATGCTTTTAAGATATTTTTTCCCCTTTCTAATAAGCTTTCTCCTCAGAAAAGCAGGTGGTACCCAACAGTAAACAGTTTGTGGTACAGAAGTATTTACTGTGATGATCTCTTGGGTGGGCTGTCTGTCTGCTTCTGAGATGGAAAAATCTCAAAGACCAGTTCCATGTGGGTCAACACTTGCCTGGACAGCAAGACAGCGGAAATGAGTAATGCCGCAACTGAACCAATTTCCCCCTTTACAAGCATCTGTTCTACATGTGTGCGACAGATTATCCTTGTCTCTTGTCCAGCAACATGTGTGTGAACTCAACTTTCCCCAGAGAATGGAGGGATACGGAAGGAATCGGCATAGAGTTTTGTGGGAGGCAAAGGCAGGATTGCATCTTGTCAAAACATAGCTTGTTCTCTTTTAGAACGTCACCATCAGGCAGATAGTTACAACAGACAGTGTGATGATGTCATCTTGGGCCTATTGATTATTCCTGATTGTGTCTTTTATTCATACCGAGAAGGAGAAATACCACTGGTTTATAGTACTTCTGGCCTACCATAAGACTAATCAGCATTTATATATCTAAAAAAGCTTTGGCAAATTTCAGTGACAAAGTGAGATCAACATTATTTTTTCTCTAGATTTTTTAATTTATTCAATATATATTTTCCTAGACAACAGTCATTATTACTTTGCACAATGTTTTTCTAGTTGTTATGGACATAGATATACACAGATTCTTATATTATTTATGTACCAGCCTACTCAATATAACAGCCCAACTTTTCAGATGTTTACTTCCTAGGGCTAGGAGAGAACGACTGGCCTAAGGTAGCCCAGCTGGCTTCGGGCCTAAGAGGGACTAGATCTCATGGTGTTTTGGTTTCTATCCCAGTGGTTCACTACATCAAACTGGCTCTCTTATCTTACATTAGTCTCCTATAATAATGAATCATTAAAAGACTTTTGCTGTTCCAAACTAATATGTATTAAATGTTTGGAATAGAGCTTAAATCATGTTCAGCAAAATATCATTAAAATTGCAAGATACTTACATGATTTGCGTAAACAAATTGTGAGACAGAAGTCTGTAGTGATTCTCAGTCATCTAGGTCATGGTTGTCCCAAAAGTGCTTTTTCAAGAGACAACTGGACTTCCTTGTTTTTTTTTCTTTTGAAGACGTTTCGCTTCTCATCCAAGAAGCTTCTTCAGTTCTGACAGGATAGTGGGGAATGGAAGGATTTATGGAAGTGACCCTGAGGACACAGATAAACCTCCAAGTGCTTCAATGAGCTGCTAAAAGGATGCAAAGGATCAGCTGTCTACAAGGAATATAAATCCTTCCATTCCCCACTAACCTGTCAGACCTGAAGAAGCTTCTTGGATGAGAAGCGAAACGTCTTCAAAAGAAAAAAACAAGAAAGTCCAGTTGCCTCCTGAAAAAGCACCTTTGGGACAAATTGTGAGACAGCACTGCTGAATTTGCAATATTATAGCAATAGTATCTGTTATCCTCACAGTCAAAAATCCTGTTGTACATACCAGTCTCTTTCATATACTTTGCCTCATATTAACTTTATCATCAATAAAGAAGCAGAATTAGATCTTTTGCCAATATAAAAGGGTAAATCGTGATTTATTAGATATTCTTATTAATTATTATGGTAATCATATTGGGCTTAAGATCATACTGCTCACAATTTCTTTCAATTATAAAGAGCAATGAAGAGACTAAATATATATGATATTTATAAAGAATCAAAAGAGTCAAAATCCTTACACTTTTAATCCTGGATTTATTATAATATAAATAAGATTTATTTGCAACAGGATCAATTCTAACCTGAACCTTCTTACCCATTAAAAAGAAATTCACAAAGGCAAACAGCTGATTAATGGCACACATACAAACATAAATAGCTCACTTTTTATATATGGTTCAAGTCCTATGAGCAAATACCTCTGATTTTACCATTTTCATTCCCCACAAATCCATTTTTAAAAGATTTGGCTATAGCAGTTATATTCCAGTTGAGTATTAGGGACAAAAGAATTGACACTTGATTTATCATGTTTTATTCACTAGCATAAAATAAGAATCACAAAACTACGTAAATATTGCTATTCTAAGCCAGAACTGTACCTGGAAATTAAATTACTTGTAATTTACATGTCTTAAGATGTTTCAATAAATAAAACAATATCTAATTTGGAAGAATGGATCAGTGCATATATGAATCCGTATACATCCTAGGTTTGACTCTGGAACCTAAATTAAATTGAGGAATATTCTTCAGATTTCCCAATTCATTTTGGAACTGAATCCAGACTTCTCTATGCCTTGCATCACTTGAAAACAGAATGGATTTAATTATTTTTCTGGCATTGCTGCAAAACTTAGGATCTTGACTATGGGGAAATAGCAGCTACATTATATTTAGAATAGACCGGGAATTGTTGAAATACATAGCAATGCTATTATGGTCTTTACAGGAAAATCTAGTTTTCATATTTAATTTTTTTCAATCTCTTGTCTTATAAATAAAACTGACTGACCTGATGTAATGCTATTAAGTACATAATGTTATGGATTTAATGCAAGCTTTAAGGTTCAGAATTTTGAGGCAGTGGTATAACTGAGTTATGGATCAGGTTTCTACATATAAGTAGAAACTTTACCTAAAATAGGATGGTTGCTTACTCTATAATTTCACTGGATATTGCATTATTATATATTTTTTCAAAATAAATAACATTAAAGATTTTTAGGTTCACATGCCAATCCCAAAACATTGTTGATAGATTTTAAGTTCTTTAGTATAGATTATCCAAAAAAGGCTACAATCAATACCTCAATTTACAACCATTTCTCTACCTCACCCGTCCATTAAATAATTATTAACAAGAGCATTAAATCTTCATCCTAGTAAACTGAGAGATAAATGGGAAACTAAAATGAAAGTATTCCGTTGTCAAGATTTCTCTGACTTAATCCTTTTTCATATTCAATACATCTGGTTAATGCAGACTTTGTGAGATTCTAACACTATGCTGCCCATTAATCTCTATCATCCCCAAAACTTTTTTTTACATTTCTCATTTCTAACACACAATGACAATTCTTTTGTTTTTCTGGAATTCATTATGGCAATACTTTCCTATTATATCAAATGACATGAAACAATGTGGACCAGGTGTCACATTGAGTTTGTAATTCAACGTTAGAAAGGAATTGCAAATACCACTTCCAAAAGATGCAAAAATAACAATAACAACCCACTTCGTTCTCCTTAGATATCTTCTTCTGCCACTGAGGTGTCCCTAATGCAGTGCTTCTCAATTATTTTCTGTTACGCCCCCCCCAGGAAGAAGTAAACATTTTGTGCGCCCCAACTCTCTGCCGCGACTGTAAATAGTATCATATGTCTATAAAATTGTTATAAGTACACCTCTGCATAACATTGTATCCTTATTAACATTAAAGAAAACAAAAAAAGAAAAAATATTGGCAATATTCGGCACGTTTTCGCTGAAAAAACTCAAGTGGCTTATCAGCGTGATTGGGGTGTAATGTATTTAAGTGACGCCTTAATTTATTTGGCTTCATACTGTCTGCTGCCAACATTTTTAGACACAGTAAACATACCGGTCTTTTCTCGCTCCCACCGTAGTCACAGTAAAGCCAAGCGCTACATACGCTTTGTCATATTTCCTCGTCTTAGCTTTTGGGAGACTTACGTTTGTCTCATTATGTCCGTCTCTCTCCTCCTTTCTTTTCATCCCTGTTAAATATTTTTCCATGGTGTCTCTTAAGGGTTTCTTATCTGCACTTCATATCTCCTGCTCTGTGCTGTGTGCTATTGTTTGGTGCAAAAAAAACCCTACTCCCTGCGGCAAAAAAAGCATGTTCCCCGGGGTCACGCGCCACCCATAGCATCGCTCCAAGCCCCCCCAGGGAGGTTCACCCCACTATTTGAGAAGGACTGCCCTAATGGAACATCAGTATCAGTAAACTTGTCAAAAATATATTGAGCTCTATTGAACTCAGAACCCACACAAATGAAACTCTTGCCATTTTTACAGGCTGATATAAATATGCTTTTTAAGAAAGAACCTGAATATCTAGCCTAGGATGAAAATAGAAGGAGGCATTTGTCTGGGGGAACTCCAAGAACCACAGCTTACAGACAGTATCAGTTCATTGTTTGGATCGGAACTAGTTGCAGGCCCTTAATCAGACTAGTGTCCTGGACTGTCTCAAACACAACTATAAGATGTATGCAAAATACAATCAATTTCCACAGCAATGATACCAGATCGGCTTTACGACTGAAAGTTGAAACACAGCCATTGCATTCAACTTTGGAATCAAGTGGAGCTTAATTAAAGTTTATGCTTTAATATAGGGTTAGTGGGTTAGTTTAAATAGGTCTCTTAAGTAGATGCAGATGGACGAAAGTCTTGGGCTGAATTGCTACAGCCTCGGTTTACATCTACTGGTACAGGTAGTCCTCAATTTACAACAGTTCATTTAGTGACGGTTCGAAGTTAGAACGGCACTGAAAAAAGTGACTTATGACTGTTTTTCACATTTATAACCATTGAAGCAAACCCATGGTCATGTGATCAGAATTTGGACACTTCACAGCTGAATCATATTTATGATATGCCCTGGGGCCATGTGATTCCCTTTTGTGATCTTCTGACAAGCCTATGGAAGCCAGATTCACTTAACAACCATGTTACTCACTTAACAATTATAGTGATTCAGTTAACAACTGTGGCAAGAAAGGTCGTAAAATGGGTAAAAGTCACTTCACATGTTTCAGGTAGCAACCAAATTTTGGGGCTGAATTGTGGTGTTAAGTCGAAGGCTACCTGTAGTAGGTGCTCTTTAAAAGTTGTAAAAGCATTCTAAAAAAATAACATAGTCACGTGTTCTGATTAGCGAACTTAATATGTCCATCTACAACAGGATTTCCCAAATTCTGGGCTGTATTTCCCTTGGGGAGGTGCTGAATACAGGGAAGATGCGAAGGACCTTTTCGTTGCACTGTGTCAATAAATCCACCTTTCCTTTTTTTAAAAAAAATGTTTTTATTGCTCACTTGTGTGCATTTTAGTGTTTGGATTTTTCAAGGAGGTTTGTATGTTCAGATTACACTAAAAGGAGGAATGTTGGCAAAAAGTTTAGGAACCTCTAACCTACAGGATCTCATTGAATGGCCTGATGCACTCAAGCTAAACAGACAGAAATACCAATCTTTGAAAATCTTAACATTGATCATTGCCTATCCAACAGGGAACATCAGAGAAAATTTATATGCTTGAGGAAAGGACTACTTTTATTTGTTTTGTTGTTTAGATAAAACAGAAGTGTCAAACTCACATCGTCAGGGCAGCATCACGTAATATATCAGGACTCTTTTCCCCTTTGCTAAAATGGGGGTTTGGGTGGCCAGCGTGTGATGCATCCGGCCCACAGGCCAGGAGTTTGACAGCCCTGAGATAAACCATCCAAGGTTATTTTAGTAGACATTTATAAGTGAACAGCTATATGTGGCCATTCAGTATTTAAATGAAAAACACTTTAGCTCAAAACCTAATGCTATAAAATTCAATATTCATGGGTCTCAATTTAAAGCAAATCCCTAACAGGCCCCAAGGGAGCCTGACCAACCTCTGTTAAGAAGGGAGGGTAAAGGGGGACTTTACTTTGCTGGATTGAAACTGTCTACCAGATCTCCCTCAGGTTTCTCTGATCCTTCCAAGCTTAACTGAATTTAGGAATCACCTCAAGTGGGAGGCAAATGAGTTTCTAATCTAACACAATGTTTGTGGGGATTGCCTGTTCTTGATGAGTAATTAAGACTTGTTAGTTTTATAACAGAGCCATTTCTGGTGAAGATTAACATTGCTACAATTGGACTTCTTGTGCCTAAGACCTCTCAGAGAATCAGACAGTCCAGAATGAACCATTGCCTGCATTTGAAATAAAATAAAAATAAAAATAAAAATAAAAATAAAATAAAATAAAATAAAATAAAATAAAATAAAATAAAATAAAATAAAATAAAATAAAATAAAATAAAATAAAATAAAATAAAATAAAATAAAATAAAATAAAATAATAAAATAAAATAAAATAAAATAATAAAATAAAATAAAATAAAATAAAATAAAAATAAATAAAAAATAAAAAATAAATAAAATAAAATAAAATAAAATAAATAAATAAATAAATAAATAAAATAAAATAAAATAAAATAAAATAATAAAATAAAATATAAAATAAAATAATAAAATAATAAAATAAAATATAAAATAAAATAAAATAATATAAAATATAAAATAAAATAAAATAATAAAATAAAATAAAATAAAATAATAAAATATAATATAAAATAAAATAATAATAATAAAATAATAAAATAATATAAAATAATAAAATAAAATAATAATAAAATAAAATAATCATATATAAAAAGAAAATAGGAGTGAGACTTAATTTAAATATTGTTAAAATTACCTAATCTAATCTGTCACTTATTTTGGAGTTCTCAACAACTGCATTGCAGTGCCCGAGGGTCATGTGATCACCTTTTGTGACTTTCTGACAAGCAAAGTCAATAGGAAAGCCAGAGTCATTTAACAACTATGTTACTAAATTAACAACTGTGGTGATTCACTTAACAGCTATGGCAAGAAAGGGTGTAAAAATCAACAAAATTCACTTAACAAATGTCTCACTTAGCAACAGAAATTTTTTAGTTGTGGCCGTAAGTCAAGGACTACCTGTAGTAAAAGTGCAAGCCCTTCAAAGGAGTCTGGACAAGAAACTGATGCCATGAACGCTAACACTACCTTTGAGGTACTGCTTTTTTAAGAGGCAACTGGACTGTTTTTCTTTGAAGATGTTTCACTTCTCATCCGAGAAGCTTCTTCAGCTCTGACTGGATGGTGGGGAATGGAAGGATTTATACTCCTTGCAGACAGCTGGTCAGTGGCATTCTTTTAGAGAGTCATTGAGGTCACTTGGAGGCTTACCTGTGTCCCAGGGGCACCTGAGTAATGCAAATGAGTGTGGAGCCTTCTTGGAACTGCTGAATGTGTTGTAGACTGGAGATAGATGATGTTGTAGCCGTCCCCCTCTGTTAAGGGAAGGCAGTTCAGTGTTGACATAGATGGCTTCTTTGAGCCCTCTTTTAAACCAGTGGTCCTCTCTGTCCAGAATGTGAACGTTGCTTTCTTCGACAGAATGGCCTTTGTCTTTAAAATGCAGATGCTGCTGAATCTTGTCCTGATGGGTTTGTTCTCCTATGTTCTCCTTTTGAGACAAACATGACTTGGATGACTGAGTATCTCCATAGATATTTACCTTTGAGGTAGTAGGGAGGGTGCTTTCTGAGATGCTTCCCACACCTCATTGCTATTTGTAGAACATCTAACTATTTGGTCAATAGGCATTGAAAATGATTTGATGGCACATAATCAATCTATGTAGTTAATATATTACTGCATGTTAATTAGTCGGAATATAGGAAAGGAAGTTACAGATGGAAATTTCTAAGGGAAAAAAAACATTCTTTATTCAGAAACTTGGGCAGGCATCCAGATTTGAGTAATACATAAAATCTATTCAAATATAATTTCTTGATTTAAAAACGATAATCAAATTTTTGTTGTTTTTACTCTAAAAATATCCCATGTTCTCTACTTTAATAAATAAAAAGTGCCTTACAATATAAAACATATGACAGTACTGTAAAATGATACTTTCTGCATAAAAGTATTCTAAAATGAAATACAAAACATCAGCAATGGATAAAAAAAACACTGTCAAAAAAATTAAGACAAAAGAAGGATAGAGGTATGTAAATCAGTTGAGAAGGATATATTAAACAGTAGATGTATATCATTGTTTTTATTCAAAGTACCATAAAGGGATATGATGTTTGTTTATGAGTGTGTGTGTGTGTGTGTGTGTGTGTGTGTGTGTGTGTGTGTGTGCAGATATATTTGTGCTTCCACATGAAACAAAAATGTAATTCATAAAACTATAGCTGTGTAGTACATGAACATTAACTAAAATCCTCTATTTGCAACTAGTTAAGCCTAGCTAATGTTAACTTTTGATGTTGTCCCTTTAAGGCAGTGTTTCTCAACCTTGGCAGTTTGAAGATGTGTGGACTTCAACTCCCAGAATTCCCCAGCCAGCGTTGCTGGCTGTGGAATTCTGGGAGTTGAAGTCCACACATCTTCAAACTGCCAAGGTTGAGAAACACTGCTAAGGTTTTGGGGTGGGAGTGGGCATAGAATAAATCCTAGTATCTGTTGCATGGTATTTCCTTGATCTGCTGGGTTAACATTAATGTAATAAAGAAAACAGCGACAGAAACATGCGCTCTTCATCTTTCACTTATACATTTATGAAAACTAAGTTCCAGGATCAGAATTAGAAGGGAGAAAGTTGGAGTGCAGCCATTCTCTCCTCCCCCCGAACTCCCCCCACCCAACCCTTCTTCTTCCTTCTTCTTTTTCTGCCGGCTGGCTCATTATATACTGCAGAGGTCTCCAACCTTGGCAACTTTATGAGGTGTGGACTTCAATTCCCAGAATTCCTCAGCCAGCATGGCTGGCTGAGGAATTCTGGGATTTGAAGTCCACACCTCATAAAGTTGCCAAGGTTGGAGACCTCTGATATACTGTACCATTTCCTTCTAAAAGCAGTTGGGTAGAGGAGTTCAATTTTATCCCTTTATTTACATCACAGACATCAAAAAGGATAGTTAACGCTCATATAACGCCGCCCTGAGTCCCTCGGGAGTTGGGCGGCATATAAGAAAGCCAAATAAAATAAATAAATAAAATATAAGTAGTTTTCATGATACGATAGGGCTGTTTATAGATCAGGGAAGTTAATTTATTCCAACACATCCAGATCTATTTGGGACTAATTGATTGGATGCTTCAATTTATTTTTGAAGTGAAAATGGCACATTTATCTGTATCCCAAACCCAATTCAACCAAAAAGAAATTACCGTTGAAGCCTCCTCTTGCATTTTAATTATCTCTTATGGCATTGGGGTGGCAATATTTCTCTATGGTACCACTGTTGCTTTGAGCTTAATGATGATGTGTTTAGGACACTACATCCAGGGACAATAAACCCTTAGCCCATTTGCTCCATAAAGAAATGTTCAGCCCCATTCTCTTCGGTGAGATCTTTCTATCTCTATTATTACACAGCCCCATTTACTTCATCCTTCAACCTCCTTAACTCCTATATATTTAAAGTCCTGTCTTAGCAAATTTATCTATGCATCCAATAAAGTTATCTGGCATTGAAGTCCTGAGTCCTTAGGGAGTAGGGCGGCATAGAAGAACTCCAAAGTAAACAAACAAACAAACAAACAAACAAACAAACAAACAAACAAACAAACAAACAAACAAACAAACAAATAAATAAATAAATAAATAAATAAATAAATAAATAAATAAATAAATAAATAAATAAATAAATAAATAAATAAATAAATAGTCCACAGGTTACATCTAGACAAAAGTAAGTCTAGCTTGATTCCACTTCAGCTTGTTTCCAGATATTTACATTCTTCAGGCAACCAATGAGCTGTTTTAAAATCATTGACTATAAACACCGAATCAAGTATAAATAGAACCACTGCAGTACAGTGACTCCATATAGCAATAGCAATAGCACTTAGACTTATATACTGCTTCATAGTGCTTTCCAGCCCTCTCTAAGCGGTTTACAGAGTTCAGCATATTGCCCCCAACAATCTGGGTCCTCATTTTACCCACCTCGGAAGGATGGAAGGCTGAGTCAACCTTGAGCCTAGTGAGATTCGAACAGCTGGACTGCTGAACTAGCAATCAGCTGAAGGTCGCAATGCTGCTTTTAACCACTGCGCTATCTCAGCTCCTAATCTTCACAATCAATTCAGAGGAATACCATAATTGATGGAATTAAAAGCAGTGAGAAAACTGAGCAGCGCGATGGCCTAGAGATGAGAGCAGTGGCCTAGAGGTGAAGACACTTGCCTCCCGCTCGGAAGGTTGAGAATTCAATCCTAGACAGTGACAAATGTTTCTCTTTCAGGTCGCAAAGAAAAAATGTCTGCTGTGAACTCCATGTAGGAGTCAGGAAGGGTATCTGGCCAGTAAACGCTCAGCTCCATTCAGATGCCCCGACTCCACTTTGAAGCAAGGGATTACAGGGTTGTAATAAGAAAAAAAAGTGGGGGGGGTAGTGAGAAAACTAAAATGCCAAGATGGGACATATTCACGACATCAGATTCTGATGAAATCCCCTCCAGGATAACCAGTAGGCTTCTGTCTCATGAGCAGGTCTGAATCCTAACTGGGGAAAAAAAATCTAGCTTCCTGGTGGTTTTTTTTAGAAGATGTTCAAAGGTGATTTCATTTTGTTGAGTTTTCAAATTCAGCTAAGGGTTTTTTGGGGGGAGGGGGGTTGATAATGTTGCTTTTTCTATCATTTGGATTTATTCTTTTAAAATATATATATATATATATATATATATATATATATATATATATATATATATATATATATATATATATATATATATATATATATATATATATATATATATATATATATATATATATATATATATATATATATATATATATATATACACTGTGTTGAAAGCCATACAGAATTTTTTGGGTTGAATGCATTACAAAAACTGAAAAATAAAGAAGTAATAGAACCTCTTTAAGGTGCTTACTTTATATTTGCAGCACTACCACTAGACAATAGGTTTTTTTTTAACCTGGATGGCTCAAAAAAAGGGGTCCTCCACCATTTCTTTCAAGATACAGTAGAGATTATTATCCCTTCACAATAAAGCATTGAAAGATCTTTCTAATAGAAGTTTACTTTTTGGCTATTTTAAAATTTATATTCTACTACATTTTAAAATTTATATTTTAAAATTTTAACATTTATATTTTAAAATTTTAACATTTATATTCTACTACATCATTTGTTTGCTAAGCATGATCTGGAAGCCACAGTTAAGACAATTATTTTATAGCTACTTTCATTTAATTTAAAGGCACACAGTTATTGCTTCTGCTCTTCTTAGCTTCTTGTTCAAAGTGACTGGATATTATTAATCATAGACAGTCCTTTAAATAATACATCTTAATCATATCTTAATGTCATTTCCTGTTTCCAGAGTAAACTTAAAACATGTGCTTATGATTTTCATTAAATACTATAAAAACAAACAAATAAAATAAAATGTCAGAGAAAGAAATGGAGGGACATGATAAGAAAACAGAACTTCTTGGAATGGAATGCAACTCTGAAAGAAATATGGAGAAATGATGTAATTAGAGTGTTGGAATAAGACTGGTGAGATCTGTGTTCCAGTCCTAACATATTTATGAAGCTTAGATCAGTGGTTCCCAACCTGTGGTACGTGTACCACTAGTGGTACGCGAGGGCCTTCCAGGTGGTACTTGAACACTTTCGGGGTCATGAACGATTTTTAGTTAGTTATTTTTTACTTCACAAAAATGTTTACTGCCTAACACAAGATAATCTGGCAACGATTTGCAACTGTTGCCACATGCCAGCCACCTGGTCCCAGCGGCCCGAGAATCCAGTTGCTGGATGCACGGGGCCAAAAAAGGAACGGTAGAATTATGGAAATAAAGTGAATTTAGTTTCTCTGGAACCAGGTGGTACGCGGCGACTGTACGGGACCTCCAAGTGGTACTCGATCACAAAAAGGTTGGGAACCACTGGCTTAGATCATTTTTTCCCACTTAATGTCTTCCCAACTACTTGACTTTCTGCATCTCTTTCAGGCTTTAAAGAGGGTGATTATGTCTTATTTCAGTCTTTTCTCAAGTCCAGATATTTCCAATTCCTTCCGTAGACTAGAAGACTTAGTTTCTAGTCACCTAATAATTTTTGCTAGTCTTTTCTGAATCTATTCTGGTTGCCCTGAACCCTTTTTAAATTACTGTGACCAAAATTAAGCACAAAATGTGAGGAATTGTTTGACCAACATAGAATAAAGTGGAAGCATTATTACCTGGAGTTCAAAAATGATACTTCTGTTGATGCAGCCTAAGTGCGAATTTAGCTTTTTAAAGCCACATCACACTGTTGACTTGGTCTTTAAAGAACTATTATTGTAAAAACATTTTTTACAAGACCTATTGGAATAGTACCTGGTACTGCTAACTGCCACTGAACTTTTTAATTATGTCTCTGTGATCAGATTTTGAATACTGTTGTTGAGTGTAACATCTTGTATACTCAACAACAGTTGTACATGTGTAACATGGCTTGGGACCAGGTTATCTGAGGGACCCAGAGGTGGGTTCCTGCTGGTACGCTCTTACCTGTTGGTCGCCGCAGAACCGAAGAAGCCGGTGGTGTTTGTGGCACGGGGCTTCCCCCGTTCGCTTTCCCCCGCCCGCCTAGATGCCGCCATTTGCGTTCTTTTGCCCTCTGTGCATGCGCAAAGTGTTCTGCTTGCGCAGAGGGCAAAAGAATGCAAATGGCGGCATCCAGGCGGGCAGGGGAAAGTGGGCAGGGGAATCCCCACACCGCGAACACCACCGGCTTCTTCGGTTCTGCGGTGACCAACAGGTAAGAGCATACCGGCAGGAACCCACCTCTGGAGGGACCGTCTCTTCCAGTCACATCTACCTGACCCACCAGAGCATGGAGGAAAGGAATGTTGTGGGTCCCAACCCCTAGGGAGATACACCTGGTGGAACCCAGAAGAAGGGCCTTCTCCATGGTGGCTCCCTCCCTCCCTCCCTCCCTCCCTCCCTCCCTCTCTCTCTCTCTCTCTCTCATCATTCCCCCAGAGATTAGAATGGCCCCCACTCTAACACTCTTCCAGAAGGCGCTGAAGACCTGGTTCTGCCAGCGGGCCTGGGGAACGTGGGGCATGGTGGAGCCATTAAATGGCTCGTATGATGTGTTGTCACTGGGGCAGGGGGAGGGGGGTTATTTTATTTTATTATATATGATTTTAATTAGTTTTATTGTTTTTTATAGGATGTTTTTATGTTTTTGTAAGCCGCCTTGAGTCGCCATGTGCGAATAGGCTGCAATATAAATCTCCTAAATAAATAAATGTATATATTATGGATAGTTAAAGGTATAATGAACTGACTGTTATTCATGGAATTTCAGTGCATAGAACAAGACAGCAGGACTAGAGCTGATTAATTTCCTCTTCCTATCATTTTCCCATAACACCTATGTACATGTTTCCAAAGATAAGAAGGCTGAAGACTGTCAGACAGGCTGGCTGCCTGACTATGCCTAGACTTTTGGATGGATGATCGATAAATATCTGATTGGTTGGTTGGTTGATTGATTGATATAGAGAAAGAGACAGAGACAGAGATAGTATTAATATTTAAACTGCCTAACATGTTATGCCGAGACCATCATTCTTATCACTTATACCAATCCCGTAGTATAAAAGACAGCACTCAGTGCAGTATGTTATCTCTGAAATTCTGATATCAAAGTGCTTACAATTTTAATTATATATACACCCTTCAACACACACCTCACATTTCTTCACAGATAATTATTCATCTTGGAAATCTAGCACAAACCACTCATCAGAGGTTTGAACTGATGTCTGCAGAGGTCTGCAAGTGGCCCGTCCCAGGCTACACAGAAACAGAGATCCGTTCCAATCAAATCCATAAGAAATAAGGGACAATTTTTATGAGCGAAAATGAGATCTTTGTTCGCGTGC
The DNA here is from genome assembly GCA_023053685.1 of Diadophis punctatus similis. NCBI lineage: Eukaryota > Metazoa > Chordata > Lepidosauria > Squamata > Dipsadidae > Diadophis > Diadophis punctatus. The sequence goes on along the minus strand of JALIGW010000006.1, from coordinate 52,888,737 downwards.
CATAATGTCTGATGTGTTCTGCAAGGAAGCCAGATTGATTTCCAGCCCACAATTGTATTTCTTTTTCTTCCCCACTTCAAACTGTTTGAAAATCTATCTGGCAACATTACTAATCTTTCAGGGAGATTCTTCACCCTGCAGCTGTAATTCCTATTCAGTTTTGCCATCCTGCTGGGTCTTGCGATCCAAAAATGCGTGCTTAAGGCTGCAACTCTGAAGGTCAAAATCAAGGCTGTTCCATCTGCATTCGCAATAATGGACCAGATTGAGTGACTCGCTTTGCATAAGCACATGCTGACTTCTGATCAATATAATTAGAAGGATTTGTGAAAGCAAAAGAGCAATGGCTCTAGTTTTGCCTTCCCTCCCTGATATAGAAAGAATAATATTCCAATTACATTGTTTGGAAAGTAGCTATTTATAATGCAACAGATAAACCAGGCTCACCTTTTGCATTCAGGAGAAGGCAAGGATTCTCATGGATTTTAGGATGAAAGGAACTGAATGTTGAAACTAAGATCAAATGAAAGAGGACATGACCTTATCTAGGATTCATATCCTGGTGGAAAATGATCTTTTGCCAACAAATAAAAAAAAGGCCAGAAAGATTAGTTATACCAGCATCCATGGAACACACATTGGCCTTGACCTTATCTAGCATGGAAATGCTTCAGAAGAAACACCAGAGAAGTTTTATTTAAGCTTGGCACAAGTAGTAAAGATAATCGGGGCGACTGCTAAATATCGCAAATGCAGCTGCTGCCTAAAAGATGCAGTTTAAGGGTCTCATACAAAGCCGTTAAATCCCAGGGATGCTTTTTGGGAACTGGCATCATTTCACCTGGATCTGAGAACAGAGCATTTGTGGAAGCAGTTAGATTCTACTGTCATAGAGGCTCAACCCTAAAGATTAAAATCAACAGTGAGATGCCATCAATAAATCACTTTCAATTACCATCCTTTGGAAGAATAGGTTAGGAAACAGATAGACAGAATGGACCATGACTGAGTGGAAAATGTGATGACATTTGAAGGTTATTTCATAGATGTGAAACTGCAGTGTATCTCAAGAAAAACTCTGTGTTAAATTCCACAGAACAATACTCATTAATGAGGATATCCCACTGATTTGTACTAGATAAACAAACCGCAATAAAGTACAACAACAACTGCAGACAAATATTTATCTATGCTTTATGTGAGATCATTGCATTTTTCTTCTTCTTCTCATCCACAGGAAGACATGTCTGAGCTTACAAAAGTACAACAGTCTTCCAGCCCATAGACACTACTACCATTATATTCCTCTGATCTGTGGAGATCATCCTAGTGATGCTTTTGTTAGAAATAGCTTTTGTCACACTGTTAATTTTCAAGGGGTGTATGGGGTGCTCAGGGAGGGGTAGCACCTCTGGTGTAGGGGCATGTCATGTCCTTTTACGGCAGCTCATTCTAGGGCAGCTGTTAGGGCAGCTCATTCACCTTTGGTCCCCACCTGTCACTCAGCTCTCACCTGTGGCTCCTAGCAGCTGTAGCATGTGCAGCAGCCACACCCCGGGCAACAGCTTCAACAGGCTGGCCAAACCAGGTTGAGAGTAACCATTTGGTCATTGACCTTCGGTGAGATAGGGACTTGTCTATCCTAAGCATGTGAAGACAGATTCTGGTGGACTGAGCGGATGAAATCTACTAGAATAGGACAACGGTCATGAAGACGGGCTCTGCAAGCGATGTGGTACACTAAGAGCACGGCAAGACATGAAAGACGCCCTGGTCAACCACTGCGCCCAGCCTATCTCCAACTGTCTCGACTCTTGTCCTGCTATTGGAGCAAGATGGAATCTGGGAGGAGAGAGTGAGGCTGACTATGCGCACCTCTCCCTCACTTTAATCCAATTCACACGCAAGTCTTGACATCCCCCCCCCTATTCTCATAGCTGTCAAGGTCCTCTTCAAACATGATGGACGAACATCATCATCAATTTTCAAGGCATTAGATGCTAGAATAAATTACAATGCTGTTATACAATAAAATTTGTTTTCTGAAGGAGTGCTGCAGAGTTGAAGCTGAAAAGGTTCTTTGCATTCAGGGTGGCTATGTTTGTTCATCCTGTCAGTGACTTCTTCAAATGCCTGCATTTTTTCATGAATGTATATGGTAGCCACATAGGAGTCTATGACTGATACAGTAAGATCCTAACCATATGTCATGCTTTTATCTAGAGACCTGAACTTGTTTTAAAAACATACTACTTGGTTTTCACGCAAATACAGACAAATTCTGTAAGAAAACCCATACTAAATTGAACATTTGAAACTGTCCATATAGTCAATCTAGTCACTGGTCCAGAATTTATTTATGTATTTATTTATGTATTTATTTATTTATTTGTTTGTTTGTTTGTTTGTTTATTTATTTGTCAAACATGTACAGGATAGTAGTTATTTGTATAAACATAAGTAAAAAGTACCAATAAAAGAAGACAATAGGACAGTAGGACAGGGACGGTAGGCACAGTGGTTCACTTATGCAGGCCCCTTAAAGACCTCTTAGAAATGGGGAGAGGTCGACTGTAGACAGTCTAAGGTTAAAGTTTTTGGGGTTTGGGGAAGAAGCCACAGAGTCAGGTAGTGCATTCCAGGCATTGATCACTCTGTTGCTGAAGTCGTATTTTCTGCAGTCGAGTTTGGAGCAGTTTACATCAAGTTTGAATCTATTACGTGCTCGTGTATTGTTGCGGTTGAAGCAGAATAAATCATTGACAGGAAGGACATTTTGGTATATGATTTTATGAACTACATTTAGATCAGATCGGAGGCGACGTTGTTGTAAATTGTCTAATCCCAATATTTCAAGTTTGGTGGAATAAGGTATTTTATTGCAAACAGAGGAGTGGAGGACTCTTCTTGTGAAATATTTCTGGACTCTCTCGATTGTATTAATGTCCGATATGCAGAGCGGGTTCCAGACAGGTGAGCTGTATTCCAGAATTGGTCTAGCGAATGTTTTGTATGCTCTGGTTAGCAGTGTCATATTGCCAGAGAAGAAGCTACGCACGATTAGATTAACAACTCTTAGTGCCTTTTTGGCAATGTTGTTACAGTGGGCTCTGGCACTTAGGTCTTTAGATATGAATGCTCCAAGGTCTTTGACAGAGTGAGGGTTGTCTACAAGTTCGAATTCTGGAGTTATGCTCTTAAAAATCTCTTTTACTAAAACTGGATTTTTGAATCCTATGCACACTAAATAAAACACTTCCATCAACTAATGGCTCTTCATAAAGCAGATACATTTTTATGAAAACCTAGCATATACCACTGATTCTCAACTTGAGTATTTCCTCTTAGTGCTCAGTGATTCTTCCCTCTTGTAAAATCAGGATTTTCTAGCATTATATTTTCAACATATGAACTTTGCTTTTGATTTATGGATCTTACTTATTGCTGTTTTTTCTGTTTCCCTTTTCTAATATGATGCTCATGTTCAATCATGTTCAACTTTTTTGCTCAAATTATTTTATTCTACTGCTTCTATTGATATAATGTGGCTTTGTGGAAATAAATAAATATTTTTTAAAATAAATAAATAATTTAAATAAACAAACAAACCTCCTGACTCCAGATTATTTAGGTCAGGCATCAGTGGTAAATCACTAGGTATCCTCCAAACAGGTCACAAAATCCTGCAAAGTTAAACAAATGTTTTACAATTAAACTAAATTAAATTAAAAGTAATTCTGTTATTTTCGTGGCTAAAATTTTGCACCTACTCTACATCTGCGTTCTTCCCTGCAAATCTCCATGATTGGTAATCTTCTGAGATTTTCAGTAGTTCACTTTCAGAAGATCATCTTACTCTGAAATAATCGGCAACTGTGGATTAGGATTTTAGAATTCAACTTTGCTACTTTTTCTGCAGAAAAACCAAGCGGAATTGATTTACTTGCTTAAGCAAGATGCAGTACTAGAGTCATGTTAACTATCTGGCTCATGAGTTCAAGACTATTCTCTCAACCTGTTTTGAATGAGAATCTTGAATGTTTAATGTGCTCTATAACTACCAAGATGTGGATGATAGAAATAAAGTCCTTTCCCAAATAAAATGTCTTAGATAGTAGTCTACCTTTCTTGAAGTGAAAACATCATATAGAGCAGTGGTTCCCAACCTGGGGGTCGGGACCCCTTTGGGGGTCGAACGACCATTTCCCAGGGGTCACCCCGGCATCCTCAGCACCCCCCCCCACTGCCACAAGCCTGGCCATATCGACTCAACTCGCCCGAGCCCTCCGATTGGTGGGGAGAGGTGCCATTCGGTGAGAGGTGTTTGTGACGCCTGGCGGCCGAGCTTCGGCAGCATCAGCTAAGGGGCCAGCTTTGCTTTGAATTCTGGGAGTTGAAGTCCAGGCACCTTAAAAGTTGCTTAGATTGAGAAATATTGCTGTACACTTGTTGGTTATCAAGTCTAAATACAGAAGTAGACTTGTTGTGGAAGATGATATTCCTTGTGCTCTTGCAAAGACTGGCCCGAGAATTTCTGATCTGGCATAATTACATATTGTTTTTGTGATTAATCGCTATGCTTTAATTATGTTCAATTTGTAACAATGAAAATACATCCTGCATATTAGATATTTACATTACGATTCACAGCAGTAGCAAAATTACAGTTACGAAGTAGCAACAAAAATAATTTTATGGTTGGGGGTCACCACAACATGAGGAACTATATTAAGGGGTCGCGGCATTAGAAAGGTTGGGAACCACTGATATAGAGAATATTTCTCTCGAATTTATGACTAGTTCCCCCCCAAAACAAACAGTATATTTTCTGCACATTGTCTCAGAATTAAGTTTTAGTGATCAGTTCTTGCAAGGGAAGCATTGTGTGGAGGAGTCCAAAAAGCAAAGATGACATTCATGATGCTAAGACAAAGCAATATGCCAATATGCTAAGCTAAGACAAAGCAATTTATAGTTCAACATATTACGGGAACTCAGCTTTTCTTATAGCCTGTTGCCTTAACTAAATGATACAATTAAAACTGCAATACTATTTAAATTTTCTGTTATGTTTTATTAATCATGTTTAAGTTTAAAGTATCATATCAACTTAGCCTTGGTGATCAATGGAATGTGCTATCCAGTCTAGAAACAGTATTTAGAATTGCAACATTAAAATACTAATATAATAGAGAAAAGGGTAGCACGCAATACAATTACAAAAAAGATAGAATGTTATAAAATAAACTTAACAAATAAAAACAATAATATAAATATAATAAAACAACTAGAGCATCTCTTGAACACTGCTGACATTGACAAAATCACCTTTAATCAATTACAAAAGGCAGCTTTGCTGGAACATCTTGTCACATACCTTTAACACCATAAAACATCCACATCTGCCTACTCCAACTCCCTGGGAAGGACGCAATAGGTAGATAAAAATGCCAAATCCAGTCACAACATCTGGCTGACTGTGTGACCAACCATCATCATCATCATCATCATTAAAAAAATCTCACTTTTAACTTTCAAAACAATGAGAGACAGATCTCTATATGAATGTCACAGAATTTTTTATGCTAATCTTAGAATTGTATATGGATTAGATGGTAAAGAAATGACATATTTAAACTCTGATCTCTTCTCCTAGAGCAGTGATGGCGAACCTTTTTTTCCTTGGGTGCCGAAATAGTGCGCATGTGCGCTATTGCACGCGCGTGTGTGCCCACACCCATAATTCAAAGCCCCCCCACTCACCCCACCCCCCCGCACATGCGTGCACAACCCCCCCACTCACCCATTTCCCGACTTCCAGTGGGCCCTGTAGGCCCATTTTTTGCCCTCCCCAGGCTCCAGAGGCTTTCTTGGAGCTTGGGAAGGGCAAAAACGCTCCCCCGGCCACCCTGGAGGCCCTCCGGAGGCCAAAATTGCCCTCCCAGAGCCTCTGCACAAGCCAAAAATCAACTGGTGGGCACGCACATGCGCGCTGCAGCTGAGCTAGGGCAATGGCTCGCGTGCCAGCAGATATGGCTCCACGTGCCACCTGTGGCACCTGTGCCATAGGTTCGCCATCACTGTCCTAGAGGCACAACTGTAAACCCTGGAGAATGGACTATGGCTTTCTGAGTCTAAAGAAAAGTTCAGAAAATGTTTGTCTTTCTATACTTAATCCATTAAAAACAATACAGTTGGTAGCAGGTGCTGTTTTATGCACATAAATGGATTCTGACCAGCTGTTTGAGTTTATTCTTTGACTGTATTTTGGTAGAAACATCATAGCCAATAAAAACAAAAGTAGTAGAATCTTCCTAGCTGAGTGTTTTATAGAAACCGTGAAATATGGTTTATCTAAAATATCTTGACAAACCAAATCCTAGTTGGGTTACCTTAGCAAGAAATTCGTAATTTTTCAGCCTGCTAGAGAGACCTGAAATACTGTTGATTTTCACTTGAGACCATTGAATACATTGTTTTGGCATCAACCCAATTCATACATTAGCACAAACACAAACTAAGCTTTCCATATTTCAAAATATATTTTTCCAATGTGTTTCTTCTGAAGTCCCATCCCACTCCAGGTTTCACTTTTTCATACTGGTCTTTTTTTTAAAGAGTAACCTTTTTTATTGTTGTTGGCTGAAAGCAAAAATTACGATAGCTTCTTCCAAAAATCTCCCTCCGTGCCACCCCTCCACATGCTTTCATGTCATATTGAGTTAATTCATACTGCAAGCAGCATGTGATGGCAGATACACTTATTCTGGCCAACATACCGTACGTAGCAGCCTTCTTCATCGGGTTTTTACATTTGGTAGTGTCATCAGCCTCAGAGATATTCATGCACTTATTAACTCACATCTGACAAGTTATAATTATATATATAAAAAATATCTGGTCGAAATAGCACATAAAGAGGCCCCCCAGTCAATACCAAATGCAATCCCAAATTCAAATTTCAACAGCAAATATCTGTCTAATATAAAGTCAAGCACAAAATCACTTCAAGATCAACTTGACATCAAATAATAGCAGGGATGAGAGGAGGGGGGGAAAGGAAATAATTTCGAAGTGTACCTCTGCCCCAGAGGTGGGTTCCTGCCGGAGCTGTCCGATACACAGCTCCGGCAGGGAGTGGCGGATTTCGCAACTGCTCCAGAGCCCACTCTGCCGGTCAACCTGGCACGTCGCCATTTTTTCCCCATGATTTTCGGGCGATTTTGCTTCTGCGCATGCGCGGAAGCAAAATCGCGCCAAAATCTCGCGAGCATGTGAGGATTTTTGTGAGATTTTGCCTCCGCGCATGCGCGGAAGCAAAATTGTGCTGAAATTTTGCACGTGCACGCCCCCTCGCGAGATTTCAGCATGATTTTGCTTCCACGCATGTGCAGAAGCAAAATCGCGTGAGGTGAAGCGCGCACATAGTGAGCACGTGTGCCACCGAAGCATGGAGATGCACACACATGGCTCCAGCAGCAAGTAAGTGAGCAACCCGCCCCTGCTCTGGCCTACCTTGACCGTGGAGATGGCTTGCCAGTCCGTGCCATAAAAATTACTTAAATCATGAGCTTTTTTTCTGGAAATTGGATTGTTTAATTTGTTCCCCTATCCTAGTGATACTTTGGAGTTTTTGCCCCTTAATACTGGATGGTTGCCTCCTAGCAGTTGTGGTTATCTGTTTACTAGTTCTGAGTGCTTTTTAAAATGCTTTTATTCTTTGTTTCTCTCATCGTATCCAATTCATTTTCTGCCTTCCAAAAATTTCATTTTATTTTTTTGTAATGCTTATGTTATCCTTTTGTACTGACCCACCATTTGGAAAATGTATTAATAAGTTGTGTTCTTCAGCAATGAAAAACCAGGGGGAGGATCAATTCTGATTTTGTAGGGCATTGCCTATAGCAGTGGTGGCGAACCTTTTTAGGCTCGCGTGCCAAAAAGGGGGGGTGCGCGCGCTAGCGCGTGCTCGCATGCCCACACCCATTCCCTCCCCCCATGCATGCGCACAACACCCCCCCATGCTGCCCCCTGCGCATGCGCACACCCCCCCCACCCCTGCGCAAAGGCTTACCAGAGCCTGGGACGACGAAACAGGCAAACCGGAAGTGTGGAAAAAAGCACTTCCAGTTTGCCGGTGAGCAGTTTTTTGCACTCCGGAGGGTTCAGGGAAGCTCCCTGAAGCCCCAGAATGCAAAAAGCTATAAAACAGACAAACCGGAAGTGCAGAAAAATGCACTTCCGTTTTGTCCGTTTTGTAGTTTTTTGCATTCCGGGGCTTCAGGGAGCTTCCCTGAACCCTCCGGAGTGCAAAAAACAGCTCACTGGCAAACCGGAAGTTCGTTTTTCCGCACTTCCGGTTTGCCTGTGGGCAACGCTCGCGTGCCGTCCTCTATGGCTCCGCGTGCCACCTGTGGCACGTGTGCCATAGGTTCTCCACGGGCCTATAGAAATAAGGACACTACTGCAAAATTGTGTATTATTCTAAAGAATGTTGTGGCCTGGGTATATTCAAGCACAAATAATCCCAAATGAAGCTGAATTTTGAAAATAGATCCTTCAACACAGTCACCTTGAATTCAACAGTTGGAAAAGCAATGGAATCTGTAGTTGAAAACATAAGAGACAAATTATTGTTGCCAATATTGAAGCCTCATTTTTGGCTCTCCTTGAGGTTTCATAGATTTATCTCTGTAGTGGTCAGCCTCAAACAGAACAGTGGAAACCCCAGGACAATATTCCTGATATATATAGCTAATTATGTTTATAAAAGTAAGAGGAAAGACAAGACATAGCCATATGTTGCTTGTGATATTTTGGCTTTATCAATTATTATTTGCTAATAATTCTCTCAAAAAGTTAATACTGCCATCAATGGTGTTTTGCATTATAGGTAGTCCTAGATTTACAATAGTTCATTTAGTGACTGTTCAAAGTTACAACTGCACTGGAAAAAGAGACATGACCGTTTTTCACATTTACAACTCAGGGGCGGTTTCCTCTCGAAGTTGCTACTGGTGCGCTGTGCGTGCATCTCCAGATTTTGTGTGCGCGTGCGCATGCTACGCACGCATGCCCCTTGTGCAATTTTGCTGCTGCGCATGCACGGAAGCAAAATCTCGTGAGGGGACGCGTGTGAGAGAGATTTTGGCAATTTTTTTGCTTCCGCGCATGCGCGGAAGCAAAAAATCACCAAAATCTCACTCGCGCATCCCCTTGTGAGATTTTGCTTCCACGCATGCACAGGAAGTAAAAGAAGCCAAAAAATTCTGAAAAAAAGATGGTGACGCACGACGGACCGGTGAAGACGATGGACCGGTGTCGCACGCAAATTACGTCATCAGCCAGCCGCTACCGGTGTGGTAGAGTGGACCGCACTGGTAGAAATCCACCACTGTTACAACCATTACAGCATGGTCATGTGATTAAAAATAAAATGCTTGACAACTAGTTCATATTTATGATGATTGCAATATCCTGGAGTCTTGTGAGTCCCTTTTGCGACCTTCTGACAAGCAAAGTCAATGGGGAAGTTAGATTCACTTAACAGTGATTTGCTTAACAACTGTGTCAAGGAAGGTCATAAAATGGGGCAAAATTCACTTAACAACTGTCTTGCTTAGCAACATAATTTTTGGGCTCATTATGGACTACCTGTACTCCCAGCAACATACCACCAGGATACAGAAAAGCTACGAGCTTCAGTAATTATTATCTCACAGGTAGCATGATAGAATCCAGAAAACTATTAGAATCTTCAACTTTGGATTCCAGTCTCAGAGTTATGATCTCACCAAATTCCTATTTTGGGGGGAAAATGTGGAATGATTTGCAGTAAATAATTCTTTGAGATAGGAGAGGACAAAAAAAAGGATCCTATTGTCATTTCTACCATACTTCCTTCCCTCCTAAACATGTTTGAAAATGGAAAAAGAATGTATGCCATTGCTGGAGCTGATCAATATATTTCATTTCCACTGGGACTCGGGAATAGACAGACATTAAAAATATATAAAATCCACTCTGTCTTTTGTCTTAGTAACATGAAACACCAAGGCAAAAATGTCCCTTCTTATATTTTTCATGAAACAAACAAGCATTGTTTGTTGTTCTTTGGATAATTAAGAAGAAAATAAGCACTGTTTGGAAGAAGCTACGGTCATAACCAATTTCTCGGGCTATATTGAAATATATCCACACTTTCCTATTTTAGATCCTTTTTCTCCAGCTTTTTCCAGCTGCTTTCCTTCTCCTGCCTTGTCTTTCTTATGCATCAGCATCAACTTTCTTGCTGCTTTGTTTTGGCTTCTGGTGCTTTGCCAAGATTCATCATTTCCTGCTTAAACAGCGATCTAAACCAGACCTTCTAATCAGCTTCTCTGCCCTGGATCCTTCTCTTCTGACAAAGCAAAACCAAAATGAAAATGGCTTTCTCTCTTTATTTGCCTTTCTTGTTTCTCTGTCCCCTTTAACAGGGTCACAAGTGGATAAAGATGGAAGACTTTTGTGCGGGATGCCTGAGATATGACAATCTTTTGGAAGCACCTAAGAGACATTAGGGACGCGGTGGCTCAGTGGCTAAGACGCTGAGCTTGTCGATCAGAAAGGTCGGCAGTTCGGCGGTTCGAATCCTAGCACCGCGTAACAGAGTGACACCGTTACTTGTCCCAGCTTCTGCCAACCTAGCAGTTCGAAAGCATGTAAAAATGCAAGTAGAAAAAATAGCAACCACCTTTGGTGGGAAGGTAACAGTGTTCCGTGCGCCTTTGGCATTTAGTCATCCCGGCCACATGACCACGGAGACGTCTTCGGACAGTGCTGGCTCTTCGGCTTTGAAACGGAGATGAGCACCGCCAGTGGTGGGTTCCTACCGGTGCGGTCCACTCTATTGCACCAGTAGCAGCGGGCTGGTAATGTCACCAAGAGGTTACCGAACTGTTGCAGTTGGTTGCCGGTCCCTAGGAGCCGCCATCTTTTTTTGTGAATTTTTTTGTGATTTTTCAGCATGCACAGAAGCAAAAAATCGTTGAAATTGCGCGCGCACGTGTGTCCTCTCGCAATATTTTGGTGCTATTTTGCTTCCGCGCATGCGCGGAAACAAAATCACATGAGGGGGCATGTGCGCACAAAACATGGTGATGCGCGCACAGCGCACTGGTAGCAAGGTAAGAGAGCAACCCACCCCTGAGCACTGCCCCCTAGAGTCGGGAAAGACTAGCAAATAAGTTGAGGGGATCCTTTACCTTTACCTTTAAGAGACTTACAGGCATGCTCGCTTCGGCAATAGCCCAACTGAATCCACAGAGATTATTTGAACGCATTGAAGCTCTTTATTATTCCGAATCCAAATCCCAACTAAGCTTACCAAATAGCTACATATCACTAACTGATTAAACAATATTTCCTCCTTGAGACCATTGGCACTGTTTCGGAAGGCACTGCTCATAAAAAGCTTTCTGGCATTACTTTAATCAAAGGACAAAAAATAGATTAAGGGGGAAAGCTTTCTTTATCAAGTTGGATTTTGCACGGCATCCAAACTGTAAACTGTAGTCCCTCAAGAATTTATATATTGTACATATTTTATATACTCTACATGGTCAGGGAGCAAACCCCACACTCACTCACACTGAAACTGTTACATAGTCATGTAATGAAATGTCTTCAAGTAAATAGCCATGTTCAGAGAGCACCAAGGACTCTTTATGTGTAACTTAGAGCTACACATATGCTCTTCTGCTTTAACTCTCTCCATTTTTTACAAAAGGAAAACCCTAACTCTCACCTTGGATGAATGGATTTTGAGCAAGCAGAGGCTGTAAGTCAGCCTCTAACCTTTGAGAGAGCCAGAAGGCACAGGAGTATCAGTTCCAGCCTGCAAAAAGCTGACTGGCTACTGGAGGACAAAGTTAGAGAGTTCTGCCCTCTACTGTTCGTCTGGATTTTTGCAGCATCAATCTGGTAGTCCTACCGGAAATCATCCTATGATGTGATATGATGTCCCTTGATGATGTCATTGCAAGGAATGTGCTGGGTTGTTGTTGTTTTTTTCATCTTTTCTGGTATTTATGGAGTTGGGAAAAGGGAAGGAAAGGAAATGAGAAGCTCTGGGTAGCAAACTGCCTTCCTAACCTGATCTCTCCACTAAATTTCAAAAGGTACTAAACATTCTTATTTGGCATTGTATTTTGGCAGATTGGGAGATTTTAAAGATGGTAATAAAAATATGAAAACTTTGAAATACAACTGCTGCTGCTGCTGCTGATGTTGTTATTACTTCATTTTTAAAAAATGAAAGATCTTCAGAAGTTGCCACTGAAATGTGGCTAATTCACTACCAAATTTCATTTTAAAAAATTATCACAAATTGAATGCTGACAACCACATGTGCCATGGATTGCCCACCTTTGCTTTAGACCCAGACAATTCATCTATGCTTGCCCTTGCCCTTTATGTATCATTTTGTATACCTAAGTAGAGTGAGAAGACACATAGACTTTTTGAACACCTTATAAATTTATGTAAATTTATGTAAATATAAATTGAGGTAGTGGTTGTGGTGGTAATGTTCTAATTAATTTTATTTCCATACTTCAGCTATTCACTCTGAACTTATTTTTGATGGTCATCATGAAGGGGAAGATAATCAGAATCTCAAAAAGTTACTCTTTGATGGTATATATGGTTTTTTGCATACATTTATTCCCAACCACCAAGTAATCTGAATTTTCTTTAGATGAGGGGCTACATAGTTGAACTTTATTTATGGTGAGACCAAAATATCAAATACATTACAATACACTCATATATAAACATATAAATTTATAGAATTACAGATTGTTCAGGCAGAAATAAATCAGTGAGTAAGCATTGCCAATGTTAAATCCAAAGTCTTTTCATGCTAATCATAATCACACAAAATTTGGCAACTCTCCTGGATATTTTTGTAGACCACTCTGCTAAACAGAGACAATTATGGAGGGGCGAGTGGTGGAGGTGGCAAATGATGAAAGCAATGTTTGAGCTGTTGCAACACTCGCTCTGCCCCTTTATACGTGCACTGTGAAATGGCACACATGTATGGAAGGGCCAAGGCATGCATCACAATAGTATGATGCTCTTTTCATCTTTTGATGAAAGCATCCAATCCTGCAAATGCCTCTACTGCTAACAAATATAGAATGTTCTCTTCATCAGACCAACCCAAGAGGGAGGTTAATAGGCCATTAATAATTCTGAGTTCCATCGTGATAGAAAGGACAATACAATGATACACACAAAAGCTTGAACAAGTTGATCTTATGACAGTGTATTAATAAACCTTTCCTCCAGTGCCATCTATGGCAAAGCAGACTCTGGCTAATGAGTATGTCTTTTTGTGTAGAGTAGAAATAAGAAAGTAAGGAGACACATTTATTACAGAGACTACAGTTGCAGTAATAAGAGATTTACTAGTACCATTCTCCAGGTCCAAGTAAAGAACTGAGTTAGTTAATCTCTGGGGTGGTCCTCTTATGGCAGTGGTTCCCAACCTGTGGTACGTGTACCATTAGTGGTACGCGAGGGCCTTCCAGGTGGTACGCGAACACTTTCGGGGTCATGAACTATTTTTAGTTAGTTATTTTTTACTTCACAAAAATGTTTACTGCCTAACACAAGATAATCTGGCAACGATTGGCAACTGTTGCCACACGCCACCCACCTGGTCCCAGCGGCGCGGGGCCAAAAAAGGAATGGTACAATTATGGAAATAAAGTGATATCTGATTGAATTTAGTTTCTCTGGAACCAGGTGGTACGCGGCGACTGTACGGGACCTCCAAGTGGTACTCGATCACAGAAAGGTTGGGAACCACTGTCTTATGGCTTAATGTCATCTAAACCTAAGTTTAAAAACTAAAGTAATTCAGGCCTAAAGGTAGGCTTTTCTTCTGAGGGGATTAACTGGACCAACGGACCTTCCAAGAAGGCTACCATAGCCACTACTTTAATCAGCAGACTCTCATGTGAATCCATATGGAGGCAAGGCCAAGTTTCAACTCAAGAAAGTAACTAGACACAGAATGAAGAACATGCAACATGACATAAGAAATTCGACTGTGTTGCCCCCAATGCCTTATTGGTCTTCACAAGCACAGAACTTAGCTTCACAAAACAGAAGATTAAACATCTTGACCCTGAATAATAGAAGCATGTTCTATTGTTCAAATTCCAACCAATGTACTATAAACATTTTCTGTTCAGTGTATTTAAGTGATTTTACAATTTGATATTTTGTCCCTTTCTAAGACTATGAAATACCATGGGTTGTTTTTTTTTCCCATTCTTACCTTTCTATGCAATTTAAGCATTTTTACCTGCCTTCAACTTTACATCTGACAACTATGAATGGAGCTATATTTTAGGACCAGATATAATTTTGGAAAAGTGCCTTAATCCTCACAAAAGCTGACTAATTTTTTTGTAATGAATTAAGGATGTGAGACTTTGAAGAAGGATGTCACTGGATTAAGAGTAATTTGACTCATTGACGCAATAGCCGCTTTCTTCTGGCAGGCATGGAAACCTGAAAAAAGATGTGCATGCTTTAATGACTAGTAAAGAGATCCTGTACTTGTATAAGGTCTGACACAATTCTGTGGAATAATTTTAGAAAGCATGCAGAGCCTTGCCACATGTTAAGAAAATCATAAGCTGCCACCAATGCCGAAACTTCATGTTCAGTTGTTCTCGTCCATAAACACTGCCACGTTCATTCTACATTTGTCAAGGTCCTTACCATAAGGAGCTAACAAGGAAGCAGGACTTATATATCTTTAAAGGATTTTTAATTTCAGAATTAGGGGCAAACTACAGAATCTATAGGAGCAGCAAGCAGCAATGAAGTTTACTGGAACCAGTATGGCAAACAGCTAGAGCAGCGGTTCCCAACCTGGGAGTCGGGACCCCTTTGGGGGTCGAACGACCATTTCCCAGGGGTCGCCCCAGCATCCTCAGCTTCCCCCCCCCACTGCCACAAGCCCGGCCATATCGCGCCCCACAACCCGCGCCCCCACTGCGCACCACCCCGCTGCTGCCATTTGGGTTATTTTACCATCTGCGCATGCGCAGCACGCTTTGCGCATGCACAGAGGGTAAAATAACCCAAATGACGGCGGCGGGGTGGGTCACGATGAGGGCACAGGGGTGGAGAGTGGGTCATGGCATTAGGAAGGTTGGGAACCACTGAGCTAGAGGAAGACTGCCTGAAGGGCCACACCAAGAATGCATTTGCACAAGTCAAAAGGATTTGAATACCATTTTCAGCTCACAAAAGCATAATCAAAAACAAGCAAAGAACTGTCTGACCAACAAAGTGTCAAGAACAGATGGAAAGAATATACAGAGGTATGCCAGCAACAAGGAGGCCCAGGATAATAAGAGAAGGAAGCAGAAATAGGACCAGGCATCCTTCAGGAAGAAGTCACATAGGCAATGAGCCAACTACCAAACCACAAGACCCCAGGTGTTAATACCATCCCCACAGAATTTCTGAGTCTTGTATCACCCACCACCATCACAGCATTGTGCTAGAAAATTTGGGAAACAAGCACATGGCCACAGGATTGGGAATGATCTGTGTTCATTCCATTGCCACAATGGATGACTCCAAAGATTGCTCCAATTGCCCTCATCCCTCACACTAGCAAGATTCTCCTTAGGATCATACAACAACATCTGGTGCCGACCATCAAAAGGGAATTCCAGATGTTGAAGCTGGCTTCAGAAGAGATTGTGGCACTCATGACTATTTTGCAAATCTATGTTGGATCATAGACAAATCTCAAAGATATCAAAAGAATATCTCCATCTGCTTTATTGACTACAAGAAAGCCTTCTTTTGTGTTGATCGTCGCAAGCTGTGGAGAGCCCTAGAAGACCCAGGAATGCCAACACATCTGGTCAGGTTGGTGCAGTCATTTTACACAAATAGGAAACCACTGTGCAAACACCATATGGAGACATTGCTTGGTTCAAGATAGAGAAAGGAGTGTACAAGGCTTTTGTATGTGCAAATATACAAAATTCACACTAAAAACACACAATGGACGAACGGATTGTGAAATTAATGGAGTTGGTAGACGTGGCAAAATTGATTGCTTTGATTTAAAAAAAAGACGCTAACTTCATTTCTACTTGGAAACCACT